>CM043873.1:33123764-33505165 GCA_023846275.1 Vanilla planifolia
CGAACATTGTTCATATCGTTAAGCTAAAGTTTGTACTTGTAGTTAATGATAGTACCAATTATATGTCCATATAACAAATTGATTTTCTTCTTTTAATTTAAGTTCTTAATTGCCAAGGTATTCTTCATCAATCAAAATACCTCTTCTACAATGTAAAAGACTCTCCCTTCGAGTAGTAGTAGATGGCAAGTGATATCCAAGAAGTGATATATTATCAATCACCACCCTTTGGCATAATTGTGTAGCTGAAGAAGACTTAAGCTAAGTAAGCTAATTGAGTGAGAAATTTAACCTCTTGAACATGGTTTTTCTTAGATGAGTTGCAAATGAACTTGCTTACTTCTATCCAATCAAAGGAAGTGTTAACATAATTAGGCTAAATGGTTAGACCAAAGATAGCTCTACTTTTGTAATTTCTAAATTGGTTTGACAAAAGTGCTATTTGGATGCACTATTCACTCAAATATAATCATCACACATGAATGATCAATTGATCATGTGTGTCTAAATAATATTTCACTAGTCATCTTCTTTAAATATAATATCATATATTATGATTTTAATTTTGTACAAGTCTAATTATCATATTACATGTATTTTTTATATTTTGTTTTTATCATATTGATTTGATATTATATTCATATTGATCAAACAACAATGCCACCTTCTCTTTAGTAGGTCGTATTTGTCTTCTGATACTATTATGAAAAGTTGGCTGACATTTTTCTTGTGCACCTAATAGATGAATGGTTATTGTACTTCTATGATATAATAATCGTATTTGTATGAATGATATAAAACTTCAATCACCATGCTTAGAGAAAACTATGTTTCCTATTTGTATGAAGTGAGTGTCATACATGTATGAATGTCATTATCTTCTATTTCCTAAGTTGTACATTTTCTTCTTTATAAGAAACCTTGACATATGTACAAGATATAAGGATTGTTTGATCTTTATTTCATCATATTCATCAATATAATTCACTTGCTATTTAACTTATCTAAGGGACATTATTTTTTAACTTAAGACTCTCATGAAATACCTCCTTGTTTGTTCTTTCTCAATTCAAGAGAAACTTTATGACAAATGTTGCACAACAAGAAACTTGTATGATTCAGCTTTACTCTTGTAACTTATGTTATAGTGATATGCTTATTTTATTAGGATAATGATAACATATGATTATAAATGCAAATTTTGTTAAGTGAGCCACAAGAAAGGCTCACAAGCTAGGATTTGTCTCCATAAAAATTGATTAAGGAGACAAACTTACATAACTATCTAAGCTTTAATCTTGAGAATCCAAACCATCTTTGGTTCACAAGTGGTGGTAATGACAAGCTAAAATGATTTTGCACATTTAATACACAATTAAGGAATCCCAACATATTTCTTTGCTTTAAACTTATTGACTTTCTAATGGGACAATCAATAGAGATGTGTTTAGTTTTGCAACAATAGTTACAAACAACTTTTGAATAAACAAATGCATTTGTAGGTGTATGAGAGTGAACATGATATCTTCTTGCATGAATATGTAATGGAACATGATGTGGCAAAGTTGACAAAGAATTAAAAAAAGTTTCCTTCTAAGTATTCAATTCATTTTCAAGTAAGGAAAAGCTCTTCAACTTCTCTTTCAAATCACAATTTTCTCTTTTCAGCACATCATTTTCTTCTTTCAAGAACATATTCCATTTGATGATTGCAAAAATGAAACATTAGAGATATGCACTTACAGTTATTCATTCAATGGAAAGTTTTGATTATTAAGTGCATTATATTTCTTTGTAATTTCATTATTCTATGATCATGCTTTGTATAGGTTTTCTTAAGAGCAACATATACATAGTTCAATTTTTTTGTGATCATGAGCTAGCTTTTCAAAGTAATCAGATAATTCATCACAAGATTTCAAAAAACATCATTTGAGCAAGATGTAACTTATATAGATTTAGCTCTCAAGAGTATTGAGTTAGCCTCTTCCTTCTTTAGTCCTTATTTTGCATTTTCTTTTACTTCTTAGCATCAACAAGGACTTGAGGCTATTTATAATCATAATATTTATCTAGTTGTTATATTACTCAATGACAAGTTGATAAGCCATAAATTCTTATTCTAATGTCCTAAGACAAAGAATATAAGAGGTTTTGTCCACTTGTATTTAATTGAATCATTATATAGGATCTATCACTCATATCATTAGGAATTAAAATAGTTTCCCATAAAACATAATCTACTTTTTCAATAAATAATTTAAAAATAGTTTTTCATATTGAGTAACATTCACCAACAAATAAAGGAGGGGCTTTTTTTGAGCTTTTTGCATAGTTCATTTTTCATCTCGTACAAATCCATCGGTGTAATTTAGTATGGCACCTTGGATATAGGTTCTAAACCTAATGGAAATACATCAGCCTACTAAAAAAATATAGAGGAATCTTATATTTGAAGCTCTTTCTTAGTGTTTATTTTTATAATAGAAAAAAAGTCTTTTCAACCCATTTGTATTGACTCTTTTGCCTTTAAAGTAGGTATGTTGATATCTTTATTTCATTACACATTAGTGCCTTTAGTTACATGAATGTTTGTCATCTTGTCTTAGTAATCTATGGTGTTTGATGAGTCACCAACTAATTTATTCCAAAGATAATATAAAATGCTTTTATACATATCATAATCAATTAGGATTTAAAGAATTTTTCATTTATTTTAGTGTTCACCTTTATATACTTATCCATTTCCACTTCTTCTCTTATAAGTATTGTAACCAAAGAAGGATTATCTAATATATGTTGATCCACTATTATTCATGAAAACATTATTAAGAAATATAAAAATGTGTAATGCATCATTGGCACTTCTTTTTGAGTAATAGAATAAATTCTTGGTTATTCTAGCTTGGTGTTATAGAAGTTTATCATTTTTTATTGCCAAGAAATATTAGATAATTATAATTAAGCCCTTTTAAAAAGCAACCTTAAGAAATGTGTACTCTACCACTTAAATTACCACCTCCTACAACTTTTCCCATCAACTGTAGAAATTCTCCAATAAATTTATTCAATTTCTTGCTTACAAAGTATTTAATAGAGTTCTTTCATTACACTTTGGTTTTTTTCTAATCTAAATCCTATAGATGGATGTGATTTATTTGGCCTCATGCTAGTCTTCATTACCTTTCTAATGTTGTCAATCTTGAGGTGAAAATGAAACTTTCCTTTTCCCAAACTTCCTCAAACTTCCATAATATCTTGATCTTGTCTTCTTATGAAGATGCTTCAATAAAGTCTTTATAGAAAATTGCATTAATGCCATGAGACTTCTTATTAAGTCTTTCAATCCCATTTTTAAGCAGAAATTACTTTTTAGTTATTATGGTGAATATTTATTTTTATTATACAATTGTCAATCCTCTTTATGACAACCTTTTTAGTTTGACTTGCACTTTGTCCCTAGTTGATTCTAGGACATACTATTCATGGAAAGTCTCACAAAATTCTCTCCATATAAACTTTATATTGGTTCTTTCTTTAAAATTAAGTCTTTGTTGACCATGCAAGCATTGCCATCCAATATGTGAGCATTACTAAAGAAACATTCATTTTATCTCTACAGTGCAGGCTATCAAACAACATATCAACCTATTGTAACTAATCCTCTACTTGAATAGGGTCAATTGTATTACTAGACATAATTAATTTAATTTTTAAAATTGCTCCACTATCCTATCTACTCTATACAATCTAATTTTCTATGTTGTTTTTATAAGTGACATCTCTATCTTACTCTGCATTACAATAGCCATCTCTTATATTAGTTGATCCTTTTTTTCTCTTTGCTCTTCTTGCTTCAACCCATTATTTATACAAATCATATAATGATCTTACTATTTAGTTTTATTTGTATATTAGGTAAAGTTTGAGAAGGATAAGTTTGATCATACAAGGTATTAGCCTAATATAATTTTTGTGGGTTTGGAGAATTTAGTTTTCTCATGTACCAAACTTAAATGAATACCTTTTCATATGTGTATAATTTTTATTACATCTCAAGCTCTAAGTCATAATTAAACTCTATCTAGGTTAGACATATATGATGTTTTCCATGGCTCTAGTTTGACCATTTATTTAACATAAAATGACAAACAATTACTTAGTCATGCAATGTATCATCAATGAATTATTCCAAGTTCTTTATATGTATTCTCATAACTTTTATATCGTATAGTATAAAGTAGCATTCCATACTCGTACGATTCATTCCTCTTCATAGATAGTACAAAGAAATTAAGATAAAAATGATATAATATTGTAATACAAATATGATATATTTATCATTGGAGTAAGATTATTCTATCAAGTAGCAATTGATCAACAAAAACAATATGTTGTTACAATCATGCATTATATGGAAAACTATTGAGAGCTAAACACATTGTCCAAAAAATTAATTGTATACTAGTGATCCACGTTTTATACTTATTCTAACCTTGAACTTGGATATTAAATATATTATACTTGTGCAATCCCAATGACCATCCAGCAAGAAGAACTATAAACAATAGAAGTGCTTTTAGAATTTTCATCAAACAATCAGATGATTGGCATCATACTTGTAAAAGAAAGCTTATGCAAATAAAATTTGAAGGTTGTATAGGTGACTTCTTATGATGATCAGCTCTATTTATATATTTCCTTGGCATGATTTACTGATCATATTTTTATGACTAACCACAAAAAATTAGAATGGCTAAATATTAGACCTCTAAGAAAGTTTTTCATACTTTTGGCATTTCAAATTTTATGATTAGTGATGCATTAAAAGCAAAGTAGGCATACAATTTCTTAATTTAGACAACAATAAAAAATCAACTCAACAAAGGTCAAAAATAGCCACAAAAATGTTATCTAATGTGATAATGATCTAGATATGAGTGATGACGTGAGCTTTTCTCCATAATCCTTAACTCAAATGTGTTTGAATAAATTGTGATATCCATTAATAACTAGATCACCTTATGGTTTTTCAATGGTTTTTCATAATAATTATATATCCAAATCAGATTCACCTCATTAGATAGCATTTCTTCCTTAGAATTCACTTGCTCTTCATAATCATTCTATATTATTTCAATAATAATATAAGAAATTGAAAAGAACTCCTAATCATGTAATGTATTATAACATGATTCAAGACCCTTGAATCTTGACCCACCACAAATAGAATCTATTCCATGGATACCAATTGTGATCCATATTATTAAAATAATTTCAAATCTAACATAACCTCTAGCTACATAATGAGGAAATAAAAGATGATGGAAAAAAGGTTTATTTTTCTTGTAATGTTCCTCCTGCAATACATGGAAACTAAAGATGATGGAAATGGTTTACTTTTTTGGTAATTTTACTCTCATAAATTGCAATTACCACGTCTATGAGGAAGCAAGACCAAATATCACAATTCACAATATCACTATTTTTGATAATCATAGTCCTTCCATCTAGTTAACGTTTTCAATTTTCCATGATTCACAATCTCCTTAACATTATTCACATCCTTCCTACTCTGCCTCATTCACATATGTCCTATAAATCAAGGGAATGACTTTCTTAATATTAAGAAACTTTATGGTGTAGGGCTTTAAGGATGGTAAATCTTTGGTGATTGCCCTTTTTGAGTATTAGTCATTGAGGAAACGGTTCACAAGGCTAAAAATTCTGAAAGAATGTAAGATATACCTAGGGTGATTGACTTGGTGAGATGCACATTCTTGGTCTTATCCTTTTGCACTTATTGGAAGAAGCCAACATTAATGTTTCTTGAGCTATACCCTTCTAGGACTCCTTTTAATAGAATGGATAATGTAAATGATCCCCATTTTCTAATTCATAAAGGATAAGATTTCATGTTGTGCTTTGGTTGCAAAATCCATCATGAAGAGAGGATAATTTAGATGATTGCAAATTTGTTTTTTTTGTTGGAATAATCACTCTTTGATTTTCGTTTTTTTCAAGGTGATTACCATTACTTTTTACTAATAAAGGATGTACGAGGGGAAGCTACTTAGATGAAGCCCCCTTTTACTTTTTCTCTCAGCTCTCTTTCTTTCAAATAAAATTTTCATTGAAAGAAATTTTATTCCAAAAGATAAAGAAAAGGACTCATGATTATAACATGAGTCTTTAGGTCCCTTTTATAAAGCCCTTAAGGTGCTTAGATTGAGAGATTTATGAAGATACATAAAGATATCCATAAATAATGTGAAAATATATTTAATGATAAAAATTTGGAGATATTTCATAAATTTTTTCAAACCCTTTATCATCCTTACAAAAATATAGAATCATGTTAAATCTATGGCCAAATAATTAGTAACAAACAAAGCATGAAGATATCTAAGCATCTTACTAAAGTTTTACTTTAAATGCCTCTATTTTACGTTAATCATATCTTTCACTCTTAACATCAAATTATCCAATCAATTGTGGGATTTTTTTTGCACAAAAAATGGATTATCTAATGCATGAGGCTAAATGGTTCATTACAAAAGATCAAACTATCAATGCTAAATATCAAACCATCCAACTAACTTCAATCATAAAACAACCCTCTATATTTTTGCATGACTTCTTATTTTGATTTTAGAATTTGATAACTCTTAATGCATCATAAACTTAAGAAAATATGTACAAGCTTATAATTCTAATGTGTATTAGAATCATACTCAAAAAAGATAAAAATTTCAACAAATTTGTTATCCAACATAAGAATAATACAAACATGATTGAGGATTTGGGCTTTGTGTCTATCACTTTAAGTGAAATGCACCCAAGTTAAAATGTTATGCATTTGTAATCAAATCTCCCATTTCTCCTAGTTGTCTTCCACCATAACCTAATCTCTATGTCATAATAGCAAAGATATGTAATCTTACTACAAAATACATCTTGCCAACATCAAGCTTCCCTCTTTCCCCCAAATAAAGAAAGAAAGAGTGGGTGTGTGACTTCAAGTGTTCATGAGCCAAGGATAACTACTTTCTTTTAATTTTTAAAAGAATGTTTGAGCTTATCTACTTTTTGCTTTCAAGAATCTAAAGGGACTACTCTCCAAGCATAATAGATATGCTCTAAGAAAGCTTCCCAAACATAGCCCAACCCATTATTTTAGAACTTTGGCGACCTTTCCTACATCATTAGAGCATAATGAAGTTCTAGATCAATCAATGGCAATGATTTTTCACCAAATGCATGGGTTTTCATTTTAAATTCACTTTTTCCATTACACTCTAATTAGTTCAGCATCTAACTTATTTTCTCAAACTCTTATGGTGTAAATAAATCACCGTCAAGCTCCAAACATGCCATAGTAGATACTAAAAGATTGTATAGTTAATGTTATTAAGGTTTATCATTAATTTGTATGTCATCATACAGTAAAGAGAAATCATATTCAACATTAGATACAAAAGTTCTTGCCTTCTTTTTAGAACAATTCCCTTGGAGAATTGTAGGACTCATTGTAAGGTATGGGAAAAATAAGTCATCTTTGAGCTTTACTAGAGAAGAACAATCCTTAGTATTTGGCATGATTCTTTCTTATACTAAAAAATTGATATTGAGACTTATTTAGTAGAGCTACTAAAGTCATCATTACTTAATATTGTATCTAGAAATAAGATGAGGTGTAAGGGTCATCACTACAAAGTGAATGATGGTCGATGAAAGCATTGGGGGCAAACATAGTCTTACTTATAATCACACTCATTGATGCTCATAAGAAGTTGAAGATCTAGATCTTGGTAAAAATTAATTGTAGTTAGATTCTATTAGAAGAGGATGAATTGCATTTGTACAATTGTTGTGCTCTACTTACACTAAAGATGAGAATGACTTGTAGCACTCTTCTTTAAGGCTTTGAACCAACACTATTAATTGTTACATCTTGCTAAGAATTGGTGAAAATGTATCCTTTGCTCTTGAGATTATCATAAGCATTATATGTAGTTCACCCTTAATGATCACTATTTCTAGTTATTTTTATGGCAAAAAATGAATAGTAGTGGAGAAGGAAGGGAGATCAAACAAAAATACAAAACATTTTGAGATAAAAAGTTAAAGTTGTAATAATAATCAAAATCCTATAGACCTCACATTAAAGAAAGCAAAAGGCAAGAAAGAGGGGTATAAGCTAAATATAAGACAACAAGAGATTATCTTAGAGCCGTTATGAATAAAGAAACAACTTCTTCTAAGCTCTATTAAATAAGGTTTTTAGTTACAATTACAAATTTGTTGACAAGACTTTACTATTATGAGGCCTTGAATAAAGATTTATAGGTTTCCATGATTGTATATTGTGTGGCATGACTACTAAAAAGATTATTATTAATATTTTAAGATTGTACTATATTTCTAAAAGAGATGGTTTGCATTTAAATCCTACTTGGTTACCAAAGTTCAATGAAGATGTGCAAGGAATAATGTGGTTAATATTGGGTACCAATAGTGAGAAAGCATGGCATGGTTGTAGGATGCAATGCTTTTGTATTATAGTTGTGCAAGCATAGCGATTGCAATGTTCATAGTTTCAAAGGCTGGTGTGGCATGGCTCACATGGAGACATGTCAAGTACATGCACTAGTTCACAATTGCAAATTCTGATGTGGTAGAAGGAAAGACGGTTGAGTTGTATAATTGTATGAAGAAGTAAGCATGATACATTAGTGTTAATGCAAAACATCATCAAGCTAAGTAGATCCATAACTCAAGCATGTAGTACAATTATGTGAAGACATTGAAATGTGCATTCTTGTTGGTGAACTAGTGATCAATGGAAGTACACAATCGAGTAGATGTTTGGACATAAGGAATCAAGCTATAGATCAAAGGTACAACTTTTGATAGGAAAAATCTCACATGTAAAGCTATGTAAGAGAGTAGCCAAGTAGCTTATGATGTAAGGTTGAGGTAGTTGTGAAGCCAATGTGTCAAGTTAACCAAGTGAGTGCTATAGTAATTGATGCAAGGATGTGGTGATTAGCAAGTTGTGATTGATAACTAGGGTGTTCAAGTCACTAAAAATAATCAAATAGAAGGAGGACTATGATGACAAAATTCATATCAAAAGATTAGAATAATTCTTGACCATAACTTAGATAAGATGAAGTCTAGCATATGCCTTTGTGAAGAGGATCTCCTATTCATAAGTACAGCTCATGAAACCTTAATAGTTTAGAATTTGAAAGCTTCCATTTTTCATTTCATCATAATCAATGCTTTATCTTTTAATTGAATTCTTAATCATAATCTATTTTATGAATTCATCTTATCAAATATAAAAAAATATGATGGTAGGCTTCCTTAAACTCATTTACTTGTGTGCATGTGTGTGTGAATATTTGTATGTGTGTGTGTGTGTGTGAATTTATAGATAAATGTATAAAAATATATATATGTATCTATGTATATGTGTGTATGTATGTGTGCATATATATACATGTCTATTCATGCATATATACATACATAAATATGTACAAATAATCCTATTTTATGGCCTATTATGTCAATCTAACCATAGCTCAAAATCAACTTATAAAGTTGAATCTTTTGTTGTTGTTAATGCTGCTTTTCTTTATTGGAGTTAAAATCTAACCCAAGCTTTAGATAGGTTTTTTACCTTCTTAAAACACTCTCAAATCTAATTAGTAATAGGTCACAACAAGGCATCACTTTCATACATGAATAAGAAACTTTTAGGAAGAGTACATTTCTTCCAATAGAAAGGCAGTTTTCGTAATAAAAACTATACAAATGTCTAACTTCAACATAAACCAACAAGGCACACCCAGTAGATGTCATAGTCAAGGAGACCGACATTGGACAAAAAATTGTTGTGTATGGACTAAATGAACTTTAATATGCAATATGTATAGCTTTAATACAAAGCTTTAACTTTATTCTCCCATCAACATATTCAAAGCAGGCTACCAAACTCCAACTCCACCTTTCCAGTAATTGTCTTCGTGTCACTTATGTCATTAGTCTCAAATGGCCTGTGTTTTTTTTTTTTTTCTGGGCTTGATGACTTAGCTTTTAAGAAAAAGGTTATTTATAAAATCTATATTTCCTATTCGTATTATTGATTTTAAAAGAAAAACTATTAATATTTTGAAAAAAAAAAAAAGATTTTCAGATGTGCTAATAGTTCCACATGAATCTTAACCTTTCAAAAGTTAGGTATATAAAATATATAAATATGCACCTTCCAAAAGTTAGCCATTTGGTTTTAGAGGAACGCATGCAAGCGAAAGCTATCTTTTCCTACTTTGTTGCTTTCAAATGATAAATTAGAGAAGCTTGGCTGTGCTTTTCCTTGCATATTCCGTTTCTATAACTTTGTTGCAAAATTTTTTTCTTCTTTTGATCTGTCTTTAGTAAAGAATTTTTATCAAAATTTGATTTTTATTTACGTAAAATATGCTATAAAAATTGTTTTACATGTCAACAATTAAAAAGCTTCATAAGCACGTGAAACTTCATCTAGAGAAAAACGTGATGGACATATTTGTCTTTATATTAATAATAGCAACAAAAAGGATGCCCCGGATGCATTGTTCTGTACACAACATGCATGTGTTGAGACCTCAAGATGTTAATTAGGACATTTAAATGCATTGCGTAGGTGATGTATCTATCAAAGTTGACAGCAATTGAAGCTGACTAGAAAAGGAAGAAAACCAAGCTGCAGTACTTGTCTTCTAAACGATACGATGAGCGGACCACGGATTCATGGCCGCAGATCTGGATTGAATGTTCCAAACTAACGACGAGTAAAGAACTATGGGCGAACATCCAGTATACAACTATTCATAACTATTCCATGTTCCAAAGTTGAAGTATTTTTAGTTCAAATAAATAAAGTAGCAGTTGGTAGTGCTTTTCAACAATATGTAGTCATTTCTCAGATATTTCGTCACGTTTATTAATGTCTAACTCCTCTTTGAAGATGCCTGGCCTCAAATAAATACTAAGAAAAAACATGAAATAGTAAAATATGAAAGCAAAAAGGTCAAAAAAATTGCAACATTTGGTTGGACGGGTCCATAAATTGGATAGTTTAATAACAAAATGGGTGGTCCAAATTGGTTTAACCTGCACAGCATTCCAGAAATCAGCAGTATTTTGTTGTTGTCCAATTAAGCAATCAATCAAGTGGTGTGATGGAATGGCATCTCTCTTTTATAACCTCGTGAATTGTATGACGAATCTAACTGATGATCAATCAAATCGTGTGGCAAATGATCAATGGTATTTTCAGAACATTATATTTTAGATAATACATTTGCAACCAAAACTAAAGAAACTAATAGAGTGATCCAAATCTCAATGGATATGAATGATGTAACAGTATTAGGCACTTCTATCTATGGAACAAAGATAAAAGTCAATATTTCAAGAAGAGACATGTTGGACCAAATAAAACTTCTTATTATACATTCTAGATATGATGACTAATTACCAAGTACATATTGACTTCAAAAATACACATTAACCTCATTTTGCACTTCTAGTACCAAATGAAGCTTACAAAGACTAAAAGAGGGTATTGTCAAATAAAGAAGCATAAAGAGCTTCACAGGGATATCAAGTGCCATTCACTTAATTAATATCCTATAAATGCAAAAAGATTTCCTCTAAAATCATTAATTAGCTTAATGATGTTCTTATGAGTGATCTAATTACTATTTATCCATTCATGATAGATAAGAAGTTTTATGTCACAAGTTTGAAAGCACCCAATTACAATATATTTAAGATACTCTTGCCATAAGACTAGAGGTATAGTAGAAGAGAAACTAAATGAGAATATCTTGGTTAAAAAGACATATCTTGAACTAAGCTTTACCATTGATCTCCAATATTAGCCTCTCCTTGGTTACTCTTGAAAGCTACGTAAGAAAGTTTTTTGGGGTGCATCAAGACACCCAAAAACCATCAAAGGATATAATCTACTAATCTAACCTAATAGTGTTAGCATGTTTGCTCAAAAGGGCAACCAAAGGGATCCAATCCACAAAATATTTTCGATTCAAATGTAACAAGAAGAAATTGTATTGCATATCCTTTTCTTAGTGCTAAAACATGTTGAAATGGATTCAATGTTATTGATTTGTGAAGGATCACCTTCATAATAGAGAAGGCATGTACCAAATGAGCACATAAAAAATAGTTGTAACAAGCAATTGGATTCTAAAGACAATAAGGTCATCATTAAATTTATGGTGAATGCTACCAAATTTGCACATCTTAACCAAACCAAACTTATTGCTCCAAAAAAATCCTTTGAGGCATAATAGAAAGAGTGCATAATAGTCTAAACAAGGAAGGAGATATTAGGAAACTTGATGATGACCTAAAGAACAAACAATTAGTTTGGTATGAAGACATCCTAATTCAATCTTTGATATACATTGTATTAAAAGTATAAACCATGTCTACTATCCAATCCATGAACACTTTAGAGTCCAACCAAACATTAAATGTTGGTACTCAACATTAACATTTTTGGTATTTGAAATCTTACTCTTCTCTTCTTAGTGGCAAAATGTTCACTTAACTTTCAAAAACCATAGACTCACATGGAGCATTGAATAAAAATTTGATAATAGAGAGAGTATTAACTATTTCTTTAAAAGGTATAATTCATAACCCATGTAAGGATCCCCACATCATGTGAAAATTGTACAATAGGAGTTTTCTAAGTTAATAATTATTCAATAGATTCCTTAAACATAGTTACACATAAATCTTAACATTCTTGAATGAAAAACTCAAATAATCTACTATATGGTTAATTGATGTTCTCAAATTTATTGAATGATTAAATAATTAATCCCAAGTACAACCTCTCAATTCCTTACCAAAATCTAATTAGATGAGGGTTGGAGTGGTTCAAGTTGACTATTAGATAACACATCTACCAATGCCCTAAGTTTTACAAATTTCCTAATAATCATATTAGACAAGTCCTCCAATGATTTCTAAAGTCTAAGTTGGACCTCTCTTTTTCTATTACTCTTGACATAGACAATCACTTCTAGTAGACATGGTGAGGCATTTTGACCATGGTACAATCTATAATTGTTTTTCATATTTTTTGTACAACACATTATCTTAAGTTTTTATTGCATTATGAAAAACTTATAACATTGTAGGTTTGTTACATTTTTGAGATAGAGACTGACACATTGACCATTACACTTGAAGCTAGGTTCCTAAATAGTCATGATTATGGAGGAAACGTTACAAAGAACACTACTAGTTTGCAATTGATTGGTTTGTGTTGCCTAAACCAACTTTCCCTTGTCTTTCCATATAGTTTTCAGTAAAGATTCACCAATGATTCTTGTAAATTGATTGAAAAACTACTACTAAAATCGGATTACTCACTCAGTGAATCTATATATCATCTAAGGAGTGATCCTTTTTCTCATTTAATTCATGTTCCAAGAAGAAACTCAATGTTGAATACTTTTTGAAATGGATCTAGACTAATCCTTTCTTAGCTATCCCTCATTTCCTTTGTACATTAAATCTACTAATTCGTTGGCACGTGAATTCAAATTGAAAATAAGAATTTTAGAATTTCTATTTTTGTATAATGTAATAAAAATTGATGCACTTCTAATGTATATTAAAGAATAAAATACTTCATTTTAAAATTTTTGAGAACATAACTTATGACTTACAAAAGAAACCCCTTAAGAAAATTAATTGAAATAGCATGGGTTCTTATATTTTAATAGAAAAATCTTACAAATGTAAGCTTAAGACCATAAAATCACCAATATTTCAAAATAAAAGGTTATAACACTATATAAAGAAGCATCTAACTTAAATATCATAAACAATAATGCTTAAACAAATTTGTCATAGAAAAGTAACAAAAATAACAAAGCTAACAATAATCTAACACCATCATAATTTTAATAGAGCAGTTACTTAGATGCTTAGTATCTAACTAATAATATGGTACTCTCTTCATACTTATGCAAAATGTGGCATAAGGTCTATCACTGCTTAAATATACCAAGAGTTCATAATCACATAATATATCACTCTCTTTAAGGTTTTGTCAAGTCTGTATATCTTTGATTATGTAATGTGGCACCCCCTCTAAGCTCTATCCTTCATACAAGTCTATGATCTTATAATCTGGCATACTCTACTGGGGATCTACAAATCACAGTAGTCTTTGATCACATAAAATGGTACTCCAACCTTGGGCTTTGTCAATCATACAAGTCTTTGATCATGTAAATCAGAAACTCCCTCCTTGAGCAATACTAATCACAAAAAATGGTACCTCCCTCTCTAGTGGGAGTCCTAATCACTAATTTGCCTAACTTTAGGGCTATACAATCTAATCCTATGGTCCAAAACATCACAATCTTATGACAAAACCATAAAAAGAGTGCCTTAGTATTTCCTTCCAAACTTTAGTCTACTATCTAAGATGGTCTTAGAATTTACATCCAAAACTCAATCACCTATCAAGGTATCTTAGGGTTTCATTTTAAACTCTATGTAAAACTATATCGGTTATCATAACATTCCTTTCTAAACCTTAAGAAACTATCTAAAGATGTCATAGTAGACCTTAACTATCATATATGAGCTACCCTGGTTTTCCTTCTAAATCCAAATTATCTTTTCTATAGCACCTTAGCATTTCCTTAAATACTCCAAGAAATTATCTCAATATCCTAGGGTTCTTTAAACACTAAAAGTTATCTTTGGTGCCTTATGGTTTCCATCTAAAACCAAATTGGCTTATTTTAAATAACATAGAGTTTCTTCTAAACCTAAAATACCTTATTTGAGTTACTCTAAGGTTTTGTTCTAAATCTTAAATGTCTTATCTATAATAATCTAATGCATCTTCTAAACCTTAAATGCCTTATCTAGGTTATCATTTAGGCTTTTACTCAAGTCTATAACTATGACCTTAACTCATTTCATAACTCAAGCTATAACATTTTATTTTTAACTTGGGTTCATATGAGTTCTATTAGTGACTTCCTATCTCTCAAGCTAGCCTAAGCCATTGTCTCCTTTCCAAAGGTATCCCTTGAGTGTCAAACTCATGGCCTAAGAGCATGAAAGTTCTACTCATGGTCTTGCCCAATAAACCAAAATCAATCCAAGGTTTTAGCCTACACTTATGAGAATAATGACTTCCCTTTATTGAGCCCTAGGACACCTCTTAGTGCCATACCAAGGCTTCATTCAAAAGAATGCTAAAGAACTCAAAAAGTGCTCATGTTGTTGGTTTAATCTTCATCACTTTTTTGAGGTTTCCTTATGCTAAAATAACAACATAAGTATCCTTATAAGCCTAACCCAAGATTACCATCACCTTATTTTGTGCTTTACTTTAGAACTACATAGCATTATATTTATTCTCTTATGTTAATGAATACCACATGAATCCTTTGTTCCTAGCCTAACAAAAACCACTTTTAAAACTAGCCCTATTGTAAAACCTAAACTAAGCCATCTAACCTTCCAATCTATCAAATTGAGAGCCCCCAAATACTTTTAAGGCCTTCTAGGTTCATGAAACATACCTCTTATGGCCTTAATAAAGTCATGGATCCAAGTAATCAATGCATACCCTAGGCAATACCAAATATTTTGTGGTAATAAATTATTTTTTAGAGTTTGTTAAATTTTCAAATTTCAAGCTAGAAGTACATGACCTAATCTTGGGATCTATATGAGAAAAACTAGCAATTTTCCTCAATGTCTACCATTTTGTTAAGTAGCATTTCAATGTGTTATGGAACTAATTTTGACAACATAAATTCATAATGATCATGAATAAATCCACGCTACCCAGTGAAAAATTCATAACAGTATTCTCAGCCTCACGATCTTTCTCTTAAGCATAAATTAAATCTAGATTATCATGTAATCATTCACACATTATTCCAATATTTTGCATGATCTTGATCTTAATTTAAAGATTCACATGAATGTGGTTTGGACATGACATCATGCTTAACATCAAACAATATAGATATAGGTTTTTCCAAGAGTAGGTATGATAATATCGACCTGAACTTGTGTGTGTTACTAAATTATAAAGATTCTTTTATCATGGTTCATTTGTAACATCATGAATTTTACTTAACTTTAAGTTTCATGTAAGAACACAGCATTAATTCTCATGATCAAAGCCAAATACCATTTCATGATTAAAAAAATAGATTTTTTAAACTAGCACGTATCTAATCTAGTTGCAAGATCTTAAGAGTCAACCTAACTCTTAAACCATGTAGGTGACTACTCCAAGAAATAACCTTTCTCCTCCATTAAGCTTGTGGTTTCCTTTTTTTGTTGCTCTGGGCTTGATCCCTTCCTCAACTTCTCTTAGGTAAGGTTCACCTTACTAACTGCCACTATTAGGGTATCTAAAACTCTATCAAAAGTTTCATATGAGCTTATATATAGAGCTAACCAACCAATTCCTACAATTAAGGTATCCCTTAGTTAAGTTGGCTAGGCATTAATTCTCCATGCGATCATATGACTATTACTTCTAATTCCCTTAAGGAAAACTACCTCATAATCTTTAATATGTTCAATTATCACTTTCTTAAATTTAAGGTACCTTATGCAATGTCACGAACATGGTTAAGGATTCTCTAATCTTACATAATTTAGCAAGCATCAAAGGAAAATTCAAATTTCAATTCTTCTTACTTCAATCTATAATTTTGATTCTTAATTTTTAGGGGTTTTTTTTATCCTATAGAGGATTAGATCACATGGTTTGGATTATGTTAGGAACATGCAAGGTCAACCTAAAACAAGCATTAAGTAATTATAACTCAACATAACAAACAATAAACATTAACTTAATCAATCAAAGTAGCATAACCAAATGATTTAAAAACATTTAGTTAATAGATCAAGAGGAAAGAAATGTACCTTAATCAACCAAAGATCTAATCTGGGCTAGCCAACTTGAGAAGTGTAATATTCTCCCTATCTTAGTTGGGATTTGGAACTCAAAATCTTGTAAACAACTTTGGCTACTTGTAAAAAAATCTTTCTTAACTTCCCAAGTAGCCTCTCGCTCCTAATTATTCCATGAAACTTTCACCATGGGTAAGATCTTGTTGCTCAACTGTCTATTGTTAAACTCAAAAATGATTATTACTTCATCTTAACAAGATATATTTGGCTATAGTTGAAGAACCAGAGGCTCCTCTTAAAGAATATGAAATGGATATGGAACATATATCTTTAGGTTAGATATATCAAAGGCATCATGTATCCTAGCTATAATATTTAACAACTAGATTTAATATGCTATTGACCCAATCTTCTCCATCATTTGGTATGATTCAATGTATACATTGGGTCTCAACTTAAATGCCTTACAAAATATGGGTAATCACCACATAGGACTAACCTTTAAGAATACATGATCTCCAATCATAAAGCTTACTAGTCTATGTTTACCATCAAAGTATTTCTTCTAATGGTTTTGCATCACTACCAATCCCTAATACAATTTGTGAATCTCCTTAGTTGTCTCCTTAATGATCTAAGGTTCAAACATTTTCTCAGACTATCCTCCACACATGATCTAATAGTCCTAACCTAAGCTTTGTCAATCACATAGAACACTCTACATAGCTCAAGGACTCTTAACAGTACATGATCTCAATTACCGTAAGCTTAGACACACTTATGGTCTCTTGTGAAGTCCTAACAATGAGACATGGAACCTTCATTTCTAATGGAAGTCTTACTATCTAATATATTTAGCTTAACTCACTCTAGATGATGAGTCCATCAATCAAGGTACATTACAGTCTAGTATATGCCATCATTAAATAGTCCTTACACATCCTATGTATGGCTTTAATCACAAATATGTAAAGTTATTACCTTGATTATATTATAAAGGGTCCTATGTTTTTCCAAACCCTAATCTATTAATTAGACCATATATGGTCTCCTCAACCTTATTATATTATCTAGGCTAACCTATGGTTTCATCCAAACCTTAATAAGTTAATCTAGAATAATCTTCTATTATTATCTTTTTTCATGCACATGTCCAATCCTTGTCCTTTATTTTTAATGTAAGAGTCTAACTAAGTCCATTAGCTTAACCAAGCAACCACTTGAGTACCTGCTCAAGTTATAACAACATGGCTTAGACCCTTTAAATAAGACTTAAATTTTTAACATGAGTTTTACTTGTGACTCTCTCTTGCCTCATAAGCTATCTTAAGCCATACAACCCTTCTTAAAGGACTTTTTTAGGTCACATTCACCACCCAAACCATTGTTTGGGTTAAATTTTTAATCTATATGTCTCTCTTAAAGCATTATTTCTTTTATATTTTTCTCTTCTATTCTACTTTTAATGTTACTTATGAAAACCTTTGAGAGAAATAAATTCCTCACTTTTTTCAAAGTAATAATTACTTTAGTATATAGCATAATGTCATGAAAAAATTTATATGATGGTACTAAGAAAAATAATAATAATTCATGACATTCAACTTTTATGTTTATTTCAATGTATTCAAATCTAATTATTGAATTAAATTTATTCAAATGAGATTTGGTGAATGTATCCTCTTGCATATGAAGCAAATAGAGCTTTTTGGATAGGATTTTTATCATATATATAGATTCCAACTTAAGTCATAGAATCAGATCTGTGGTTTTCTTCAAGACATCAATCAACACCTTGTAAAAATAATTAGATTATTGTAAGAGAACTTTCTTAGACCTCCTCCTTTTCTTATTATGTCATAGTCGTAGGTTATTTTTATTGACCCAAGAGTGCCTTCCCAACCCTTGGTTGGATTAGCATCCCTCCTATCTTAGTCTATCATAATCCAAAGCTTTAAGATTTATTGAATTTCTCAAAAGCATATTTTGCCATCATAAGATCCAATTGAAGCTTTGATACAAGATTGTTAAGATTTAATCTCATACAACTAATGAGTGTAACTAAAATTAAATCAATAAGATCAATAATTGTAAAAAAAGAGATACAAAAATTTTGTCATTTGAATCAAGTTATGCACACTTACATAGGAGAGGGAAAGATTTGATATAGCTAAAGCTACAAATATAATGTATTAACTCACACAATGATAGAAGAAGCTCACTCAAATTCACATAACATTACATGTATAAAGTAATATTAAATTCTCTCACAAAAAAGATATGATTTTTTTAATCTTTCATAAATAAAATAAACTTAAAAAGAGAAATATCTCTTTCTTTTTAAAAGAACCCTTTTGCTTTAAAACTCACTTTCATTAATCAGAAGCTCAATTATATGTTTATTAAATTATAAAAAAAAATCTACAATTGAGAAAAAAAATCAAGCAAAGAGGCAAAATATGAGAATTGTTGAGTGGTATGACATGATAAGAACTACACATGCAATCATGTATGGAGGCTCACTACATTTACATTGGAGTGAGCACAATAGTGTTCAAGTCACAAGGCTATGCACAGAGTTATTGGGATGTGCATAAGAAGATGTAGTTTTTAAGATGCTACTGCACTATGTGCAAACAATGAGCAATACCATTCCCTATGAGCATGCTACAAACCTATCACTACATGTCATCTACATGCAAGTGTGCATCAGCTTGCCTATGCCATTGATGGACCCTTGCAATGCAATTTTGCATTAATAGATTTTTTTTGCCAAAATCTCATGAATTATATGAAAAATAAAATAATATGTATTTTTATAATAAACTATTATATCTAAATTGCTAAAAAAGAGAAAATAAGGGTAAATAAAAGAATTTTATCATTTTGTAAAAAAAACTCTATTTTCTCATTCATTCTTCCATAGTTTGTTTTTATTTCTCACACTTCGTTTTCACTAATACAACTTTAAAATAAAGTTTGTTGTCATAGGTTAGGGGCAAGAATACTTTGTAGATAAACCATCACCATCATATCTTTTATGTTATTTATAGATTATTAATGACACATGCTTAATACCAAATGTCATAAAATTATAGATGATTTCATACATAGCTAATTTTTTTAAATAGTTTCTTCTTTAACTTTCTTAATCATGTTTATATGATTTCACTCTTAAACATGTGATAAATATCATATTCTAAAAGTAAATAAAATTAAACTTTATATTTGAATTCATATAATGATAATAAGTAAACATAATTTTGGATTTATTTGCTACTAGTCTAATTTATGCCTTGCATCCACTAAATTTCTTTTTTAAAAGCCACTAAAACCTATAATTTTCTTTCCTTATGTATGCTTCACAAGCCTTCATGTTTGATTTTTGTTAAGAGATTTCATTCCTTCTTCTATGCTAAATGCACTTGTCAATATCTTTATTGGACTCTATTTTAAAAAATTGGAAAGCTTATTTTAGATATATCCTTCGTATCTAAGCACATAAGTAGCAAAAACTACATATCTCCTTAGTAGTCACATATGTCCCCTTGTTTTGTCAATGATGATAGTATGAACTTGTTTTTAAGTTCATTGAATACCATGTTCATCAATCCCTCATGATTTGGCTTCTCTATAGTTGAAACAAACTTGTTTATATTTTGTTTTATAACTTTTATTATGGTCTTGAGAATTAAGTAACTTCAAAGGCTATATTATATATGAGTATCATAATTTGTATCTTTTTATATCTCATTTATTACCTAAGATCCTTCTTACAATGTGGCTCCAACTTGCTTTCATTTTGATGAGTACAAGTTGGACAATTAAATATTTTGATGATCAAATAAGTAGTTTAATTTTATTGACCAAACAACAATCATCTAGAGTCTTATTTCAATAAATGTATATAGAGATCTATTCACCAAAAAAACCACAACAAAGAATTGAGAAAGCATACAATAGGCACTTTCTAAAAGAGTTTGATTCATCCTTTTAACCACACCATTTAGTATGGCTGAGAAAATCTTCTTAATGTACAAATTATTCAACAATTTATTACAAACTTCTAAGGCATTGTTCTGTATCCTTTGACTTTCTTGTTAGTTTGTTTTTTTATAAATCATTTTCATTGGTTGAAAAAAATTCATAACCTTTATTTTTTAAGATTTTTTAAGATATACATGATCTTTTTTTAGAATGACGATCAATACAAGTGAGCATATATTGTGTACCATCCTTCACTAAAATTAGAGATGAGCCTTACAAATCTAAATGAATATAATCAAGTATGTTTTTAGTGATGTTTACAAAAGTTTTGAAACAATATATTTTTTACATATAAAAAACACAATGCACTCAAAAGGCAATTTACTTATGTGTTAACCATACAACAAACATTGCTTACTAAGCAAAATTAGGAATTTCTAGCTCATATATCCTATCATTTGTAAAGTTTGGTGGTGTTCTCTTCTTTCAACAATAATAAAGAAATCAATGCAACATCAATTGCTTTTTGCTCCTTACAATATATAAAACTACCAATTTTATTAGCTTTTATAACAACCAAAAATCCATTACTCACTTTTAGTAAAGGTACAATTTGAGCTCTTGTGCCCCTATTAAAATAAGATTCATTATAAGTTCTAGTGCTAACATTTGCTATTATTCTTATAATATAATAAGATAATTTTATCTTTTTTGTGTTTAAATTGTTTTTTGTATATATCTTTATTTCTCATCAATATATTACCACTATCAAAGGGCTCATAAGATGAGATCCAAGTTTTATTTGGGCATATGTCGTATGAATAAGTAGGATAAAAAATTTAATCATTATCTTCCATAAATTTTTTTAATAATAAAAGAGCATCAATTAAGATTTCTACAAAAAAACCTTTTCTAAGAATATAATTTCTTGGTTTGTTTTAACATGTTCTTTTCTCTTTAAAGCATAACAATCGTCTTCAATGTGTTAGCTCGTGTTATGTAGTTGCAAATCAAATTTTTTTATGTCATCCTAAATTTACTTCTATCATGACTTGAGTTAAATTCTCATTTTATGTCTCCCCTTATCCATTAATTCCATTACATGCTTCTCCTTTCTATGACTCTCAAGATTAGATATAACATTGTTTGAGTGAAAGGAATTCCTCACTCTTTCAAAGTAATAGTTTCTTTACAATTAAACCTAATATTATGAAAATATTTATATGAGGGTGGTAAGGAATATAGTAATAATGTTTAACCTTCATTCTCTATTTTATTTTAACGTTTTGAAATCTAAATATTGAATAAACTCATTCAAATAAGATTTGATGGGTATAGCTTCTTACATTTGAAGCAAATATAGTCATTGCTACTAACATAGCTTGTTGGAGAGCCTTTTATCTTATACATAGAATCTAGCCTAATTCAAAGACTAGGAACTATAATCTAGTCCAAAAACCTCAATTGAATAGTTGAATTATTGTAACAACATTTTCTTTAATCTCCTCCATACTTATTATGTCATAGTCTTAAGCATGTTTTTATCATCCCAAGAATGTCTTTGCAAGACTTTGTTGTGCTTACACCTCTCTCATCTTATTCTCTCAAAGTCCAAAATTCTTAGACTAATCAAATTTCTTAATCACATATTATGTCATCATAAGATCTAACTAAGTTTAGATATCAAATTGTTGAAATTTAATCCTATATAATTGAGATAAGCATAGCAAGAGTAGGAGCAATAAAAATAATAATAACAAAAAATAGACATACTAAACTTACATGACATGATTCAAGTTGACTACACTTACATGGGAAAAGAGAAAGATCTATTATAAGTAAAGACACAAATACAATATATGAACTTCTAAAATAATAGAATAATTTTATTCAAATGCACGTGATTTTACAAGTACAAAAAATATTAATGTCTCACAAAAAATATAAGATCTTTTAACCATTCACAAATAAAAAATTTAAAAAGAGTAATATACATCTCTATTCAAGAGAATTTTTCTATTCTTACTCCTACCTACTCTTGTCATCATATCTTATGCTATTTATAGACTATAAATAGCACATGTTTAATACCAAATATTATAAAATTATAGTTATATTCATACTTAGCATTTTTTAAAATAATTTTTTTTAATTATGTTTGTAAGATTTTATAATTCACTATATGATAGATATCATATTCTAGGAGTCAACAAAACTAAAATTTATAGTTAAATACATATAATAGTTAAACACAATCTTAGATTTAAATTTAATAATCTTATTTTTAAGAGAACCTTTTTGCTCTTACATTTGCTTACTTCCATCATCATATCTTTTATGACATTTATAAATTATAAATAAAATATATTTAATACCAAGTATTATAAAATTATAGTTATATTCATACTTATCATATTTTTTAATATTTTTAAATTATTTAATCATGTCTATATAATTTCATACTCAAACATATAATAAATATCATAGTCTAAAAATAAAAAAAATTAAATTTTGTGATTAACTTGATTTATTGAAAATAGATAAACATTATATGAATTGAAATTTAGCATCAAATATCTTTCATTGGTCTAATTTTATAATCCAATCTGTATAAATAAATAAAGTCCAAAGTCTATATTTTTTTAAATGTGAATGTTTTTTAATAAATGATGTCGAACTTCTAGGAAGAAAACTTTGTGTATTTGCTGTGCAAATAGCAAGAGTGGACTGACTTGCAATTTTTAGTATAATATTTCTTTTTGTACTATAAATGTTTGATATTTTCCACAATGCATCATTATAGTATTGGTCTCGTCAAAGTTGCTTCTGTAAAGCAAACATTGGAGATTTACCATTCCACGCAAGACTTGACTGACCAAACCATTTTTCACCATATTTTAAATCATGAAACTTGAAAGCATACAAGTTGTTATACTTTTTCTCTAATTTTAATCGTGATAATATTTTCTTAATGTTGTTAACGAAAAAGCTAATTATTCTATCATTGCAAACTTTTATATGATTTATTTTTCATATAAATATCTAATTAAAAAAGACAAAAAAGTTTTGGTTAAAACATTAATGTGTTAATGTTATAATTAGGAATGTAACTTCGTTTGTTTCAAGTATAATCTATGACAAATTAGTATAAGAAACTAGGAATTGAGTTCATTTCTTGGAATAGTAATTCTAATTATGATAGGAAATAGTAATTGACTTCTATTTTTTAAAAATATAATCATAAAAAGGAAATAATTTGGACAATTTCAAAAAATATTATAGTTAATAATACTAGCACAGTGAGACATGATGCTCAATTATCTAAATGCCTTGATGGACAATATTGGCTAATACATAATGCACATAGGTCCTTCAGAGTTGTATGATTTAAACTCATGGATAAATGAAGATTAACATAGCATAAAATAATTTTATAATCCAATATGTATAAATAAATAAAGTCCAAAGTCTATATTTTTTTTAAATGTGAATGTTTTTTAATAAATGATGTCGAACTTCTAGGAAGAATGAATCAAAAAAAAAAAAACATAGCATAAAATAAAGAAAAATACTAATACTTGGGCTAGAGAGAAATTTTAAATAGCATATTAAGAAGTGGGTTTGGTAAACCTTTTAACAACTCTTAAGACTCAAAATTTTTTTAATCTAGAATATATCCTCATAATACTTCATCTTAAACTCTACTCGACACTCTCCATATATCTTAAAATTCATCATAGTTGAGGTAATGATCATGAAAACACCTATACCTCCTTAAAGAAAACTTTTTATATTTTAAAATTCTTGTAAATAATAGTGAATAAATATTAATAATCTAGTCATTATTGATACAAAAATAAATATAAACTAAATTCTAACAATTAAAGGTGAAATGTTTACTAAATCCTTGTTTAATGCATTCACATTTTAAACTCATGCCTATCTAGAAAGCTCTTATAAGGTAATAATAAATTAGAAGAAGCTTTCCACACAAAACCCTTAATTCTAATATTCAAATGGAAATGGAAAGTTAAACAAAATTTGGAAATTCTCTATTTAAAAATTCAACCAAAATTTAATTTCAACATGTATGAAAATTTTCAATAATACATGACCTTATTAACTTTCATGCATCAACTCTAGTATAGACTACTAGCCTCACACATGCATGTCAAAGAAGGGTGCGAATTAGACTATTTCAAGTTATCTCGAAGTTTTGTGCTATAATGATTAAGAGTTAAGGAAATATAATTACAGTCCTTTAGTACTAGAATTTAATACTAAAAATTTAAATTCCTTCATTCAATCTTAACAGCCATAACATTTTTCTTATTTGTAGAATCGATCAGGCCACAAAGCTCATCATTTTCTCTAATTGAATCCTGCATATGAACTCAACATTATAATTAGTTGACCATACCTTAAGCATGAAAGAAACATAAGCTGATTAAGGTAATTGATTTGGCATGAATGCCCTAAACACAAAATCAATAGAAAGGAACAAACCTTTGTCATCTATATTGTATCTATGCTAGCTAAAGGTGAGAGGTGTAACATCTGTCTACACTCTTATGCCTTGAGTAAGCCTCTCCTCTTTTTCACAAGCTACCTCAAAAGGATCTCTCAAAAAGCACATAGTATAAAAAGTTTATAACACATGATCCAAATTCTATTTATTTAAATAAGTAACTATAAAGCACTAACAGATTAAGACTAAATTTCTCAAAGATAATCAAGAGCTCTTATGAGATGTGAAGGCATATTAAAGTTTTACAAAATGTAAAAACACCTTTATGCAAGCTCTTTCTCCTTAATGAATGACATGACACTAGAAAGCACTCACAAATTCCCTAATAAACCAAATGTTACAAATAAAGAATGCAGAGGTACTCTAAAATGACTAAATGATTTTTTAAAGCATCATTTAATTCTCAATGTTTAGAGGGCAAAGGAACCCAATGAATCCCCTTCAATGGCTCAAAACAATCACATAATTATTATATTTAATTTTTTAATTTCTCGTCAAACTAGTCATTATAGAACTACTCTCCTATATATATTATATGTTAAGGCAAGCCTACCATTAAAATTGATATATTATATGTTAAGGATTTTAGATTATCAACCTCTAAATATAGTTCTCCTAATTACATACCATTCAAAGAACAATATGACACAATGTATGCAAAAATTTATGTATTATATGTAAATCTCAGGGCACAATAACATGAAAGAACTATGCATTACATACTATACATTGGTGTTTATATATAGTAGTACATGGAAAGCAAATGTTTGTACATGTTAAACATGTATTGTACATTTACAATAAATGGCATTTTATAAAATTAAAATCATAAGAACTTTGTTCATTTTAGAAATCTCATTTATTTCATGCATTCTAATGTATTTACAACACATTTCTTAATATGGTATAGAAATTTTAACACCAAATGCATTATAGAGTTTGACCACAAATGAAAAATATTTTTGTTTCAAAGTAATTTTAACTCTCAAATCGAATTTGATCATGCTCCATTCATGGAGACGAATGATTATAAATATAATTTATAGGTCAAAAGAATACATTAAATGGATCTACTTAGGCATACTATGTGTTGTTAACTATGAACTCAAAGCTAGCAAAGATTCAAATGACAATTTAGTGCATTATACAATCTCTTAATTAATATAAGTAAAACTCAAATTCAATCTTTAAATAAGTCTATAGGAAATGAAAAACTGAGACCAAAAGTATTAGACACATGTACACCTCTCCTTCCTTGAAGTCTTTAAGCTTTATAAAGATGAAGATATTTAAGAAATTATTAAGCCTCTCTATCTAAGAAGATTGCTAAGTCTGCTTATCTTAATTGCAATCTAAAAAAATGCTAAATAGACACATTAGATCACCATAATAAGTACTTAAAAGATTTATTATTGAAATTAACTATTATCTTTTGGCTTCCTAGGGTCTAACAACTAACTTATTTTGATGACAATAAAATTTGAAGTATAAGGATTAATATAAAAAATTTAAAAATCTCCATTATATATGCTTAATTTTCTTTAAGCAATAAAATTAACTAAGAATATATCAACAATAAAATCATGTATGCCACTAGCACTTATGAAATGTGCATGCTAACAATCCTCTATGTCATAACAAAGTACTTCTCTCCTTTATGTAAAATATTTCATGTTATTTCTTCCTTACCCACATATAATTACTTCTTACCCTTTCTCATTATCAAAATAGGGATTACAAGAGATTTTCATTGTTATTATTTTTCCCATTAATGTAGAAGTTAAGTGGGGCTCATGAGTGAGCTAATATTTATAAGAAAACTTTCTCCTAACGAGACAATTAAACTATTGGTCTAATTATTATTACAATTTAATGAATAAAAGGTAAACAAGTCATACAATTGTTAATTATGGGAGGATACCATAGGTTGGTGATACTACTAACAAGTAAAAATAAATAAATAAATATTTCCCCTAGATGTATGCATCATGAGCTATATTTATAATTGTATGCTTAATATTATTTTTGGTCCTTAGAAATATCTACTATATAAATTAAAGTAAACACTCCCAAAATAATTTTGCCAAATTAATAGGCAACTTTTTTAAAATAATGTAACAAAATACAATATATTAAATATTAGGAATCACGTTTCATTATGTGAGTATAAGATGATACCATTTAGCATATCTTTGATAAGTAACAATAATTAGTCAATAAAGAAATTTAAATTTACAAAATAAAATTTAGAACATAAAATATATATTAAATTCATCAATGAATTGTCAAAATAAGCTATAAAGATATATTCAACTTTGAGTTAAGACGTCAAAAATAAGGAAGTTAAGGTTGAAGTAAACATAATTAAATTTTAAATACCTATTGTAAAATAATGAAAGATTTTTATCATTGTTAACAAAACTAATAAAGTTAAAGTTTTGAATACAACAAAATTTTGTTGAGTACAACTTACTGAATAAGCCTTTCTTGTTAAGTTGATTCTAATTATAGACCAAAATTAAGAAAAAAAATGAATTAAATAATATCATTAATATTTAAGAATAAAGATAATGGGTGCTACTTGAAATAAATTATAAATCAATCAATAAGTATAGGATAATGATACCATTTAATGGAGACCAATTGTTTAATAAATTGATATCACTTGATGAGCAAGAGATTGATCTAAAACTTTTGAATAATTGCAACGTACTACTTTTGAAATAGAGCTTTACATTAATATGATTAATCACTTATATGCTATGTTTAGTTTATTATTTTATTAACCATAAATATGAACTTAGAGCTAAGTAATTATCAAACTTTTAACAAAACCCACTTTAAGGATATAATAGGTCATGGAATACAACTATATCATTAATACAAACTTTCTCTTCTAGCAACTCTAATTTTCAAAATGTCTAAGAATGATTAAGATCTTCAAATTTTCACCATGGTTGGGCATGTATTCAATAGAGTTTTAATAGAAAAATAATTTGTAGAGTATAATGCTCAAGTCTTACAACCATAGAATTGAGTGTGTTTTAAGTAAGCATCATTAGCTAATAATGGAAGACATAGAGTTGTGAATCATGCCTACATGACAACTTGATATTAATAACCATATGATCTAGAAGCTTGATCAATAAAAAAAGATATTTATTATGATGTAGATTTGAAGGTCAACATAATGTTTAGGACTAGTATAAATTTCTTGAATACTATTCAAGTTTATTCTTATCCCTTTGCACTTATAAATGATGGTTTAACATAAGGGATTAATCTTAATTAATTTGTTGTGATCATCAACTAGAAAAACATTTAAGAGACTAAGATTAAGAGGAGTTTATTTTTTAAAACTTTTTGTAATGAGAGTTTTAATCTTTGTTCTCACTTTTTCAATTCACACCTAAATCACACAATTAAAGCATTTAGCAAGCAAACCAAAAGTGCAAGAAAATAAATAGTATAAAAGAAAAAGATAAGAAATATTTTAGCCCTTACTTAATGAGCCTGCATCTACCCAGAAGACAACTAGCATAAGCCTAGCTTTTCTTTTCACTTTTTCTATGATAATCAGATAGAGAAATCTCTTACACCAGAGTCTATTACTTAGACTAAGATACAACTTATTTTAGAAGAGTTTTTTATAGTTAAGATAACCAATAATTTTATAGTTCTAAAGCCTAGAGATAGGCACTTCTATCCACTATTCAAATGCATACAATTAAGAACTTCTTTCTTCATCTTAAGGCCTAAAGTCGACATCTCCTTTTGCTCACATGCTAAGCCAAGTGGGTCTCTCTTAAATATCAAAGTGTAAAGAATATATAGTGCAAGATCCAACTTTAACTAGAAAAATATACAATTACAAAGTACTAAGAGATTATAATAGAGTTATCAAAGATAATCAAAAGCTCTTTTTATATGTGAAGGTGTATAGAAGATATAGAAAATGTAAAGATACCTTTATGCATGCACTTTCTCCTTAGAATTACTTGGCACTAAAAAGTACTCACAAATTCTTCAATGAGATAGATGTAGCAAACATGGCATATAGAAGCGCTCTCAAATGTCTACAAATGATTTATCATAAATCATCATCAAATTTTTAATATTTGGAGGATAATTTATATATAATAAACCCAAAGAATCTCAATGGCTCAAATGATCACATAACAACCATATTCAAATTCCTAATTTTTTTTAAAATAGCTGTTATAGCTCATTCTATTAGACTTATCGTACATCTAAGTTAATGTAGCATACATCTAACTTTTATGTACTATACATAAATCACATTTTTGTTCATCAACCTCTCATA
Organism: Vanilla planifolia; assembly: GCA_023846275.1. Classification (NCBI taxonomy): domain Eukaryota; kingdom Viridiplantae; phylum Streptophyta; class Magnoliopsida; order Asparagales; family Orchidaceae; genus Vanilla; species Vanilla planifolia. The sequence continues at coordinate 33,153,599 of CM043873.1, forward strand.
TTTTTTGCCTGACTATGTGCCATGCAAAAAAAATATCAAGAATTGTATGCAAATACTTACATACTATACATAAATCTCTAGATGCATCAAGGTAAAAGAACTATGCATTACGTATCATGTCCTGGAGTCCACATACTACACATGACAGCTAAACATATTGTAGTGATATCCAAATACCATACATAAAGTACAAAAAAATTAGAATTTCATAAAAATGCAATCATAGAAACTTTATGCATAGTAAAACTTTCATTTATTTTATGTATTCTAATATCTTTAAGACATATTTGCCAAACTAGTATAGAAATTGCAACACCAAATGCACTCAAAGGTTTGGACATACAAGGAAATTAATTTAATTATCAAATCAAATTTAATCAATATGCTAATTTCATAAAGAAGGATTGATTATAAATGAAATTCATGATTGAAATGAATTAAATGGATTTTCCATGACATACAATCTATAGTTAACTATGGACTCAAGACTAAGAAAAATGCAAATTTGAATTTTGTGTATTATGGAAGTTCTTAATTAAAAGATGTAAAGCTTAGTTTCAATACTTACATAAGTCTTTAGGAAATGAAAAACCCATCCAAAAGTCTTAGACTCATGCACACCATTGGAATGTTCCCTCTTCCTTCAAGTCCTTAAGCTTTATAAAGATTAAGCAATTTAAGCACTTGTTAAGTTACTTCATGGAATAGGATCACCAAGTCTACTATGTCATAAATGTATCCTAAATAAAGTGATAATTAAAAATACTAGAACATGATAATAAGTACTTAAAAGTTTTGTTATCATCAAAAACAAATATTACCTTTTAGGGCCATGGGGTTTAACTCTTAGCATGAAAATTATGTCTTATCTGTAAATAATGACAAACTTCATTGGAGATCTTTTAATTTTTTGATATTCTTCTACTATCATGTTGTGTATGAGTCTATGCTTGTTACACCCCAGTTTTTTTTTTTTTTTTTTTTTTTTTTAATTTTTTTTTTTACATATAGACATCTTAGATCGTCCCATACCAACCTGAGTAGCCTACGAAAAACATAGGATATAACACATCATTACACACCTACTTTCCTTAACTATGTGGATCCCATCTCCCGGGCACATCGTCAAATCAGGTTCATGACTCCTGAATTAACTGATGAACTCGCGCAATGTTACTCCTACTAGACCCAATACTCCTAACCCATACCGGTAGGAGAACCGATCTAATAGAAGTCTGAACCCCCAAGGTTAAGTTCCATAGTCATGTAATGACCTCACCATCAACAAAAAAATATATAACATCCACCGATATGAAATGGCGCTCCACACACCATACCGTCAAGATAGAAAATAAGATAGTATATAAAAATGTAACTCATATGAAAAATCACAGTCCATCAATACCACATAATCCATACGAGTACATGAGTCAGAATCACCCTCACATAATACAAGACATAAGAATAACAGTCTCACTGAATACATCCAACAGCAACAATCAACTAACCAGAATGTCTCAGAAAATCACAGATCAGATATCCTCCACTAGCCTACTGATCATGATCCCACCTAAAGCTGGGTGGCGTCAAGTCTGCCGAGCTACTGGAAAAATATGGATAATAAAAGAATGAGCTACCCAGTAGGAAAGACAGCTAGTAAAAAAAACTCTCATGCAAGAGAAGGATAATAACAAGAGTATAGAAATACAGCATAACAATGTAGGGTGGAAAGGCACTCTCAGTCCCAGACTCTGACCAACCACAGTCACCCCCAGTCACACCAGAGTAGCTCTCCTCTGTGCTCCCAGGCAGCATGCCAGCGAGACACGCCCATCTCTGCGCACGCATGGCTCCTAGGCAAAGCATGCCAGCGGGACACGCCCATCTCTGCGCATGCATCACAACGCCTAGCACCCGACACCGCAGCGTCTCTCGTCAATCAATCTTCTGGAGACTATAGACAGAACCAGTCACATAGATCTCTAGCCAACATGAGACACCCCTGCCACCCTCAGGCACGCAGGCCTACACACTTGGCTAGCCACGGCGAGTCACCCCTGCCACTGCCACTCTCAGGCGCGCAGGCCTACACTCATGGACCAGAAGAGATCGACTCAGCCACCGTCCCAAGAAGTCCTCTCCCAACAATTTCCATAGAAGCCACGCCCCTATAGTCATTGCCAAGCTCTAACTCCAAGATTCGGCAACATGTGTCCAGATACAATAAGGCACATACCAGTCCACATGTATACTGTGGAAGCTAAGTCTGTACTGCACAGTTACCTACCACAACTACCCTAAAACATCATATAGGGCCTATAGTAGTCCAGTCCAATATCCCAATCCATGAAATATGCCAACACTGAGTAAACTGACTCAATCCATGTCATTGTCATCCAAGCAACACAAACTGTACCAAAATTCTGACTATTCTGGTAGCACCCAAGTGTCACACTTCCTTCCAACTAATCCAGCTGCACTGAATTTATGGGTAATTTCCAACAGTCAATTTCAACTTGGCTACGTGATTTCTAAAAATCACCTTTTTCTCACTTCAGGAAATTTTTAAATTCAAAAAAATCAATTTCCGCCCTTTATCCATTTTCTGGAATTCAGAATAAATTTTCGAATAAAATTTAAATTCCACATATATCCTTTTTTCGAAAATTCGGATTAATTTTCGAATTAAATTTTCCTCTGCGCCGTTCGTCCGCGCCGAATCCCGCTGAACCGGTTTTCGCTGCCGGTTCGGAAACCTCGCGCTGAACCGCGACATCGCCGAACCAAATTCCTTAATAATCCGTTAATCGGTTGATGCTTAAATAAATATAATTACTAATAAATATTATATAAATACCATTAATTACTTAAATAAATTCGTAATTAATCTAAACCCTTCTCCTTCCTCGGTCCGACGCCCGCGAACCCTAACCGACGCAATCGCCGACCAATCCAATCCTTCCGTCAATTTCCGGCGAACGCGAACAAGGAGAAACAAAATCCGATGTTCGTACTATCCTAATGTTTCAATAGTGCCACTAATTTCTAAGGTTCATTCAAAATTTCCGCCGAAGGAGTTCGCCCGTACGCCATTGCCGTATTGTGAGATTTAAGATTAATCCAACAATTAATTAACTAATTCAATGGCAACACTGATAATACAAATCCCTAACATGTTCCTATGCATTAACTAAATTTTTCGGCGAAATGGAAAATTTTCCAGAAAATCCAAAATTTGTAAAAGACGCAGATTAGCATTCAACTAAGTCCGATTTTTCATCCACATGCTTGTGTTCATTAAGCAAAATATTCCATGCTTTTAATTTCTACTAAATAACTAATTTAAATCTGACTTTCCTACCTTGCTCGCCGGCGACGCTGAAGCTCGCACGCGATCAACCGCAGCTCCTCGCCGAACGAAACCGGTACCAAAATACTCGCCTCTGTCCCGCGAACCTCCGGTTACCAAAAGCCCCTTGGAAGGCTGCCGGAAAGTACCGCCGTTCGCCGAGAACACCTCGCCTCTAACCGCCGTTCGAAACCCTAACAGCCGAACAGTTTAGGTTAAATACCCGGCTTAAACCGGTAATAACCCGTTAAGACCAATTAAGCGCCGGTTGACCTTCCAAAAACGCCACTTAACACCCGATCAGCCGGTTACTCTCCACCGCTGATCTCGCCCGTCCGATCCGCTTATCCGCGGCTTATCCAAACGCACGCGCAAACGCACCTCGGCGAACCGCCCCGCCTTCGCTGAACCGCTCCGGTCCGGTTCACGCGCGTAAAAAAAAAATCCAAATTCCGGTTTTAAAAAAATCTCGGTGCTTCGAAAAAATCCCCAGAAAATTTCAGAAATTCCAATAGCCTCCAATTGAGCTCCTGGCTCATCCTACTGTCGATCTGAAATCATGCAAGCCACAATTGAATTATTGAAGATTAAACATATAATATTTTACCAGGTATAACAATGCTCTTGTAATATAATGAGTCTTGTATAAATGAATTTTGAGTTGTTTTAATAAGTAAATTGAATTTTTTTTAAGCTATATGCTTGGTTTAAGATGAGTCAGAAACATTAACTAACCTAGGAAAATCAAAACCACTCAACGCTACTTCAACTAAAAGAAAAATAAAGTTATTAAACTTTATGGGGAGGTCAAGTAAAATTTCCAATTGCAACTATCATGTGTCATTGAGTTTAACTGCCAAGTAAAAGTTGTCTTTCTTGCATGAGTTCAGCAATATTTCCAACCATGCCACAACAAACTCATATTATGGGTTGTTGAAATCTCTTCTTCTAAACCTCAACGACAACTACAAAAATAATTTTGGTCTCCATCATTGCTACACCTATTAATCATATACTTTTAGTAGTTTGATGATAAAAAAACTAAGCAAGTATGGATTACTATGATTTATGTGCTTTGATTTATAGGTTCAAGCTAAGAAGATAGTATCCCCATGTAAGAGTGTTTAAGATCATTCATGGCATTACTGAGGGACTTGTGGCTCAACTTTTACATCATGGAGCCACATGGACATAGTTTTGGATAGAGTGGATGTCCATATAGAGCTTATGAAGATATATTATTGGTTAGAATGTTAAAACCATCACTTAAAGGATTGTGAAATTAATGATGCATATTTTAATCTTATTTTTCTCACTCATGCATGTATATTAGTCTATTCATCTTCCATTATTGTAAATTGATTTAATAGTTAGTTAAAATTAGAACTTAAGTGAATTTTAGTTGAAGAATTATAAGTAATAAGAAGAATAGAGTTTGAAAAAGAATCAAATTAATACAAATATTTCATATAAATTCCATACTGATCATACAAAATGATATCCTTATAACACTTCTATAATAAATTGATATTCATCAATGGACAAAGGATTAGACTTGTAATCCAGCTTAACATGTGATGATAGGTAAAGTCATACATAGACTATATGACTCTAGTTTACCTAAGATTTGATAAACCTATAGCATATTCATATTAGGAGATGCCCATTAATGACTTGTACGATATTTATCTATATTTGTATGCCTTTAGAAAAGAAAAATATCATATAATAAGATATTATTTATATCCTTTATACAATTTATTTTCATATAGCAACTCTAAACTAATCAAAACAAAAAACTAATCTAGAGAGTGTCATGCAAATATGATCATTTATTTTACTTGTATAACACACATGAGTATTGAGCAATAATAAAGTTAGAAAGCCTTATACAAAAATGATATGTTTATTATACTTATAAGAAGGTATTATAACCTAGAAGTAAGTTTTTATTTTGAATATAACATGTAAGATGATAAGCATTATTGAACTTATACAATACCTTTTAAGTAAGCCAACAAGACTAAATAGGTGGGTAGTGACTTGGGCAATCAATAGTTTCTATAATATAACGTAAGTATGATCTCTTGACCATATAAGTATGATTTTACCCAATTAAGCATCACTTGTTAATTTCATTGGAGACTTGGATTTACTATTAAAAACTTTATAAAATAATTGGATAATCTATTAGAAGCATACAAGAAATCAAAAAGCACTTTAGAATAGGTTAATGAAAATTACTATATCATCTTAATGGTCTACCCAAGCTTCAATTGTGCTTAAACTTGCATTATTACTTCTTGGAGCTTTAGATCTAGAAAGGAAAGTTGCATCTCACTACTCAAATTTTCATTTTCTTCACTCCATTACATTGTTATTGAGAAATATGTTTTCATATTCATACATGGAATTTTAGTGAATGGTTATAAGATTATTGTAAGATTGGTTATGAAAGTGCTATAATCTTCCTTTGGCCATTAATTGTTTTTGACACTTGTGAATCTTGTTATTTTTGGCTCTTTTGAGAATCTTATAAGTCCCTTGTCTAATCTCATCAATAAAAGTTTACCTTTTTATGACAAAAGGGAGTAATTTATTTAGTGCAAGCCTAGTAATTAGAATAGAGGAAGATGTAGCTTTTAGTTATGGCCAAGGACCTATAGGTTTATTGTACTCTTTAAATTAATCTTTTGTTTTTATTTATATATCATACAAAAAATTTTAAAATTAATCAGTAGATTTTAAAGTTCATAATTCACCCTCATCCTGTGGCTTAATCAATTCAACAACAAGCCATATAACAATGTCGAGGAAATCCCATTTAAGTTAAGTTTTCAATTTTTAGAAGGTACTTCATGTCCTTTTCTTATACTAGTTAAGATAGTGTTATCAAAGTCAAATAAATTTATTACTTTCTCTTATATTGATTTGTCCACAATTATTGTTGATATTGTCTCATTAAGTAGATTCCTTCTGCTCAAGTTGTATATTTCTTATGCCTTTAGTTTAGATTAGTTTTTAACAATGGTGACATGAGATCTAATTTGGTACCCGCCATAAGACATAGATGTTGGTGTGGTATTACCCTTGTCAATTGATAAATTATTCATATAGAATAAGACTTGACATGGAATAATGTTCCCACTTCTATTGGTGATAATGGACGTCATGAGATTCATTAAAGATTTTCATTTTTTTTTCATTTGTTAGCTTGTCATATTGTGTTAGTTTTTTTATCCTTATAAAAGTGGTGGGGCTTTCTAGATGGCTTATAAGCCACTTTGATAATTGGTATTTCTAAACTATACCTTTACACAATGCAATTAAACAAGTCTAATAGTCTTAGAAAAACATAGGACTTGATGTGGCAGCTATTGGACCACATGAGGTGATCAAGCCAAATTAAAATAAATTAAGAACCCTATGTCTACAATTTAGAACCCTATGTCTACAACAAGCAATTGGTTTAGAGTTCCCAATCATTTCACATAAAATCTAGTTATAAGTAGACTTTCTTGAAAGAACTTCAATATTGAAAATACTTTTCATTAATAGTAGGTCCCCTCGATCTTCTTAGTCCTAAATAATGCATGACAACCTCATGTATAAGGAAACGCATACCTATTAATAATGTTAATCATTATACTATGAAAACCTTTCCTCAATATTTATATGAAATAGAAGAAAGACATTAAAAAAATCTAATTATGACACATTAGAAAACAAGAAGAGCTTAAATCTTGACCATTCAAATAAAAAAACATAACAAATAAATCATTGTTTGTTTCTTTGAAATTATTAATCCAAGCATATGTGGAATGCTTTTAAATAGTTAAAATAAATTAACTATGACTTTCTCCACAAAACTCTAAATTTAATAATTCAAAATGAAGTGAAAAAACACAAAAATCATCTAAGTCTATTGTTCACCATTCAATCAAAATTCAACCACGATTAATTTAAAATTTTCCTATAACGCATGATCAATCTTAGTTCCAAACTCCTTTCAATTATCATATAAGACTTTGAACATCTTATTCACCAATAAGTTAATCATCTGAACTTGCAATAAACACCACAACTTTATTCCAAAAAAAACTCATTTTTCTCAATACCTCCTTCATGATAACTCTTCTCAATCAAGACCATCTTCACAAGGCCCTTTGCGTTCTTAATGCTATTCATCGAACCAAGTCAATTTATCTTGGGATCACCTCAAGATTAGCCAACACTTTTTAAGACCTCTCTCCCAGGTTAGGTTATGCCCTCTCAAGAGTGCCACCTTAAGCACCCTCTTACATCCTTTGGTTCCTGTAATTCCCCATTAATTAGTACAATTATCATAATATGCTTCAATAACAAGCTCAATCCATTGGGAAATTATCCAAGGTGCAATTAGTACAATTTTTTTATTATCTTCTTATTTAAGAACTATTAGTTGAACTTGATGTCTAATCTAATTATTTGTGTTTATTTAATTTTTTCTGACTTCAAGATATGTTGCTAACCAAACCTAGATCCAATATAATTTGTCGAATAAAAAAGATTTCAATTTCTATATTTTTTTCATTTTACTAAAAGGCAAGAAAATAGCTATTGTAGATTTAGAAAGCCAAAACTAATCGAGTGTCAAACAACTTTCAGGGCTATTTATCGAGCTCCATGGTAACCAAACCTTATGGCCATTTGTAGAACTGCCTATGTGACTGTAGCTACAACCGAAATTCTAATATAAGTTTATTTCATTTAAGGTCTGTTCGATAATAATAATTATAGTTTAAAAATACTTTGAAGAAAAAAAAAATTTTTTTGACAAGAAACGTGACGGTAAAAAATTTGTAAATACCTTTGATATACAATTAATGAATTTAAAGTATATAAGGAAAAAAGAATATTATAAGAAACAATTACCAAACAAAACATCTAGCTGTGCTTTAATGTGTCCATAAGCAAAGAGAAAAGTAACAAAAATGCTTAATTTAAATCAGTGCTAGCTCGCACGTGTATGCCTCCATCTGGCACGTGGACCATGGCATAGAGCGCAAAAAATCCCCACGTTGAAGAGCTTTTCACTAGAGGGCCCGTACGAAGCCCAAAACACTTGGGTGGGACCCAATCTTCGTGGGTTTGTCCCTGTCACTTTCTGTTAAGCCCAACTATAAATCACCACCCCTTCCCCCGTCATTACTCGCAACTCCAACCACTTGTTTTCTCTCATTACCGAGAAGAGCAGAGCATCTATACTCTGTTCCACTTTTTTTCCCTCCCTTGCCTCTGTTTTAAACCAGGAGAAGGAAGATGACCAGGCAAAGCATGGTGGTTCCTGAGGAGATGTTGCTCTCGGTCCCTACTCCGGCTTCCTCTACACCGGCAGTAGCCTTCCCTCCTCCACGGAGCGCGGCCTCCTCCGCCACGAGATACAAGAAGCTCATGGCCCACCTGGAGCTTCACAGTAATGGGGGAAGGAACTGTTCTTGGATGGAATCTATGAAAGCCTCATCACCGACACACGTCAGATCGGTCTCTTTTCTAACCAGCGTCCTCAATGAAAACGAGGACAGCGATTGGATCGTAAGACTATACCACCAATTCCAATCGCATAAAATATTTTTGTGGAAATTCTAACTTAAAGGTCTCCCTTTTCCTTGAAACTGGAGCAGAGACGGCACCCCTCGGCGCTGAGCAAGTTTGAGGAGTTAACCGCGGCGGCCAAAGGGAAGAAGATAGTGATGTTTCTCGATTACGACGGCACTCTGTCTCCCATCGTTGACGACCCAGATTCTGCTTTCATGTCGGAGGCGGTAGGTTTCTTTCTTTCCTCTGCTTCGTTTGATCATTTTTCTATTTTAAATGATGTGTTGAAGCTAAAATGTCGAGTTTTTGGGATTTGGGTTTCGTTGTTCTTTAGATGAGAGCAACGGTGAAAGATGTAGCCAAGTATTTTCCCACTGCCATCGTGAGCGGCAGGTGCAGAGAAAAGGTGCATTCTAGCTTTCCTTTTGCGTTCACTTCGTTTCAGCAAATAGACGCTGACCATCAAAACTGAAAATAAAAAAGGAGCTCAAACCTTTAAACATACGAAATCCTTCGTCGTTCAAGATGGGTACTTGATCTTTTATTTTATTGATGCAGGTGTTTAGCTTTGTGCAATTGTCGGAGCTGTACTACGCAGGTAGCCATGGAATGGACATCAAAGGACCCACTTCGTTCGCCAAGCACACAAAAGCTACGGTGGGTGTCTAGAAAACCATCAACAAAATCTTCCTCGTCTTCCTTCTTCACCTGACTTTGTGTTGAATATTATTTTTGGCTTATGTTTGCTTATAGGCAAAGGCAGTGCTTTGTCAGCCAGCCAGTGCATTTTTACCGATGATCGATGAGGTGAGCTAAGGCAAGAAGTAAAAAACCCTTTTGAGACCAATTAATTCGCATTTTTATTTGAAGTTCTCCTCTTGTTCTCTTATCATCAGCTTTACAATCTACTTCTGGAACGAACCAAATTGATCCCTGGTTCCAAGGTGGAAAACAACAGATTCTGCATATCTGTTCACTTCCGTTGCGTGGAAGAAAAGGTTAATACGGAATTCCTTGAATCTAGAACAAGTTGTAATTCTTCAAAGCTTGCTTCTTTTGCACATTTAAAAAAAGATTGTTTATTCCTTTGACCTTCAAGAATATTTTATCTTTCACAGAGATGGAGTGTGCTTGCAGATTTAGTTCGCTCGGTCCTTGCAGACTATCCAGAGCTGAAGTTAACTCAAGGAAGAAAGGTGTGACATATGTTTACAAATTTCCTCTTTGTTTTTGTCTAAAGGTTGTTTAAGAATTGGCCTCTCCAGTCAGCAACGAATACTTGTAATTTTTTTTTTTTTTTTTTTTTAATATCTTCGTTTGAAAAATTACAGTATCCTCCAGCTTTCTGATGCGTTGACCAATTATTAGGTGTTAGAGATTCGGCCTATCATTGAATGGGACAAAGGCAGAGCCCTCGAGTTCTTACTGGAAGAGCTTGGTAAGCTTTCTGTGATCGACACGTCATCCCTTCTTCAGCAAATTCTTGAATTTAATTATTAAATAACTCTTACTTTTAAATTAATTTTAATAAATTTTATTAATTTCATTTCGTAGGATTCGGCGACGGCAACGATATTCTTCCACTTTACATTGGAGACGACCGCACTGACGAAGATGCATTCAAAGTATATATGTCAAACTTGTCTTTAAAATTCTAAACACATGTCGATTTAAAATAACGAAGGAAAAATTAATATTTAAATTTTTTTTTTTTAAATTGTTTTTACGATATCAGGTTTTGCGAGACCGAGGTCAAGGCTTCGGAATTCTCGTCTCTAGAATTCCCAAAGAAACCTGTGCTACTTATTCTCTCAAAGATCCTTCTGAGGCAAGTATCAGTAATTAGAAAAAAAAAAAAATTAATTAATTAACCGACTCCGAAATAATTTATTTTTTTTTCTTCTTATTAGGTCAATGAATTCCTGCGGAGTTTGATAAATTGGAAACGCGCTTGTCTGAAGACCTGCTGATGGTGCGATTGTGATTTGCGTGAATTTTGAAGCATTTATGATAATTAAATAATATTATTGAAACCACTATTTCCCTCCTTTTTTGGGTCTTCCATACAGGAAGCTATTATCTTGTAATTATTTTATATTTTTGTTGAGTAAAGAAAGAGGAAATCGCTTAGTTTGTCAATTCAAGTTGGGTGCAATGTTTTGCCAGACCTTTGTTTGGTCGGCTGGTTACAATTTAGCACGTATGCATTTGATTAAATAAAGTATATAACTTTATATTCAAATTAGAACATTAGATGAACACGATACCAATCGAGGGGCTTTTTACCTTTTGACAAATATGGGTCTGCGACTGTTACGTTTTTACCGCTTCTTTTTTTGTATAACTGACGACTGTGTGAAACGTGGCACGGGGTGGAGATTGCGGTGCTTTTTTGGGCTATTTTGGAAGTGGCTTTACGCGTCGGCAGCTAATGTGGCATATACGTCATTATAAATGAATCGTAAATATATAACCGTTATTTTTTATGTGAATGTCCAGAAATGTAAGAGCAATGTATTGAAGTGAGTTACCTAAAATATTTATGAGAATAATAATTTATATTTCACATGTTATTTTTTTCCTAAAAACTACAATAATATTGAGCATCTTGTTATGTAGCAAATATGATAAGGGATTTTAATCATAACTATACCGTAATAAAAGATGAGAATATCAAACTTTGTCATTACGTTGTATTATAATTAAAGAAATAATACAAATAAACACATGATACATAAAAGAATCATTTCAAAACTTTATTACTATAATAAATATTTTACATATTTTTGCTTTCGCAAAACTAGAATAATTCTAAAAATAATGTTATATGGTTTGATTCATCAAAATTAATAGAAACGTAATAAAGATTTTAATCTTAATCAAGAAATAATAAAACTTAAGAATATCATGCTTTATAGTTTTGTATTATAAGAACAAGAGCAATAGAAATATATAAGAGACATAAGCCTTTTATTTTAGTCAAAATTAAAATAATAAAGTCCAAATATTAATAATAAAGATGTAAAAATAAAAAATATTATGAAAAATATTTTCTCTAAAAAACTAAATTTTAAAAACATAGAGCAATAAAAGTAACACTTAAGTATTTCAAATCATGTATCTTAAGGACAAATAAGTTAATTATGAGACAGCTTAGTCGCTAAACTTGAGAGTTTAATAAAGATGTTTTGATGTAAACTATAACTGATACTATGAAAAATACAAACTATAGTAATACTTAAAAAGATTTATTTTTAAATCATTTTTATTAATATTAGTTTATTAAAACATATAATTATTTTTTTAGAGATATTTAGATTTAGTAATAATTAATTTTTAAATAATTTAAAATCTTTTACTTATATTGTTTTATTTTTAAGGATAAATCACATTTAGATTGATTAGATATAGTCAAGTTGAAAGTGAAAATGTAATTAAAATGAGAGAGAAATTCATTGATTATACTAATCATACTTGTATGATGTCCTTATTATACTATACAGCTAATATCATATAAGATTAGATAATGAGTCGATCAAGAGAGACCCAGAGTTATATGCCTAGTTGTATTATTCATACGATTATGATGTTCTTACCATACAAGTATACTATTAGTTGCATGACAAGTGTTTATCCAAATTGAGCATTATGGAACTTTAAATAGTAGTATAATACCTTTAGTATTTCTACAATCCATTCTTTTAAAGAATCGAACATGGGATCAAGCAGAATAATGTTAAGTATGAACTACAATTGTATTATCATACAAGGATGATATAACTATTATATAAATATAATGAACTTAATAGTATAATGGTTAGTTAAGGATTTAAGTTATGCATAAGCTAAAATACAGCATATGAATATGATATCTTCTTTATACAATTATGATACCATTTTTACATAAGAGGCTTAATTAAAGAAGTAGTCATTAATAAAATATGTGCAAGAGTAATGCACAAGAAAAGATAAATTATACTTTTAAACCTTTTGTTATTTTAAAAATCTTTTCTCAGATAAAAATTTTTCCATCATAAAATTATTGACTTAATAATTTATTGAATACAAATATAAAAAGAAAATAAAAATTTTGCAATTTTAAAAACTTTTTTCTGATAAAATGTTTTATGCTTGATAAAAATGATTTTGATAAATTTCTTTTATATATTTTTTTTAATTAAATATTGATAAATAAAAATTATCATAAATTATATAACAAAGAATAATAAGAGAGACAAATAGATTTTTAAGTAATTTAGCCTAACCTATGCCAACATCCACTCCCAATCAATTCGACTAAGATTCTACTATCAAAGTCATTCTCTTTTGCCACAATAATTGGTATAACATTTACAAACTACATTATTTTGTTATAATACGTAAGGGTTTACCATCACAATTTTAATTATAAAATATTATAATATTGAAGCATAGTTCTAAGTAATAGATAACTAGAATATTCAATTATTCACTTATAAAAGCATGAATAGTATATCTCTATGGATTATGTTTGATATATATTACAATATTAACACACATATGAACAAGCTTGCAACAACTTAAAGGACCTAGTTTTGAAATATTAAATCAAAAATTTATCGATGTGCACTATTAAAAATAGAATTAATAAGGATCTTGCATTAATATGATCTTTTATGAAAAAAAAAGAAAATACAAAAAGTAAAAAACTAATTATAAAGAAGTCACCAATAAGATCTATAATTGAAGAGAATGCTAAATAAAGAAAAAAATAAAGGGTCCTAATCTAATCCTAATAAGATTTGATCTAAATCATTAGGTTTTGTATGTTCAATGGTTAATGATATTGTGTAAAATCACTATTCATGAAGATAGAGAAGCTTTCAATTATTTGATCAAGCTTTTTGAATGAACAGTTAGATAAAATATATTATTCATAAATACAAAGATCTGAGTTATTTGATCATGCTTTTTGAAAAGATGGCTAGATGAATTTTACTGTTCAAAAAGTCTGATGCAATCTCCACCATTCAATCATGAAAATGAATGATCAAACGACACTACTTCACTCTAGTTTGAAAGCAAAAGACATGTTTTTTGGTCCCATATCATAACTTTTATACGAAGTTTCTCGTATATTACAATTCTTTTGTACTTTAAAGGTAGCCTAATAAGTTTGGCTTCCCTCTGGTGCTCTTAACAGATCATTACCTAAGACACTTGCGTGCATTTACAATAGACACGAGTCTAACATAACTTAATCTTACTACTTGCTCAAGAGTGATACCTTGATCTAATTTACCCCAAGCCTCTAGAAGGTTGTATCTTGACTGAGACTGGCCTGACCTAACTTAGTTTCAATTGGTCTCTCATCTCTTAGATTGGCTTCCCTCTGGCCTGAGCCTTTAGAATCATCTTTTACATAGAGAATGATTTAGAGAAAGGAAAAGCTATATGTTAAGCATCTTCTTACATCATTTCAACTATCATTTTAATCTTTTATTAAGCTAAGTTATAAGTTTTCATGTACTTACTTTCTTGAGAAACATTAAGTATATTATTGAATTATTTTAACATCATTATAATGTACTTCTTGTTTTAATTATGCTTGGATTATAAGATTTTTGTATTATGCTTTATATTTAATTTATGTCTTATTATTCAAACTTTATCCTTATTATTCTTATCAAAATTTGATAATATTATAGGCTATTATTAAGTTAATATTATAGGTTTTTACTAAGTCAATATTATAGATTTTTATTAACTTAGTATTATAGGATTTTATTAAGCTAAATTATAGGCTTTTATTAAGTCAATGGTTATAGGATCTTATTTCTTAGTATTTAATGTATTTCCTAGACTTTTGCTTAGGGGCGAATATAGATCTAATTTTGAATTGAATAATTATACTCTTCGTGACTTTTCTTTACTAACACTTACACACAATAAATTTGTAGTCTAATAATATTATTTTTAAAATAAGTGTTATAAGAGCCAATAAGATTAAGAAAAATAAACTTATTTTATTTCTACTTATTACTTGAATTTAAGTTGGTTTAAATTTATAATTTGTATAATTTACCCTCCAACCCCATTTATAGGCATCGTACTTCTAATTGTTTAACATAAATATACACAAATAAACGACATGGGCAAAATGGTCTACACAATGATTTATCCATCAATATGGTTTTTTCACACGATATTTAAGAATACAGCAAAAAAAATGATCCATCACTTTACTAGTTTTATCTACTATAAGATATGAATATGATTAACAAATGTAGTATATGATATCTAAGATATCAACATTTAATGATTTAATGCTTTTAAATATAATACCATACAAATCATTATAAGAAAAATAATTATTATTATGTTGGAATAAGTCATGTATAATAGAAAAAAATAAGTCATATAATAGAAAAAACATCAATAAATGATTATATGCCAATAGTGTATAATCATGAATACAAATTATTTTAGTTGTCATCCTCTTAGTCATATCATGCCATCACAGATATAACAATACAATAACCAATCAATATAGGTTGTTTCCAACCTAAATTGATGGAATCATTACTTTACATATCCACTGACCAAGCTAGCTAATAATTGCATATCACCAATACCACATAGCACAACAAACATCAAAAGTTCTATCACATAGGGTACCACACATCATTTATTTGCGTATAATCACAATCATATTCATATAAATAGCACAAATCTACAATAAATAATGCAAACATACATAAAACAAATTCTCATGAATCAAATACCAATACAAAGAATCATCATCAACAAAGTTAGGTGCAAACAAGAATGGTTTGTATAGTAAAATATATGTCAAAATAAATATAGTGCTAAAACTATTTCATAATAACAAATGCAATGTTTATTATCTAGGAATGAACCTTAAACTATACAATATAATCAAGAGTATCAAACGATTTTCTTAAGTCTATATATATTAACCAAACAATATTCAACCATATATGCCCTTAATGATTACAATGTGAGATATACAACTTATGTAATATGAACAATGCAACTTATATCAACTAAAATATGGATAATGCAACTAAAAACTATTCATAGTATATTATGCCCACAAGATACCATAAGAGATACTAATTATAAATACTTTATATATGTAGTAAATACCTAAACATAATGAAAATTACATGGATAATTGTACTATAAACTAAGTCTACATGATTAAAATTATATATAACAAAATCTATAATTAAATTAGAAACTAATACACAATCTATTATAAATATGCAACAATAACATAAGAATAATCCCATAAAATTAACAAAATTTCTCACATAGCAAGCTAAATCCTACATGTGCAAGCGTAACATTTATAATGAACAAGAATATACATGAATTATTATAGAAAATAAAATTAAATATGAATAAGAATGAAATTTAAATTAAACTTATAATAAATAACAAATGATAGCTACTTATAGAAAATGTTATTCTTATCCTCTACTAGATAAGAGTCACCTACCATACTATATATAACTTGAAATCCCTTCTCAAGTAGTTTGATTAACTTAAATAAGATTCAATTCAACTTCATAGCAAATAAATTTACGTATATCCATCTAAATATTAAATATATTATTCTTAATATAACAAAATGATTAAAATATTTAAAAATTATTATAAATACAAAATTCTTATTATTTACAACCATATGTAATACATTCAACTATAAAATCTAGCTTAAATCACTTACCAAAATATACAAAATTGATTTAGAGTTATTAAGGGTATTTATTAGAAATATCAATGAGAATCTACTATGAAAATTTAACATGATTTTTGATGTTCTTTAATCACAACCAAAAGAAAAGAAATTAGGAAAAGAAGATATCAAAGATGTTGAACATGATAAAATAGTTAGATCCTTTAGAACTTTTTTTTGTTGTGGATTCAATAATGGTTAAACTTACTACTACTAATGGTTAGAAAGCTCCAAAGGGAAGCAAAAATTAAAAAGTGGCTGAAATAAAAGAATGCCCCACTAGATTTTAAAGTGGGAGACTCTAACTAAAAAATCATGATGTTCAAAGAAAATAAGACCATTAACTAATTTGAATACAAAGAAGCTTTGATGCTTTTACTAGGTATCCTTGGGATAATGACTACAAAATTAACCATCTAGTAGTGAATGAGGAAGAGGGTTAGAGGTAGGCATGATGGAAACTAGAGGGTAGTTATACTATTATTCGCTTTTGAGAATAAGGAAGATGTAATGATTTTATATTATTTTGTCCTTTTATACTTATTTACTACCAATGATTTCACTTCTTTAAATCCAATAGTTATCGATTAATCCACATCCATTTTAAATTCCCTTTCTTTGGCTAAAGCAAATTTTCCTTTCCCATAATGTACTTTACTTCTCTAAGCAAAAAGGTTTGGGATTAAATGATTTTCTTCAAACATTTTAGGGAGGTAGAGAATAGATGATGAGAGGGTACTATTTGAAGTATTTGTTTGAGACGTAAGGCTTATCTAGACTCTTCATTCAAGTCTTATACAAATCATGTAGCTATTAAGTGGATTTTACATGAAATGACATGGCAAGAACTTAATAGGTTCATTATAAAAATTAGGTGAATATTGGGCCTTATCAATCCAATTCTTTATTTATGAAGAACGTGAGCGTTATCGATTGCTGAGAGCTGGCAATGTTTAGCAAGGAATCATGCATAATGGTTAGGGATGACAATGCAATAATCTAAATAATCTACTATGTAACAAATGTTCTTAAAGTTTGTAAAAGATAATAATGAAAAGATATTATAAGCTGGCCCACAAAATAAATAAATATAAGCAAGAGGTAAAAGAGACATTTTGATTAGTCATCGTTGTTGATAACTCTAGTTATGCTTCACTCTTGACATTATTTTCACTTTTTTTTCAACTTTGCTCAAATTCCCTCAGAAAGGGATGAAGAGATGCATTGGGCACTTAGAATTCATGAGTTAGGTGACAAAGAAACTAAATGTAATACAAGTGACAACATCTAATATGATTAACAAGGTGGTGAAAGGTCCTTACTCTAATCACATTTAGGGAAATCTATGCTAAAAGGATTATTTTATTGTTAAATCAATGTTTAAAGAGGAATAACTATGTCAAATACAACTAGATAATTATAATAGGGGAAAAAAGTTGCTATTTGGAAAACACCAAACAATTGATTAGATATTCTAGCAACTTGAAATAAGGAGAGATCATATGGAAGTCCCCAACTAAAAGATGACGAATAATATTGTGATAAAAAAAGTGGTGACCAAGCATGCATTTATAGAGAAGTTTGCTTCAAGAACTTAACACAAAGTATTGTGTCATATTTTAGAAGGAAGAAAAAGGAAAAAAGAGTGAATAAGGTTGATCCATCATTTTTCTAATAGAGCAATGAAATATGCAAAATTGATTCAAAAGTTGAATAAGGATGTCATTTGGAAGATAGATGACATCTAGATGTTGTTCAAGAGGCAATCAGAAAAATAATTTAGGCAATAATCACATACATAATGAAAATAATGACTAATAAGGCCATTTTATGATAGAAAATGCAAATGTAAAATAATTGAAATAATCTAACATGATTTATTCTATAAGGGAGTTACTGTTCATTGTTGGGTTTTAATAGGGGGCATAAGTGCCGAGTGGTAATGTGCAGCATGAGGCGTTAGCTTTAAGCCTAGGGCTAAGCACATGCATTAGGTTAGGGCTTGAGCTAGGGCATCGGGTGAGGGTTAGGCAAGGGTGCACGATGTACATCCAACTTCAATGCTAGTTTATTGTCGACTCAAGCACCAACATCTTCATACCATTGCCATTAGGACTCACTACATGTGTTGTGTCATCATTAGTGTTTGGTCACAAAATATTTCGTTGCCATCTCCTTACTTTATAAATTTCCTCAATGAATCTTAGTTTTTCTTCATTGTTTTCTTTTCCCTTGACTTGATTTCCTCAATAGTTTGGAATTCATATTTCATCTATAACTTGCCTCATTTCTTTAGATTTTTATGTTGATTTGGTTAAATTACTCCATTCCTTAAATATGTGCTCGTGTGACCTTTACATTACTTTTATTTTATTTGATATTGATATTTTTTAATGAGTAAAATACCTCAAAAATATGTTATCTTACTAAGAGAGATGAATCAACACTTAAGTTGAATTATCAAACAAATAACCCTAGACCTTCTATTAGCTACCCATAAGTTTTCTTCATGCCCTCCTCCCAAACCCATTGTGAAACACAGTTAACCAACTAACCACCCTCCCCAAATAACATCTTTTTAATGTTAAGTATGAGATCATGTGGTAGCTCAATGTTCCTCACAACAAGTAAACTATATAAGGAGAGAAGAAGATGATGAACCTAATATAAAAGGAAAAGTTAAGATCAAAGACTATGTTCTTGACTCTAATCTAGATAATGAATACTACCATGAAGATGAAGAAAATGTCATTAAGAAAATGAGCCCATCAAAGTTGCATGATGCACTTATACCTAACCTTGGGTAAGCAAATATTGAAGTTGCACCTGACTTTTCATACATTTGTCAAACTATGAGAAAACATTTGTAAGATTGTCATAAATAATAGTAGTAGCAATAACACCATTTCTATTAATAGTGTAACACACCACAAAATCACCACCAATTGCATTAATGAAATTCTTATCAAAAAACAAAGCATTATATAACTTAGATTCGATCATTTTAGAAGATATTTTATGTGTTGTTGCCCCATGTAAGTTGAGAGCATTATGATGACCTTGGCTTTATGACCATAATATCCTTTTTACTAGTAAATCTAATGCCTACATATTCATGCATTAAAATTAGAAAATTAAGTTACATCCTTCCCCACCTAAAGATCACATTCAACCCATTAAAAAGTAACCAACTATCAACTAAGGAAAGAAAATTCTTTTTATGCCATAAAGTGAAGTGGAAAAGGAATTTAGCAATGGATCTATTATCTAGGTTATAGTAGTGAGAGAGGTTCTGAGTGAAGTACCAAATACAGTCATTCCACTAATTATAGAACACATATTATCTAGGTTTTTAGATGTTTTCATTGAAGAATCCCAAGGCTTGCCCTTACTATGAGACATCCAATATGTTATAGATTTAATACCTTAATCTAGTTTACCAAACATATAACACTATAGCATGAGCCTGACTAAACCCAAGGAATTAACCTAGAAAGTTAAAGAATTATTGAATAAAAGATTCATATGGAAAAGTATTAGTCATGTGTAGTTATTAACCTTTTAACCCCTAAAAAAGATCGATCTTAATGGATATGTATCAATAGTAGGGCCATTATCAAAATAATTATGAATTATAAGTTCCTTATCCTATACTTAGATAATCTACTTGACAAATTAAGTGGAGCCATAATTTTTTCAAAAGTTCACTTAAAAAGTAGTTATCACCATGTTAGGATTTAGCCAAAGGATGAGTGAAAGCCTATCTTTAAAATTAGGGATGGTTTATATGAGTGGTTGGTCATGTCCTATGATTTATTTAATGCCCTAAATACATTCATTAGGATAATGAATCAAATACTTTGACCATACTCAAGAAACTTTATAATAGTTTACTTTGATGTTATTTTAATCTTTAGTCACACTATTGAGAAGATATTTAAATGGACCCCTATAGTTGAGAAGACATTTGATAAAATTAGGTGAGTATGACCAAAGTAGCTATACTTTGATTTCTTAATTTTTTCCATTATATTTAAACTATTCTATAGTAATGCCATTGTATTTGAATAGTAGGAGTCCTCATTAGGAAGGTTGACTAATTGCATATTTTAGTGAAACATTAAATGCATCTCGAAAGAAATACTATGTTTATGATATAAACTTTTATGTAGCAATCATAACTGGAAGCACTAAAGACATTACACCTAACTTAAGAGATGTATTATTTTCCAATCATGAGACTTTAAGATATTAAAATTGCAAAAAAGTTAAAAAAAAATTATGATACAATAAGTGGACTGCATTTCTTCAAAGCTATACCTTCATTATACAACATAAGCCTGCTATAGAGAATAATGTTGCTAACATCCTTAGCAGATGAGTAAATTTATTCATCATATTATCGATCTCAATCATAGGCTTTGAAACTTTACCTAACTTATACCATTATTGTACAAATTTTGAACCATTTATAAAGAATTAGTTGTCAAACCAATCAAGGTAATTAATGACCACATTTTCATGGTAAGCAACTATGCATACCTCAAACTTCACCTAAAGATTTCATAGTATGTCACATATATGTTTGAGACCAAGTAGAACATTTTGGATGAGACAAAATGATTATGTCCAATGAAGATAAATTTTATCAACCAAGACTAAAATGACATGTTATTTAGATAGTTTCCAAGTCGAAAACTTGTGGTGGCACCATGCAACATGCTTGAAACACCAAACATTAATCATTATTACCATTACAACCATAGGAGGACCTTAGCATAGATTTTTTCCTAACTCCATAGAACTCTTAGTAAACATGACTTTATTTTACTAGTAGTAGATCAATTTACAAAAAAACACAAGATTTATCTCATGCTTCAAAGTTTTGATGCTTAACATATAGTTTGATTATTCTTTGATAGAATATTTAAGATTCATGGGTTACCCAAAACTTTGATCATAGATAGAGATGTTTGGTTCACTTCATACTTTTGAAAAACCCTTAGCATATTATAAGGACAAAGTTAAACTTTTCAATTATCTACCATCTCCAATAGATGGCCAAACCATAGTAGTCAATCAAAGTTTATGAAACTTTTTATAATGTTTGGTAAGAGAAAAGTTAAAAATTGGTATATATTATCACTACATGTAGAACCTTAATATAATAGTTTACTTAATAGATCTATAGAAATGAGTCTCTTTAAAGCTTGTAATAGGAACAAACTTTAAAGCCCAGAAGATCTTGTTCTATTACCTATTCATGCATTAACATTCGAGTCTACATAAGAGTTTGTATAGTATATAAGAGAAGTTCATAAGTTCATTAAAGATAAAATAAACTTATGTAATGAACAACATAAGAGAATAGTCGATAAACACAGAAGGAATAAAGAATTCTTGGAAGGATACTATGGGATGGTTTGAACCAGGTTTGAAAGGCTTCCACCATGAGCATTAAGGAAGTTACATGGAGGTGACATTAGTTTAATCCAAATCATAAGAAAGATTAAAGCTAATGCATATGTTGTGGAGCCACCAGATGACTATGAAATCAATAATACCTTCAATGTCTCAAAACTAGTGGCCTATTAGGAGCTGATTGAGATTCTCAATGATCCACTAAAGCTAACATTAAACACCCCTTAAGAGTGCATGCCTATTTGAGTTCCTAATAGCCTATCATGGTAAGAAGCATGAATAGATTGAAATCCAAGGTTATTAAAGGTATCTTGTTCTTTTGAAGTATAAGCCAAACACCAAGGATACATCAAATTCCACCACTGATAGTAGTTAACACTTCCCATGCTTATGACACTGTTAGTTCTGGCTCTTAAAATCTTTCATTTCCATCTTCTTACTTGAAAACTCCCCTCCATGAAGCTCATATTTTTTCACTATTTTCTTTTTCTTTAACTTAATTTTATTGGTATTTAGAATGCATATTTTACTTATAATTTATCTCATTTCTTGTTTATTTTGTTAGATTATCTTGTACCACTAAATTTCTGCTCGTGTGAGCAATACATTACTTTAATTTTTTTTTAGATTAGTATTTGTCAACCATTTTGAGAATCTCATTTCTATGCCATTAAGCCTATGTTGCTTACAGTCACCTCTTGGCTAAGATTATCTTAGATAGGTATCTCTTATTGAGGAAACTTAACATTTAGTGAAAGATTTGGAGTAAAAACTAACATGCTTTTCAATTTAGAATATTAATTAGAAATTAATAAGAATTATGAAATTTTTAAAGTTATTAAATTTAGCTATTAATTTAGTAAGTTCATATGCTTTCTTAATCATTTAGTTTTTAAATTATGTAGATGTTCTATTGATGTTCATGTTACATACTTACATCAAAGGGGATGAATTATAGATTTTATGAAAACTATTACTAACTTTTGAAATCCCATTTATGGAACAAATAATGCTATGAAAAGTTAGTTATGAAAGAATTAAAGTGTGGCATATACGTATGGCAATAAGACTTACATCCTTCCCCTGTCATAAAAGATAATGCCTTGCTTGCTAACCATTACTTAAAAAAGAAAGTGAACAAATTGATTAATACTCTAGATTTAGAGGAATACTATAATTAATCTTGACAATAGGTTAACACGTTTGCCCAATATAGAATGTTTAAAAAATTTGGAAGTTAGAAGAAGGCTAAAATAAAGAAAATGATGTGAAAATACAAGTTTGCAATTAAACTTATGATTATAATGATTATTTTTATGTTTGTTGAAGAAGTGTGGATGAATGCATTGTAGGAATATCATTTTTTTGTCTTTGATCAATGTAAAATCACCTTTTCATAGACTAAAACTTGCAGGAATATCATAAAATTGTCATTAAATTATCATCCTCCATTATCTTAAGTTAGCCATCCAGTCTAATTTAGATAGCCACTTATGCTTCCTAAATACCTTTCTAATGGTCTATTTGCATTATCAATTATTTGATCAATCAATACACTTTATAATTGTTTGTCCCTAAAGAACTATTAGATGAGAATAATAAAATGCTTAATTGAACCAACTTAAAATGGGATAAAATAACTTGTTCAGGTCATATCATTTAATAGAACCTTTAAATCATCCACTCTATTATAGGATTGTTTGATTTGATTAATAGATTGTGTAGTTTGATTGTTAAGTTATGCAACTTGTGTAGATTATATTTTAGTTATTTTGAAGATATATTTTGCATTAATTATATATGGCTTAGGTTGGAATATGAATACTTGTGACTTTCATTTTAACACATACTCTATTACTTTTAGAAAATTATTTAAAATATTTGTGAGAAATGATATTTCAAAGACTAGAAATTGTATTAAGAAAATCAAGTTAGGTTTTATGGTTCATTTTTTCTTGGTTGAACTTGATCATGTGCCAAATGCAAATATGGGTTGTAATCTACATTCCTCTCATTTATCGCCACATAGGCTTTAATGCCATGCACTTGTAGATCTTTTTCATCTGCTCTAAGACATACATCACAAAATCTATGCTTCAACCATCCCATCAATCTTGAAACTTTCTAAGATCAAGAAGCATTTCAAGATAGAAGAAGCTACATTCTTAGGTTTTGTCATCATTAAACATTCATAGAAACATGATAATTCTTAGCATTCACCTCACTAAGTTTTATATGTAATTTTGGAATTATAAATTAGTGGCTATTTTTTCTTTTAGGATTTCACCTACAATCTCTTTAATTTTAATTTAACGTAAACGAATATTAGGCATGACTTCCCAATTCTTCAAAAAAAATTCTTTTGTTTCATGATTGTTAACCTTTTCTTCTTGGTTATGCTTGAGTTTCCTCTATGGTACTTTAAACCTAAATTAAGACTTAAAGTTCTAGCTTTCTTTTTAGTTTCAACCCATTGTATTAAATTGTGGCTTTAATATTAATATAATTATGACATTTGGTTTGGGGTTTGGAATTGAACAATTATGTTAATTTGATTTAAAATTTCTAAGACTATAAATGAAGCTAAAAAATAAAAGAAAAAAATGTTTTGTTAAAAAATTAATTTATTAATTTTTATATTGATTAACTTGTGTCACACAATTAAATTAAAAAAAAGTATACATTAACACTTTGAAATAAAATATTATAATATTTAATTATATAAATTTGAGTAATATAGTTTTTCTATTTAAAACTTATTTAATAAGAATTCTCTCGATGATTTATTGATTTGTCTCAAAAGAATTCTCAATGCTTAGGATAATAATTATTTTAATATACAAAATATTTCTAATCCAATCAATATGATTTATTTTATGATAACAAGTGAAAATCGAATGACGCCAAATATTGGCATAAAAATTGTACCAATTTGACTAAAATTGATGATCTAAATATTCTCTAGAAGAAATAAACCACAATTTGGGCTTTGTTATCTATATTTTTCAAACTTTATAAGATATTATCTAACTAAGATCAACTCTCACCTTGTTTATATTTGCTTGGTTCATTAATTTGAAAGATCATCCTTCCAATTCTCATCATCATTTTCTAGAATAGGTGCTTTTGCCTCTATGATCTCCTAGTTGTTAATGACATGTTTGCATCATGTTTGGATAATTGATGTTAGCTTTTAGAAAAGAAATGTTCAAAGAACAATTCAACTATAGTTCTACCCATTGGCCTATCTACTTGTAAAAGCACTCACATGTATCCATAAAGCAATATCGTAAGTTGCTAACATGAATAATGTGTAATTTATTATTCTCTTACATTTATGATGTTTTGTAAATGTTCTTGCTAAAATTAATTAGGAACCTTTCTTTATCTTATATTTCATATATTTTGTTATTTATATGGTATTGATATTATTCTTTAAATAAGAGATTCAATGAAAGGAGTGTATGTTATAAACTTTATGTAAACAAAGGTATCATTCTTTCTACCGATTGAAGCTTTAGCCTATTAGTTTATTAAATAATGAATGTAATTATTGGTGTGTTACGAGATTGTTAAACAATAAACAATCTGAAATTATTATGTTTAGACAGAATCTTGTCTAAAGGACCACTCCACCTGGGCATGGTCACGAAAAAAGAGACAGGATCACATGTTTCACATCCAAAGACAGGATCAGCACTTCAATTAATCACATAGTTATTTAACTCGGCCATTAATCAAATTGGTTTTTTAATTAGGAACCTTCGTGAATACTAAGAAATATAACTATGAGTTACCTCTTCCTTTTATAATTCTTAAAGTGTAGTTGACGTTTGTTTACTTTAGTGTCTTTTGGTCTCGGGCTTAACAAAAGAAAATTGAGAAAGGCTCCTGTAGGATTCCTTCTACACATTGCTGACAAAAAGCAAATGCATATGCCTACTAAGTTTAGCATATACATATCAAATTAAACCAAATAAGTATATTTGTTATATATATGAGTGTACCCATAAGCACATCCACTTGTGCCATACTTGTTACTTTTACCCCTTGCATCATATCCATACATATGTACCTCATCTAACATGAACACTATTTATATCTTTCTATACAGAAAGGTCATTTTTGTTATGTCCATAATTGTTGTATATGGACATTTCACATCTTTGAAATCATATTTGACAAATCATTTCATCAAATAATATTTTATTATTTTTAAAGAATATATCTATATCTATAAAAATTTATAATCATAATAAGAATCATAACATCATAATGTGGAGGAATTTTCATATCCAAATTGGTTTTCGAATGTTTAGAAAAAGGAAAAGGTTTGGATGGACTAGAAGAAGACATGTATGATATTGAAATGGGTTGAGGTTCATTTAATGTGACCTTTGTGATTAAAAAAAATAGTTTTTTATAAGAAACTTGTTAACGGGTTTTTTTGAAAAAGACGCAAGGCACATACAAATAAGAAAGAATCTTTTCTCATTATATGTAACATTCAATGAATGGTGTAATCTTTCTCATCAAATGAATTTCTTTTTATAAAAATAAAAAGGTTTTTCTTATTAGCATTTGATTGAAAAAAGGAGCTTTTGGACATCTAATTTTTCTGGAAAGATGTAGCGAGATATAGAGTGGAGAGTAAAAACTCAAGGATCTATGGCATTTGGGAAGATGAAATCGGTTAGGAAGGATGAAAGAGCTTTATCAAGTTTTGATAAAAGAATAAACTTGAATGAGTGGATGAATGTTTGTGCTTTATTTGTGGAATGTGATGGATGTCAATGATTATGGAATGCAAATAATTTTTTCACTTAGGTGTGAAAATAATATAATTAAGTTTCTAAACAATTTGTAAAAAAATATTTGTTAGATGCTAACACAATTTATTAAATTTAACTCATATTTTCATATAGAATCACAATTTTCATAATTTGTGTTGAAAATTGAGTCACTAAAATGTTCCTAATCATCAGAAAGAAGCTATAATATTAAATATTTTTTTATGTCTAAAAACGTATTCCTGAATTATTAATTAGGAAAAAAATGTAATGCATTCAAACATTATTAGGTATATTATGTCTACATAAATACTTAAATTTTATCTTCATTTTCTCAATGTATATTCACACTAATTATGAATATTAGTAAAGTAAGTTCAAGTTATGTTCGCCTATATCTTGAATAGATTATATTCTAATTGTAAAGAATTCTAAAAATTTCAAATTACAAATTTGTAGTCCTCATCAACAGTTTATGGTTTTGATAAAAATAATGCACACCTTCTCTTTTTAAGAAATTAGTAATCATAGATGAGCATTAAGTATTATTTAGTTTTAACATGTGGTCACTTTAGTTATGAAAAATAATAATTTTATAAGATTGTGTACATAATGCTTTCTGTGACTTGCATCTATTTATTTTCTTACCACCTGTATTCTCATTAATATGTCTTAACATTCCTACAAAACAATAAATGTGTATAAAGTCCTTTTGTTTGCTAGATATAATCTAGTATTTCATAATGTGATGATTCAAGAGACCAATTTTAAACCAAATAAGTTGTAAATATACTCATAATATTTCTAAAATTTAATCTAAAATAATGGAAAATAGATTTATTTTTTATTCCATATTTTATTGGCTAATTAAGGCTAGCTTATTTAAGAAATTAAAAAAAAGCTAGCCTAGCATAATGCTAATACCTTTTCAAGTGGTCCAATCTATCACATTTTTTTTTCAATATCTCTCACATGCACACATGCTTGACAATTACTTGTCTCCTAGGAATCAACATTGAATGTTATGAATTGATAGTTTATTCTCAAGCGTAGCTCTTATTCAAGTTCATATATCAAGAGCTTTTTGGTTTTGACTTGTTGATGGATTCCTTCCACATTGTAGATTCAATTATACAAAACAAATACTGCAATGTTTGTTACTTCATCAAACCTTTCAAACACGTGGTGTATGAATTCAATTTTACTTTGAATTATTGGCAATATAATTGTAGAATAAAAAATGAATAGCATAGTGCATAGCATCAAAACATTAGCAATTAAGGAAAGATTGAATATTATGAATGTAAAAAATCATTTTATCCCATTAAATTTCAAGAAATTTTTCAAAATATTATTTGTTGTTGTTTCTACAATACCTATCAAAGATTTAAAATTCATGAGAAATCTCTTATGATTTTTTATGGATAGTTTACATAGCTAATAGCAAAGGTGTGTTGCAAAATTCCTTATTTGAATATTGTCATACCCTAAAGCTAAAATGAAAGAACATTATAATTTCTTACCCATAGGTAAAGAAATTTATTCTCTAGTATTTTATTTCAAGTTATCAAAAAACATTTTTGATATAATTTCAAATAACTCAAAAAAGAGGGATTCTCTACCATACATTTGATTTTTAATTGGCAAAACATTTCTATTATATTGAAAAATACCCTCAAAGAGAGATTCCATCTTTTTCTCTTCAACCTATGAGTTATTAGCAGCCATTTCAATTTGTTGCTCCCAGAAAAAGGTGAGTTCTTGTGTGCCAATCAATTGCCCACCACTGAAAACATCACGTTGCTTCTAACTTGCATGCGTTCTCAATTGTCCTCCATCCAATCAAACCATACCTAACCATTATTCTTGTGGTAGCAAATGGGATCTTGCTCCTTTGCAAGCATAGAAGTTTTTAATTCAAGCTGTGGATTCATGCCAAGATTAAATATTTTTTTGAATCATAAAAATAACACATTAAAAAGGATAGATCAACCAATTACTCAAAGTTGGCAGATCCAGTATAACACTATTAGATATTGATAGTCATCAATTCAAAAACATAACCATCAAATTTGAGACTAGTTATTTGTACATAAAACCCTTCATATTTTATACAAATGTTAATGCAAGATAAATCATTTATTCTCACTTGTGGTGAAAAGAATTGACTTTAGTAGTCGGGTTGTTGATGGATATATTGTTGGAGGCCTTTTTCTGAAATCAATGCTTAATTTGTCAGCATTGTGGGTTTCACTCATTAAATGAAAGAAATAAAGATTCCTTTAAAAAGTAGAAGTGAGGCTTCCTATAAGAAATACACGGCTCCAAAATCAGCCCTTGGTTGATTGCAGCACAACTTTTATTCTTCACTTTCATGTACGTGTTTGATAATAGCAGTTAGGCATTTCAGAAATCCCATGGCTTCTTTTCCCGGATGCAGATTAGACCATAAGGACGTAGTATCTTTTGTTTAGCACTTCAGGTAGAATACAACAATGGAAAGAATTGAAGTCGACAAGGAGAGAGAAGAATCGAATTCAGATCCTGTCCAATCTCCCTTGCATTCTGTGTAGTTGAAAAGTACCATCTTTTCTCATGCCTCCAGAATTCACATCCCAATTTGTTCCCTATTTTCTAACCTCAGTGAAAGACTTGATAAACTAAATTTAACATTCTTTGATTTGCATGTAATTGAGTTCACCATCAAAGATCCTTTGGCATGTAATCGATATTTTTTTCTCCTCAGGGGGATTAATTAAGAGGGAAAATACTTTAGGTATCGTTTGATATTTTTTTACAAGTTTCCTTTAAAAATTTTATTTTTTTAAAATGTCATTCTTAATAAATATTTGATATAAAAAAATTATTTTCAAAATATACTATTTAATAAAACTTTATTTTCAATTACACAATAATGACTTCTCAAAATACTCTTTGTCAATACTTTTTTTATTGTTTTTTTGTCCATCATTATCTCTTTTAATTCTAAAGAGTTTTGACTTAAGGATACTAATGTGGTCTACCATACATTATACATGTTTTGATTGCATCAATTACTTCACATGAATAGCTAAATTAAAAGAGTCATTATCGATCACTAAACATAACCCTATGCAGCTCCATAAAAGTTTTATTAATATTATCGAATATTATGCACTACCAAAAGTTACTCAAACACATAAAAATGTTGTTTGCATTTCACTAAGGGGTCTTTGTTCAACCATGATAAAACTGAAGACTCATGAGAGTCACAATTACATGAAACACTTGATTCTAGTTATACCATTTGTTGATGACTTGTGACAACTAGAGTTGCTCTCAAGTTTGACCTATTACATGCTTAATTAGATATCAAAATAAACCAAAAGTTTAATCCTATAAATAGGGGTAGCATTAATTATATATTATGATTGAAACATTATATTTAACATATAATATAAACTAAATCAAATCTCTTGAATATTTAATAGATCTTATAGGTATAGTCATTGTTATGCAGTCGGAATTGTAATCCAAAATAGAAATAAATCATTAACATTTTTGAGTATATAATGAAATCATGTAGTGGCAGGTAGCATCTTTTTGGCATTTTTCTTAGAAAAATGATGGTGATACATATTCCTTGTAGCTCTAACTGGTTGGATTTGATAGAATGGCCTGTGTCCAATTTCTTTTACCCAGTACATAAGATAGAATGGGTGGGGGAAAGCTGGCATTGCGAACTTGCTTTAAGGTGATTGCGAAATATCTGAAGAACAAGATCCAAGAAAGGTTAATGCATGTAAAAATGGTTTGTTTTGACCTGAAGCTGAGAGGATCTCTTGTTTCCCTAACCATGCAACACAGACCACATGGGTGTCTCATAAGTGACGAACCTCCGTTGTTCACGAGCGCAGGAGATCTGGAAGAGCCCCACATACATAAAGGAGAAGGAATAATTTTTCTCTAAACGTGTTGGCATGATTTCTTGGTTAGGCCAAGAAAGGGAAACGATCCACTATTGTAAAAAGAAGCCATGCATGGTTGATGGCAGCGTTGGATTCCACTTAAAAGCTTCTTCTCGCCACTGATTTAGTGCGTGGAAAGGAGAAGTAAGCTCACATTAAGGGTGATCTCTCCTGACTCAATTATTAGAATAAAAGCCAGCTCTCTCCATGTTACTTTATTTCTCATTGCAGAAACCCTAACTCTTCGAACCCTTTAATATATTCAATTAAAAACCCTCATTGATGTCTCCTTCTCCTACCAACCACTATAAACAGGTTGACAGAAGTCAGGGAGAGAGGTGACATGTGGAAAAGTGTGATGTCTTTGGTTGTGATCCTCATTGGTATGTGAGGAACAATGTGGGTGGTGGTAGCTTTCAGTGCTTAAAGCTTTTATAAGATAAATTGGAATGACATGATTCTCCCAATCTATGAGTCACATGGGACTACTGTTGAGCTGGAAGACCAATAAGGTGTCTCTCGTGGGTATGCGTTTGCTTCTTCTTTCATGGCAGACATGGAATGGGGGAACTTTGCTATCGCCTCGCTTTTCTTGTTCTTTTTGGCGGTTGTGGACCGGCGAGCTTCTGATTACCCTATTGATTCGAAGAAAGCCCACTTAATGAGTGAATGTGAGAGGTTGGATTGAGGTAAACAGATCAGTGGATATAAAGATATCAAATCATTATTACATGTGAAGTCAGTTTTTCTGTTGAGGACTGACAATATTGTTTTTTTTTAAGGAACCTGCTTTAAATGATGATTTAATTTAGGTTAAATATATTATTTAGTAGATTGCCCAAAATTTAAAAACTCAATTGAAATATAGGTGTTATGTTAATTGTGTATTAAACTTAGTAGTCTTTCCCTTAAGTGCAACATGGATCCATAGAATCCATATTACGTGATTCAATGTTAGAATATTTTGACTAATTGATCACATGCCATGTTAAACATTAATATGCCTTCATGATTCAGTGAGTTTTTCAAATTTACATGTGAGTTCACTAAGGATGATAAAACTATTCTACACCAAAACTATTCAATTACATTGCAGCATCATTTAAGTGACAAAATTATGCCTGATCACAGTTGTGACATGGCACCAAAGAAAATTGGGATCGACAACTTTAATAAAAAAACTTGATTTCAACTAAAGTTGTGTTTGATAAAAATTAAAATAGATGTTTTTGGCCACAAAAATCCTGATTTTATCATGTTAAACAGCTTAGTAAATTCCAATGTGTTTTGAATAAGATGACCCACAACTTTTATTATTATATTAATTAAATAAATCCTTTTATGTTCCTAACACGTAATTATTATTTTTTATATTTTATGATAACTAAAAGTCAAAATCGTTCCAATATTATACAGTCCTGAGTATGGCATGGAACTAACAACTGTACTAAATCAGTCCAATTTTGGTGGCCTTTGCTTGAGCTCTTGTCTTGAAGTTGATTAATTTCTACCGTATCTACGGACAATGTTTCTTTCAGGTACATACTCTGTTATATAATAATAGTAATTACAATGGCATAAGTCTTTACTGTGCTGGAGATTCTGCAGTTTACTTAATTCTGGTCTTCACCGTGTCTCCATTTGCACAGTTGCATAACTTGGACTCAATGAATATTCTACTATTTGCATGTGTTTTCCAGCTAATACTGTCGTCTTCCTTTGTCTCTTGTCTACTACATGTTGTTTTTCGTCTTGCTCTTCTTCTACCCTATGCTCGTCTGTCATGTGGTTGTGCAGCATTTGTTGCTTAGTGTTAAAGTTGTTGATGCAGCAGTAACTTAATCCAAAGGGAGGAAATTCAAGCGGAGAGGCAAATTAGAAACAAAAGAATAAGCTTGAGTTCAAAGGCCGAACTAAACAAAGTCAGGAAAGCCAGTTTGCCTAATATTCCAATGACAAGCGCTCTTAAATATTCCCAAGCGGATCTCTTTGCATGAGGGGAAGTTCCCTTGGTTGGAACCGCACTTTGCGTTTGTGAATAATACGTCCATGGAAGAATGATAACGTCATTTTTCATGTGCTGGTTTAGTTGACACCACTGTTAGGGTATAGAATATTGTGTAAGTGTTATAAAAAGAGCATTATAACAGAAGGCATGATTTGTTTAAAAAAAAATCAATGTAAACTATTAGATTTTTAACATTTTTTCACTAGGAACTGCATAAAAAACTTTTTTACAGCTATTTTCTTAGAACATTGCTATGAAACAGATTTTGTGAGGGTTTATATAGATCTTCTATAGTGAACGGGGTTTTAAGAAAAATCACAGTAAAAATTCTCAAGTCTTTTACAATAATTTTCTTGAAGGAGTAGTGTAAAAAGGCTTTATTATCAACTAGCCAATCTTCATTATTCTGTATACTCCATGCTCCCCCTCAATTGGATTTCCAGCCCTCCTCCCCTCAGTCTCCATGATTGGTTGTCACTAACCGTCCCTGATCCTTCTATCCTTTCCAAATCCTCAATCAATCATTGATCCTTCTCTCCTC
Source organism: Vanilla planifolia (assembly GCA_023846275.1). NCBI lineage: Eukaryota > Viridiplantae > Streptophyta > Magnoliopsida > Asparagales > Orchidaceae > Vanilla > Vanilla planifolia. Next base: position 33,186,976 of record CM043873.1, read on the forward strand.
TCTATCTACTCTCTTCTTGGATTAATGACCCTACTACTCTCCTCTTTGCCTCGTTGATCAATTGTTGTGTTTGGTCTTATTTATGCAATTAGCAACCAAAGTACCTAATTTTAATGTTATGCTTCATTGTGAACTACCACTAGGGTGCGACCTACCCCCATTAATGATACGTTCGATACTGTTCTCCTTCTCGAAACCCAATCCACTTTGGGCACTTTTTCCTCTTTCGATCGGAATTTATGGATCCTCCTTTTTGCAAATTTGCCATTACCAATTTCATGATTAATAAATATCAAATTTTAATAGTTAGTACAAACAATGTTAACCTATACTTGAAGTGTTGCATGATTTGATTATGCTATAATGAATTTAAACGATTTGGTTTGTGATGAAATTAAGTATAATCTTATTATTCTTGATATTCTATTGTGTAAAAGATAAGGAAATCAATAGCTATTATTACCTAAGAAGAATGAATAAATTTTGAGTATTTTTGTTTTGTGAAGTATAATACATAATGAGATGAAAGCATTAAATTTTGAGTTATTTAAAATCATGACAGTTTACAAGTTCTGTTCTATTGAATTATAACTTGTTGTGCACCAATTGTAATCATTATATATTATTTTCAAGTATTTTAACAATACTTGAATAAAGTAGTAGTATATTTGAATAAATTTATTTTAGTAAGCTATATCTATGTTCTCTAATTTGAAATTTATTATTTTAAATGGTTAATCTTTCATAACAAATGCATGGTTAAGATATTTGTGTGATTAGCGTATCATATTCATAATTTTTTGTGCATTTTAGATACAAAAAAACCAATTAATCCATAATAATATTTGTACTGTCCCATTTAGACTATTTGAGAATATATAATATGTGGCATCTCTAATCCAATCTTTCTCGAACTTGGTGCCATGTTTTTTAACTTTTTTACTTTCTCCCTTTTTTTTTTGAAAATATATGATTTTTTCTTTTCTTTTAATAAAAACATGTAGTGAAATCAAATTTAAAACTCTTTTCAAAAAAAACTTTTACAAGATTGCATAAGTGAATAAAAACATTACTAGTAAACAAATCATTTTAAAACTCATTATATATTGAAATCATATTTACCAATAAGAAGTAATTTTAACAATGAAATAACCAAAATATTTAAAATATATTTTGTTATACAAACTTTGAACATAATAAAACTTAAACCAACATCACTAAATAAAGTTTTATTACATATTTTCACCTCTCAAGTAAAGATAAATTATAGTTACACAATTGGAAGGTAAAGATAAGCATCATTTATGTCATGCCATCATTTGCAATCTCTTATTGCTCCTTAGTAGTCTTGTTATGTGTATAATTTTGATTTGAAACTGTTAAATCAAAAATAAATTGAGCTAAAGTTCGCTAGTTCAGTGATAAATACATGTACTTATATGTAAAGAATACAACCTTGAGAGGTTCACTTTTTAAGTAATATAATATAAAAAAAGTATATGAAAGAGCAAATAAAATAATGAAAATTTTCATATAAAAGTTTTTAATTCTTTTCTCCTTTCATATCTTAAGAAAAGGTCATTTTATAAATGATTGAGCTCTTCAAAATTGTTATTTCAAACTAGTATTTGTTATTTTGGACAATCTTTCATCCTATTATCTCTTAAAAGTTTTCTTTCCTTCACCAAAACCTTTCTCTTTCTGTTTGTATTTTTTCTTTCTTTTTTCATAATTATATCTTTCCCTTTCCTTTTATGAATACTATCACTAGTAATATTTTACTTTTATTTTTTTATTTTTTGTGACCATTATTTCAACTAGTATTTTACTTTTTTTATTTTTTTATGATTTTTATCATTTTATATTATCTCTTAAGACCTCTAACATACAAGCATCAATATATCAAATCATTTACATGTAGAAATAAGTTTGCTTTCCTCTTAATTTTCCTTTAATTGTCATGACAAGGATTAGTTTTTTTACACAAGTTTGCCTTCAACTCTCGAGTGCTATAGTACTCACGATGGAAACTCCTTAGTTTGCCTTAGCCTGGTGCTCAACTCTTCCTAGATTCCCCCCCAAACTCTTCGAGATACTTTTTCCTTCTTTTTCTCTTCACTCCTGATTAGTGCTAATTGCTCAAAGTTTTATTAAATTTTTTTTCACAAGTTTAGCTGACCTTCTTTTATACATGTGTGAATCTACTCAAAATTTTGAACTACTGCCTCATCTCCTTCTTGTCTTCTTAACTTTGATAGTTTTCTATTGGTTAGTTCTCCTTCGAGATGACCTACACCATGTTTATCATTTCAATTTTAAAAACTTTTAGTTATACAATATTATACTATACAATTCTTTGCTTCGTATCATGCAATAATGTTTGATGTTTATCATCATCTATTATCAATTTTATTAATGATACTTGTAATGTTCCTTAATCATATTTGTATGATATATGTTAGATCATATTCTTATTATGCATAATTAATGATGTTTATGTATGATGTTTCTCTACCTTGATTATACTTATACGATATTCTTATCATATTTGTACAATCTTTATTTATTCATTTTACTTAATTATTCTCAGGACAACATACCCAACAATGTCTTTTATCATGATTATCCAATTTGTATCTTTTTCACTTAAAGTAATCATATTTATATAATTTTCCAAATTATAATATGTTTTGGTTTATTCCTATGTTATTCATTTCATTATATATAGTTAATTTTTTCTTCTCTATTGATCATACTTGTATGATCTTCTACTTTATAATCGTATGATTCAGATATTATCTCACTTGACTTATTGTTTTAAGTGGCTCATTATGACAACGTATTGTTTAATAAGTAATCGTACTTATATGACTTTCCTAGTTGCACTTATGTGATATGTTCAACTTAGCCATTTGTTTTTCTTTTATCATATTGTATAATGTTTATTATTTCTTTTATGATATATTTAACAAACTGAAGATATGCTTACATAAATTTAAAAACCAAATTATAAAATTCATGTAAATTTATCAATTAGAATCATCATTAAATCTTAATATTATTAATTTTATTTATTTTCAATATCCATTGAATCTAAAAAATCCTTAAAATAATTTGCATTCACTTTTGGGATATTATATAACATGTATTCAATATAATGGTAATTTTGTGCATTATTTATTCTAATAAAAGTTTGACATATCTCTAGCACCATTATCTTGATACGCATCTCAATGTTTCTTTTGCTTCTTTATACATAAGAGAAAGTATCACTTATTGGTGTCCATAAGAAAAGTAACAAGATGTTATTGAATTTGTTTTAAAATAAATAATAGATAAAATGATCTTTATGTAGAGTAATGGAAGTCAATGATCACTCATTGTTTATTATTCTATACAATAATGATAAAGATGTAAAATGTTTCTTATCAAATCTTAATATTTGATTCATATTTCAACAACATGATAATAATTAATGACATAAAGAAAACTCCTTGAGGCTAGCACCATAAAGGCAAGCATTCAATATTAGAACTTCAAGGTTAGTCCCTTGAGGCCTACACAACATAAACAGACCCTCAAGACAAGGTTCTCAAAGTCAAACCCTCAAAATTTGTTCCAAGTATCTAAGTAAAAAAATATGAAAGATATTCAATGATCATATAATTATCTTTCGTTAAATAACATGGATCTAGTTTCGTCAGATATACGTTGGACACATGAAACTCAAGTTAATCACTTCAATTATGACAAATTCAATGATTATATCCAATTTGATCATCAATTGCCAAGTTTTTTTAACCTTGATGGTTATAATTGATTCAACCACATTATTAATGGTTAAGTAGTTTGTCTTGATTGTTGTAGTTGTATTGTTATCAATAAAGTTATTATTTTGATAGTTATAACTATCTCCACTACATGAATAGAAGATATGCATCAACTTTGCATAGTTATTATAACTTAATGGTAACTATATTCCCCCTTATGCAAAAGTGAGTTTAGCTTATATCATGAAATTATTTTATTTATAAATAGACACTTAAGAGCTCTATTTCAAGAAATAAACTAATCAACAAATTAGTTGATAACAACTAGTCTACTATGTTCAAATTCACTATATAGAGAGCTCATTTCCCTTCTTTCTCAGCATATTCTCCTTGATGAAGGTTACATTCTTTCTTCCTTTTTGGTCATCTATGGTCTATGAGGGTCCATGCTTTTTTTTTTCTCCTTAGTTAGATAATTTCTTTCTAACTTTTTATAAAACTAAGTTTATACTATTTTCACACTTTTTATGGGAATGATTTGGTAAATCATAAATAAGAATTGATTATATAAGAGCTTTGATTTTAGATGAGAAACCTCTAAATGTCCATGATTAAGAGGTAGAAAAAGCACTAAAGTCTTCTCTTTCCCCTCTATCAATGCCTAAGCTATCTTCACTATCTCTTGATCCTCTCTTTCATCTATTCTAATTTAAAAAATTGAGTATTTCATGTAAGCCCTCTTCACCTTCCTTTTGGAGCAATTCAAATCTAAGTTGGTTCACTTCAAGCCTTTAGAGGATTACTTATTTCTTGATCCTCCTTTTCTTATTATTGAAGGTCAAACATTTTAGTGGAGAAAATGGGGAAGATAGAATCCTATAGCTAATCTAAATAGGGTTCTAATACAAAATTAGTAAAGAACAATGAAATACGAAATAATAAAAATTAATAAAGAAACGAAAGGAGAAAAGAATGATAAACCACCTTAACCCTCTATTGAGAAAGAAATGAACACACACACACCCAAAATCTATATGGAAAAATCAAATATCTAAATATCAATAAAAAATTTTATTTTTCATCCACATAAAAGACATACAAGAGACAAAAAAATGAAAATACCATTACCTACAATATATACATATAAAGATAAAGATGTCACTAAACTATGAAAACCTTATACCAAATCCATTGGATTAGTTTAACATGTTCATTTTGATATAGTTTACCTTACATCAGTCTATTGCACCAATAAAATATAATCCTATAGAGTTATAATGAGCATATTCTTATGGGGGTATTGATAATATTGTTGTGTCATTGACACCTAGCTATAATACTTTGTTTGATAATAATAAATTCTAAGTATTTCTAATGAATTTATTTAAATAATTTTTTTAAAAATTTTAGATAGGTGATAGTTATATTCATAGGAGAATTTAAAGAAGAAGAAGAGCAAATATTGAATCCTTAAAAAACAATCAAAAGAAATATTTTGAATTTAATTTTAGATATTTTAATTTTAATTTGATTAGAATATTCAACTTCATAGAAATCTATATTACAAAATACAAAAAATTAAATTTCATTTAAATTAATCATCTTAGAAAACTTTATATTCCAAAAAACTTGATTATTCTTCTTTGAATATCTTGAAAATTATTCTATTTTTTTATCATATTTTTAAAAGTATCATTTTAATAAACTTTTGTAAAAAGTATATTATAATTATAATAATTAATTAGTAAAAATAATACTAATCAAGATAATAACAAAAAACAAAAACTTATTATTAATAGGAACCAAAAGACTTGGGTTAGAGAGCCTCAAGCATGGCTAGCTATGATTATCACGTTGGAATGCAAGTTGCAAACTTGTCAAACAGTTCTGGTATGGGTTATAACTTTGAACATGTTTATAAGTTTGTGAGATTAGGTTATTACTCCCACATCTATATATCAAGCACATAATGTATTACTAAAAGTACTAGTGATCAACTCTCAAGTGCATCAGGGGGTAGCCAACTCTAATGAGTAGGCTATCTAAGAGTGTAGGCAAATTATTATAAGCACACATTAAAACCTCAAATAAATAATATGAGGGTAAATACAAACCTTTATCGTATAATTGAATCTTTAATTGTGGGAGTGACCTAAGCTTTCTGATTACTCAATTTCATGATCAAATGAGCATAATCTCATCTGTCTTTTGAAATTCCTAATTATATCTATCATTTAATCGCACTATTTTGTGATCATATGATCCATGTCTTATCCATGCGTAAGATCTAAATCTAGTAGTCATATCATAATTTAGATCTAATGGTTTTGATCAAATCCTAAATTCTAATCAGTGTCATATTATGCAAGCAGTTCAATTACTTAGTTTTTATGATCAAGTAGTCCATAAGTCCTTCAACTGTTATTTCAGGACATTAGATTTTTTTATTTAAATCATAATGTTTAATTAAAAATGCATATGTCGATGTAAAGAAGTAACTATTAATTAGACAATTTGATAAGTACTTTTAGCCTTTAAAAAATGTCAATAAATAAGAGAACTCTTGAACAAAATTAATCGAGAAGATTTTGCACAATTTGAAGAAAAATTTTCAAGTCCCAACATTTAAGCCATCGGCAGCTCGTGTTTATCATCGCTTCCATTTACTTTGTCCTATAGTCGTTAGACTCTTAAATTATTTTTTATTCTCAAATAAGCTAATTTTATTCCAAATTAAATTAATTAAAATACTTGTGCTTCTGTAATTTTTTTTTATCAATCATAGGATTTTTTCTATTAATTTTGATTTTATGTTATCAAATTTTTTTCAACTGTTATCATTTTATTTTTTATAAGGTCATAATAGCTTATCTTCTTTGTTTCATTGTTATGAGAGTTTAATTTAATCTTTTTTTGTTGAAAGGTTTATATTGAGTGTTTATTTTTACTTATTATTTTTATTAGGGATAGACATTTATTTTATTTTATTTTGAATCACTTAAAAATTATTAGAGTATATCTTTACATTTTTTATTTTTATTTTATAATTTTTATAAAAATTATTATTAAAATAATTAAATTTTTTAAAATTAAAATTAAAAATTTTTACTCAAAATTATTTTTAAATATTTTCTCAAGCCCATTAAAAATTCTCTTAAACATTTTCTTTAAATATTTTTATAGGAAAAAAATTATTCTAAGTAATTTACATTCTTCTTGCTAAATCGCATTTCAAATACTCACAAACATCAATGAGCTTTATGAGGTAATATCTATGTTTTCAGAAGGTAAATATCTTAGGCATTAGAAAACTTAAGGACTTATTATTTCTTCTCAACAAGGTTGAATTGGAAGCTATTAAATGGCAAATCACTCTGGACTAAATACATAGAAGGTAAATACATAAAATATAATAGGAAGGATAATAATTGAAATACCTAAATATATATAGGAGGTATAACTAATTTAGTGATAGAATATTCAATCTTTTGCATCAAGTCTTGCTTTCTTATATGGATCCTTATAATTGATATGACTTCCAACTTACATTATTTAGAATGTTATAAAAAATAAGTAACGCATCTTGAAGTCTAAAAAGATGATTTAGAATTCTAGATGTCTTATCGAAGTCTTACTCTTGATATGAAGAATCCTAAAAAAACTATTTCTTTTCGTAGAGGAATTACAAAATTTAAGCTTTTAGCTAACCTCTAAATGCCCTCACTATCTATGTCAAGATTTCTTAAATCATGCTTTTGCTTTTTGTGAATTAGAAACAATTGACTGGTCTTTTTTACCTATGCATTAACAATTTAAAAGAGCAAATAATGCAACATACAGGATATATTACATAGCTAACGGTAACAGGTTAATAGGAATTTAACAATGAGTGAAGTTCATTATGTTCTATCTCTACTAGTTTGTTGGAGCATTTGAAAAGCCATGAATCTTAAAATGTATCAGACAATAAGGCAATCGGATATGAATATTATAAATGATATCATTTGTAGTTGTTACAATATATTCAAATATTTTTCTCTTATGTAAACATTTTAAGATGACATAATTTTGGTATAGATGGGCTTGGTCCCCCATTCAACTATATGTAGTTTAGAACATATGAACTAATCACTTGGATCTTGCCATTAGCAAATAAAATGAAGCTCAATGTCCATGGAAGTAGTAAGGGTGAGCTATCTAAAGCCAATGAAATCATTTATAATTACAAAGGTAATATATCAAAAGCTTTTACCTTCTTCGTTGGTAAATGCTCAACAATAGAAGCAACTATGCTCACTATTATAAAACATTTGTAGTATGCAAAAGCAATAAAATTACAATGGTTATGATTGAATTAGACTACATTACATTACTCAAAATCTTTCAAGGATATCAAAAAATTCATTGGAGATTAGTAAGACTTTTTTAGCAAATCATAAGCAACTTTTGGTTCTATCACATGTTGGTTCAAACTCATAAAATAAAAATAACATAACATAGCAAGTGAGAGCATTAAAATAAAATACTATTTGAGCCACAAGTTTCCCAATTTCTTTATAATAATAACATATAAGTTTCTTTAGCACTATAAGTCTTCATATGATGATTAAAGTTTAATACCTTATAAAATAAATCTACATAACATGCTTATGAACTAATGAATTTTATTAGTTGAGGAAATGGATGGTAAGTAGAAATTCAATAATTTTTATATTTAGACTAAAAGAATTAAGAATTTGTGGAAGTTAAAAGTTCATGAGAATTATTTTTTATAAGTGAAGAGATGGGTTCCAAATTAATATTATCTATAATAGCTAATGAGGTGAATGGCTAAGACAAGGTGAAGAAACTGAAAAAGTGATGAAAATTCTTATATTCTTTAGTTTTCTTTTATAACAAAATTTTGATATTATGAGAAGGTTGTTCTAGTGGAGTATGGGAGGTACCCATCTTAAGTGTGTTATAAATGATTTTGAATCTAAAAGGTTGTATGACTTAATGGGAATAAAAGTTCTCACTTATTTTTAGGTTCAAGCTCATTTTTAGGTTTTATGTTTGTTCATGGCTTAGGTTTAGGTGAAGGAACGAAACTTTTAAGAATATAGGTTTAGGTATATAAGAAAAAATTGACTCTAATTTTCTATCTAAACAAAATTTTTAGTAACCATTTATACAACAAACCCCAAAGCTCTTCATTGTATATTGGCCCAAGGAACATATTTCTTTTGTAGATGGCATAAAATCAAAACAAATAAATAAAAGGAAATATTGATTGAGTTGTATTGGAATGAAGCATCTTTTTAGAGTTTCATAATGTGAATTATTGCTATCAAGAATAAAGTAATGTCATGAATGAAGTTTTGTTATAAAACTAGAACCTTAAATTATAGAGTATTGATAAAAATGATTAAGCATGCAAAATAAAATGTAAATAGTATGAATTGATATTTTTAAAGAGTGCAAATATGTAATATCTATTAATAATTATACTTTAAATAAAAATATAATATGACTCACAAATTATGAATATATTTATCAAGTAATTCACATCTATGTATGATGAAAAAATATTTTCATGTGTTTATATCTACTACACATAGTGTGTGATGTCCTTGGAAGATAATCATCTAAAGAAATTTTTAAAGGCATGAAAACCAAATTAAATGATTATCAAATTATCAATAATAAAATAATATAATCACTAATAACCTCTAATACTAATGATGCAAGATGAGTGTTACAAAGTGCCTTGGATGGTGGCATGAAAACTTCTTCAAATCTTAACCAAAATCTCTTAAAATTTAGTTTGGAAAGGTGATACCAATCTAAGCTTGAAATCAATTATATTATAACTATTGGTGGGTTGATCCTACTCAAATTAGTTAGTTCAATGCTAGAGTTAACACCACTCCTTTTTTTGACAATAAAGAGGTAGACATGGTTATGATGATGACAAAGGTCTACATGGGCTAACAATGACCTTGGTGGACAAATAATGGGATCATGCACAAGACCTATAAGCTTGGTGGCAATGTATGTGAGGCCAATTGAAACAAGAAACAATGCATAACACAACAAATTGGGTTTCATAAACTTGGATGACTAGCATTGAGGAAGATCCTTTGTATTTAATAAGTGGCTATAGGTGAAAACTATCGAAAAGAAGAGCTGGTGGGATCACTTGTAGTAAGGGTATATCATCACTATAGTTATGATACTACAAAATACCAAATTTGATGAAGAAATGGGTAGGATAGGAATACTATAGTTGATCTGAGCTAGGCTATGACACAAAATTGGTGGAGAAAAATAAAGGAAGCAAAAATGTAAAAGGAAAGCGAGCTTATTCCTTTCTTTGAGAATCCATTACATGTATGAACCCAAAACATTCATGAAAAAAAAATCAAATATCTAGATCCTAATATAAAATTTTATTAACCATATATATATATATATATATATATATATATATATATATATGATATAAGCTAAGCCTTAATAGAAGTAAAATAAGAAAACTACTCCTATTAATGTAGCACATCAGGCGCATCAAATAAATTCATAGAGCCCAAGAAATGCAAGTTCCCATTTCATCATCTTATTCATGTAGCCATTCATCTAGCTCAAAAATAAAGCAAATCAAAATCAAAAGAAAAGGAAAGCACAAAATTTATCTAGGTTTAACAACTTCCTTACTATGCACCTTTTGGTTCCTTCCAAGGTTTTCTCACTTTAAATTAATTAATAATGTAAGTCCACACAAATGACATTACAATTATGCATGTCTTTTTTTGGCCTCAAGACTAATTAGCACCCAAGCTAATTATCAACCCACCACAAGAACTTTTTCATGATAAGTATTGATCACATAAGAATTCCACAAAAGTTCTAAACTCAATGAGTACAATATCCTACCAAGATATGCAATCTAACTCTAATATTTAATGTCACATTTTTTTCTATGCTTATAATGCAAATAAGTCATCAAAGTAAAAGAACTAAAACTTTGATTTAAAAATTTATGAAAACTTATTTATGATCTAACTACAAATTAAAAAAAAATGAACAAACTAAGTCTCCAAAAAAAGATTATCACAAAGAAAAGTTGCTCACCCAGCCTTATAAGTCCTCACTCTCATTCAAGAAAAACTTTGAAAATGACCACTAAGGAAATATTGAATGTGTTTGATCTTGGATAAAACGTGCAAAGGATGAAGAGAATGCATGAAAAATATGTGTTATAAACCAAAAAACAGCAAGAAGAAGACTCAACGGGTATTTCTAATTAAAATTGACTTCTAAACTTCATAGTAAGTTCTAAGAGGACTAGGATACATTAAAGTGGGCTAACATATTATTCTAAATCATTAAACAAAAGCCCAGTGATTGGCTATCTGAATTCACGAAATAGATATCAAACATGTGACTGCATGAAGTCCAATTTTCAAAATAATATTAAAAATATATCTGAATTTCAAAAGAATTCATATAATATGTAACATTAAAGATAAAGAAGTCTAATTTTAGAAAAAGTAATTTTAAAATGTGTTTTATAATTGAACAAAAAAAAATACGATCAAAACGCTGTAGCAATGTTAGAGATCAATTAGAAGGAATGAACCTGAAAGACTACTTTGAAATTCTATATAAAGCAGAATAAAACATTTAAAAATATTAATAAAATATGTAGGAATGAAAATATATTACAATTCAACAAAATCTATTGAGAAGATTTAGAGACCTGTAGGACATGATACACACAAAATAGTATGGTAATATCATAGAAAGAATGTAGCAAAAGTGAATCTGAAACGGCTATGTTTAATATGTTGCTAGTGAAAATAATGATATGAAAATACCATTAATACATAAGCGTTTATTTTAATAAAAACTATTTTTTATCTTTTATAGCTATGAAAAAGGATATATTTCCATAAGTAAAGACGTATCAACTTGCTTATTACAAGAACTAAGAAAATAATGATTATTAGATAAATCTAAGTTAACTTGTTAGAAATATTTAAAATTATATACTTTTAATAAGCTCATGAATTCTGCTTTCCAATAAATAAGTAATTGAATTTTTAGAGATAAAAATGAAAAAAAATTGAATAAATTAAAAATAAAATCTAAAAATATTAGAACAAATTGCATGTTTATTTTTCTCATATCCTAAACTTAATATTGATGTTTCAGTTATTGTAGCTTTCAAGCTCACAAAAAACCTTGAATTCTCCTTTTAATTATACCTATCACATAAATATTGCAAGTACAAAATATATTTCTAATGAGATTTTTAGTTTAATAATTTTTCTCAATTTAATAATTATAAAAACGTTAGGACTAAGAGAAGCCTTTGTAAAACATTATTGAAATTCTTCCTTCTAACAATCGATTATAAAATTATATAAAGACTCATTTTCTTACATCCCCCATTGAAATCAATAAGGTAAATAAACTCAACTTATTCTGAATTCAATCATTCCAACCTGCCTTCAACTTTTATAGAATCTTTTTGTAAACAAAGTTCAATAAATGAATCTGTTTTTTGGATTTAGATAAAGATAGTCTAATGATTGATTGGCATTTTCAATATAATTTCATATAAAATGATGATAGATTTTTATATGCTTAATTCTGAAATATTGTATTGAATTTTTCAAATATTAATTGCACTAGTACTGTAATATTCAAGTGGAATGTGAGTTAGTTCAATGTGAAAATTCGGAAGTTGTTGTCTAACACGATAAAGTTTTGCATAAGAACTTTTAGCTATGATATGTTTTGTCTTAACACAAGAGAGCTATCAAATTCTGCTTTTGACTAGATCAAGAAAATGAGGATTATTCAAAAAATTGAAAAGTCTCTAGTGTGCTTCTTCTATTAACTTTATGTTCAATAAAGTCTACATTTCAATATGTTTATTTAATTATTTGTAGTAAAAGCACATCAAACATTGAAATCATGAGTTCTACATAAATTATATAAAGTTAAATCTATGACAATTAAATGTTATTTTTTTAGGATTTTATTAAATTCGTTCACATAAATATATGATAAACATCAAAATTGGGCCTTGTTGTGGTTAAGAAAATTAGTAATCCAATCAATCTTTAGTCTATCAAACGATTTATAGCTTCCTCATTGTCATCTTTCCTAGTTTTAATGATGAACTCATTAGTGTTTCTATGGGTTTTGTGCCTTCTAGTTTTAGTTTTCTAACTCCCAAGCTATTTGTTTTGTGATACAAAATTTAAATCTTTTGTTTTTGTTTAACTTTCATTTATAGAAAGAAAGTAAGTTCTCCTATCATGCTCATGTCAACTTCAACTTGTATCGACTTAGCAAACTTTTCACACATAGATTCATTGGATTAATAAAAAATAATATCATTAATGCATGTTTGAGCTATATATAAATTATTTTGATTTTCTAAATGAACAATATATTATCCTTTTTGTTTTTCAAAACTATTATTTAATAGAAAACTTCATAACAAGCTTCTTAAGTCCATAAATTTGAGTTGGAAACTAAAGGCCTACAAGTTGGTGCATTTGATTTACGTAGTTCTTTTCATTTAAAAGTCATTTAAGAATGCACTCTTAATATAAAATTATAGTAGTCTAAAGTTCTTTACACACAAAGGAACTCGAATAAATATCATAATCATTTTTTATGCCAAGTCTAAAAAATAAAATTTCATTATCTAAATGCATATCACATTTTGTTGAACAAAACTACTTGAAATCACTATTATGAGATACCCAAAAAGTTATATGCTAAACAATATTAATAAAGAGTTTTGATGAACTATATACAGATCAAACTCTTAGAATCTTTTTTTTTATGTTGTTATAAAATGTTACATCTCCTCCATTCTTTAAATCCAATGAAATAAAGTTCATCCTATCTCCAATTATATAATTGAAGCAGTCATTATCCAAATACACATACTACTACTTGCTCTTAAGTTTGAATGCAAAAAACACTAATTTTAAAATAGTTTAGTCATCCAAAAGGATTGGTTAATAATTATGGTAAGTGGTACTAATATTACCAAAGTCCTTTAGAAATTTGTATGTTTAGTTAGCATTAATAATTACTTCTTTGGACCTATAATATTTTGTTATATGACCTATTTTGCAATAATAATGGAAAGTGACTAGAAAATACTTCAATGAAAAAGAAGAGTATTTTCTCATAAGTGTAAATGAGGAAATTTAATTTGACAAAACACATTGAAATGAATGCAAACTATGGGATGTTTGTGTGTTGGCAGCAATAGATTGTTGTGGAGGTTTACTTGTACAAGAAAGTGAATTTTTAGTTCTTATATCTAATTATTTGATTTTTACTAACACTCTCCTCAATTTTTAAAGACTTTCTTTCAATCCATTTGACTTTAAAATTTATTTGTTATGTCTAATTTATTTTTAATTTCTTGTTTTCAATGAAAAGGTCATTAAATGCATTTTAAAAGTTAGTAAATTCTTGACATTTCTCTTCTTTAGTTGATTCTAAATTATCATTCAATACAAAACATATGTTGTAATCTATGTTACATCCTAATCTTTGAAGCAAGGCATGTTCGTATCAATTGATGTCATGACAATTTCATTCTTTCCATTTCACTTCTTTTTGTTTGAGTCTTCCTTCTTCTTGAGAATACAATAGTTGGGTCAAATGTGATTGTTTTTGTTACATTCAAATATGAAAAGCCCCAATTTCCAATCCATACCATAAGAAGATCTCCATGATGATGATAATGAAAATGTCAACACTTCTTCCTAAAAAAGTTAATTCTTGTTTTCAAAATGATTGTTATTCTTTCTCCAAATTCATCTCCCTCCCATTATGTGAGATGAGGATTCATCCTTTAAAATAAGAGTGAAGATAGCTTAAAATGCAATGCCTTATTTTGAATTTGTGTAAAATCTTCTTGTTCCTTTAACTTCTTTTTTAGTTTCATTTCATATATTATTAATGACCAAACAAGAAAATCAATATCATAAGTTGTGAGATATCATGCCTTAAATATGGCTGTCACCTATGCATCATATTTATTTAATAAAAATAATAAACTATTTATAACAAATTCTTCATTAACAAAGGTTTTATCTAACAAAATTAAATATTTTGATATGTTTTTAAAAAAGGTGAACAAATCTTTAATAGATTCTTTTGATTTCATTTCAATAAACTTGTAATCATGTTCAAGCATACTTATCGTAGACTCTTTTACTTTTGATGTTTCTTTATAGGTTACTTTAAGCTTCTTCCAAATATCATGAATAATAATATAAGTGCATATTCAATCAAACTATGTGGTGGTAGTACAAAATTAATATTACCAGTAGCCCTAGCATATAGTTGGATGTTTTCTTTTCTACTTCATTGTATTTTAAAAAAAGTTTAAGATCAATTTCTTTCATTATTTTTATTGAGAATTACATATCTATTTTTTATAATCTCTTTCAAATAACCTATTAGTCTAGCTTTCTAATTATTATAATATAGGTCTTTGAAGAGAGAAAAAAACATTGACCTTCTGACTCTTGCAAAGAACCTCATCCCCAAAACAATTGGTTGTCATTAGATCCCCCTAAATCTTTGATAGAATTAGGAGCTATTTTACAACTAGTTATTGGTTTATAAGTACACCCAATGGTAGAGGATGAATTAGATGTTTTCAAAAAAGTACTAATTTTTAAGAAGCTTGTATAAATAAAAGAATGAATATATGATCATAGAGAATATAGAGATAATTTACTTTGTAAAAGGTTGTATAAATAAAACAAAACTTCTTTGGCAAGATAGTTTGTTAGGATTGATTTAACACGAGCACTTATAAACTAGTTATTGATTTATAAGTACACCCAATGGTAGAGGATGAATTGGATGTTTTCAAAAAAGTTTTAATTTTTAAGAAGCTTGTATATATAAAAGAATGAATATATGATCATAGAGAATATAGAGATACTTAACTTTGTAAAAGGTTGTATAAATAAAACAAAACTTCTTTGGCAAGATTGTTTGTTAGGATTGATTTAACACAAGCACTAATAACCTTTTTTGTTATTAAATAAGAAATAAAATAAACCAAATAAAAAAAACTAAGTTAGCATAAAATAAAGATATAAAAAATATGGTTTTTATGGAATTATTTTGGAAAAAACTATTAGCTTTTAAGGGCTATAAAGTTTAGCTGTTATATCATACATATAATGAAAATTGCTAATATAATAAAACTAAGAGGATATTATTTTGACTATCACTCTAAATTAAACATAATGAAATTTGAAATGATATTAAAATTTTGAATTAATGGAAAGAGATGGATGGTATCATTGCCTTCACCTTGAAAATATAAAGAGTGGAATAAAGGAAATCAAAATGAGATTCATGTACTAACTTGCATACTTAGTGAGAGAAAGAGGAATAAAAAGTAAAAAATTATGATAGTAAATATGAAAGCAATTTAAATGTTAGCAACAATTTTTGTATTTTAGTAAGAAGACAAAAAAAACTAGATTTAAGTAAATGCTAACCAACAGAAGGGAGTATGAGTTGTGACCTTTGTTGGTTACAAAAAACAAGTAAATAATCTTTATTAAGTTGAAATTTTTTATATTAGCTTGAGTTTAGACATTTAAAACTATCAATAAGCTTTTTGTGAGATTTAAGAGAGTGCTATAAAAATGATGTTTTAGAAGATGTTTTGTTTAATTTTGGAAAACTTTTATGTGAAATATGTAGTAGAGAAAATGAAACCTAAGAAGTTTAGAAGTTATAGCTCAAAATAATGAGCATATGTCCACTCCTAGTCACAAATGATTAAGCTCACCAAAAATTAGGAAACTTTCATAAAAGTTGAAACATGCATACCTTATAATAAGATTCGAAGGAGACCACAAGATGCTGAAAAGTGCTAAATAAAAATTAATTAAGATAATTAAAATTTGAAAGTCCAATAAAGCTAGTAATGGTATATATGCTCATAAGAGCTAAAATAGCAAAAATATGGAGAGAAAAATTACAATGAAGTTCTTACAAAAACCTTATAACTTTAGGGTCAATGAGACAAAAGCTAACCACTAAGAAATGTTTTGCTCAGAGTTACCTCTCCTTCAAAAACTTGGTGCTAGAGAGAAGAGAAGTTTGAAAGCATGTAGCTAATGGTTATAGTATTACTATGATTTTCCTCTTTCTTGTAAATGTTGAAAGCTTAAAAATCAAGGTGTTAAGGCATGAAACAAAGTCTTATTATAGATAAGAATGACAATGCATTTAGCCAATTCTAAAGAGTAAATGAAGATTAAATTTGAAATTCCAACAAACATAGAGGCTTGGTGCAAGAATGTTAGACAGATTTTACTCTACTTTTCAATAAAATTTGTTTGACAGATTTCTCGACTTATAGAAAAGGATATAAGCAAAATAATAAAGTTGTCTTTGAAATACTATAGCAAGAGTAAATCTGAAATGATGGGATTTACTACATTAATAATAAGAATGTGTACATCAAACTATAATATATAATTCATGAAGAGCATGACATTTTATTTTAATAAAAAATATTTTACATTCTTTATATTTATATAAATAAAGTCTAAGTAAATAAATGATGGTATGTTAACTTGTTTTTCAATTAGCTAAAATAAAAAACTTATTAATCGAATTTATGCTTGATTAACCATGGGCTTACTCTAATATATCTTTCTCCATGTTCATAGGATTTTATACCTTGAGTTAGTTAACCAGATAACTCAAGCCAAACACCTTTACAAAGAAGTACATGTCTTTTCACAGACTTGATAATAACCCAAAGAGCATTTCTTGCAATCAATCTTAAACCACTATAAGACCTTCTTAATGGATAAAGATTAGTAACATAACAAATGCCACATAGGAATGTAAAATTATAAATCAAAAGGTAAACATCAACTACTTAGCAAAAGATGTAAATTCTAACTCACATTGAACATTATATTCTTCCTATGTCTCTAATGTAAATAAGTCTCTAATATAACATAACAAAAACTCTAATCCAAAAATTTTTAGAAATAATTCTAGATTAAATCAATATTTATGATCCAAGTAGAAAATATCAAGCAAATTAAGTCTTGATTAAAAGATTATGCATCATAAAAAAGTTCATAAAAATAATCATTTAAAGATGCCACTTATCAAAACATGTTAGTCTCTTTAAAAATATTGAAGAAGGCTTCAATTGTACAAAGATTTGAAGAATAATGTAAGAGCATAAAAAAAATATAAACTTTCATTCTCAAAACTTGATGAACCAACCATTCAACACGTCATTCTCTTTCAAAAAAAAGTTAAAATTGAATATTAAGAAAGATTGAATGGGCTTATCTTGGATAAAACTTTGAGAGGATAAGAAAAGTATGGAAGTACACATTGTAAGCTAAACAATAGTGAAATGCAAGCACAATAGAGATTTATAATAAAAAATGACCTCTAGACTTCATAATAAGCTTTAAAAGAGTTAAGATATATAAAGTGGACAAACCCACTCAAATAAGAAATGGTAGTCTTAAATGATGGGTTAACTATAATATTTAAAGTAGAGAGCAGGATAGGCGGAGTCATAAAGAATATTATTGAAAATAGTATAAAAATAAATTTGGATTTTAAAAAATTAAATATATATTAAATTAAATCTAGGAAATTATAGTTTCCAAAAAAACTTTTATGAAAGAATGGTCAAGCCTCAAGAGGTGGATGAATTATAATTTGTAAATAAAAATTGTAACTATTTGATAATCCTTTAATGTTACAATACTATAAAAGAAATAACACAAAGCCTTTAGTGTTACAATACTATCAATGTCCTTATTATCTAATTGTCATAATGCCTTCCATCAGACAATTATTTAGTGAATACCCTTACAAAGATGATTGACAAGGGGCTAATGGGTGGCTAATGGAGCCAATAACAACCATGACACATATAAGTCTATTATAAGAATGACATTAAAGAAACTTTAAGAAATTTACAAAAATAGATTTACAAAGCAACATAGAACCTTTATCACTTTTGCAAATGAGATAATCTTTTTGAATAAAGTTCGAAATAGTGTTACCAAATGAATGAATAAAATGGAAGAGGATATTGAAAATTTTTTTGATGAAAATCTTTCACAACCAATGTGTTGCAATGTAAAGGTGAATAGAAAATGGACTATTGAAGCTCAATACACCTCTTGGATTTAAAAATCAATGGTTACATAGGGCTGATTTTTTATTTCCAAGAAGATTAGAAAGCTATTGCATGATTTTTGCTATAGTTTGTGCCTATGATAAGACATATTGTATTATTCAATAATAATAAATTAATCAATCATCCAGTGCATCATAATTTGCAAAAGTTCTCTCCCAATGCGTAGTTTGCACAAATGATCATATTATATGATATACATATTATATTGTACAAAATTCTCTTATTCTATTCTTCCTTGCTTAATCATTCATTCGTACATGAACATTAGTAAGGAGAGAATGATGATAGAACCTTTGTTGGTAAGTAACTTTCATATTGGAGTAGCCATGTTAGCTCTTTCTCTTGATAGTGCGGAGACTATCTAATGCAATTGTTACCCTACTTTATGAAATTGAAGAGTATATGGTTTTGTCGTTATCAAACTACTACATGAGGACATTGAGTTAATCATTTAATCAAAAGTGTTTATGAGCTGATGAGAATATATAGTTATTATTCCAATAGAGTAAGAAAGAATATGGAAGATTGAAATTATAATTATAAATAAAATAAAATAAATATTTAAAATTATTAATAAAGTAATTCAATGTGAAGGTAATTGGATCTACTTATCAATAAAATTCATTTTGATGGATTTCCCAACATAGAGAAAAGGATATAAGAAAAATAGTAAAGTTGTGTCTTTGAAAAACTATAACAAGAGTAAATTTGAAATGATTTGATTTTCTACACCGCTAATAAGACTGTATACATCAAAATACAATATATAATTCATGAAGAGCATGAAATTTTATTTTAATAAAAAATATTTTACATTCTTTATAATTATATAAATAAAGTATAAATAAATAAGTCATGGTATGTCAACCTATTTATTCACATAACTAAAGTAATAATAATTATTAGATGAATCTATTCTTGATTAACCATGGCTTACTCTAATCTTTTTTCTCCACATTCATTGTCTTGTGTATTTTGATTTAGTTAACCACTTAACTCAAGCAAAACACCCTTACAAAGAAGTACAAGTCTTTTTATACACTTAATAGTAACCGAACGAGCATTTCATGCAATCAATCTTAACCCACTATAAGAGCTTCTTAATGAATAAAGATTAATAATATACCAAACTCTGCATTAGAGTGTAAAATTATAGATAAAAAGATACAAATATACTACTTAGTAAAAGATGTAAATTCTAACTCACATTAAACATTATAGCCTTCTTATGTCTCTATTGTAAACAAGTATCAAATATAACACAATAAAAACACTATTCCAAGAATTTTAAAAAATAATTTCTAGACAAATACAAAATTTATGGTCCAATAAAAAAACCAAGCAAATTAAATGTTTATTAAAAGATTATGCATAACAAAACATTTCATAAAAATAATCATTTAAAAATACTACTTATCAAAACATGTTAATCTCCTTAAAAGTATTGAAGAAGAGTTCAATTGTATAAAGATTGTTACGAATAATGTAAGAACCAAAAGAAAATTTAAACTTCAAATCATAAACCTTGATGAGCCAACTATTCTACACCACTCCCTCTTTCACAAAACAGTTATAATCAAATATTAAGGAAGGTTGAATGTGCCTATCTTAGATAAAACTCTGAGAGGATGAAGGAAAGTATGAAAGTACACATTGTAAACTAAACAATAATGAAGTGTAGTCACAATAAAGATTTATAATAAAAAATACCTCTAGACTTATATGATAAACTCTAAAAGAGTTATGACATATAAAGTAGACAAACCCACTACAAATGAGAAATTGTAGGCCTATGTGATGGGTTAGCTATAATATTTAAAATAGAGAGCAAGATAAACGGAATCATAAAGACTATTATTGAAAATAATATAAAAATAGAATTGCATTTAAAAATTAAATATAATCATATAAAAGCTAAGAAATTATAGTTTGAAAAATACATTATGTAGCAATGATCAAGCTATAAGAGGTGGATGAATTATAACTTTTAAAGAGAAATATTAACTATTTTAAAAGCCTTTAGTGCTGCAATATTGTAAAAGAAATAGCACCAAGTGTTTTGGATGGCATGATCCAAACTTAGATCAATGTCCCTATAATCTTATGGTCAAAATGCCCTTTATCAAACGATCTCTAGGTGACTACCCTTATAAAGATGTTCCACAATAGATTAATTGGAGGCCCAATGGGCGAATAACAAAAAAGACACATATAAGTCTATTGTAAGGATGACACAAAAGCAAAGTTAAGAACTTTACAATAATAACTTTACAAAGCAAACAACTTTTATAACTTTTTCAAGCGATATCATTTATTTGAATGAAGTATGAAATAATGTTATCAAATGAATAAATAAAATGGAAGAGGATGACACACTTGAAAATTGCTTTTGATCATACTTTTTTGAAACTAGTACATTAAAATGTTGAGGTGAAGAGAAAAAGGACATTGGAGTTCAATACACCTCTTGGATTTGAAAATCAATGATTACTTATGCCTAATTTTTTATTTTCAAGATGATTAGATAGCTGTTGCATGATTTTGCTATATTTGATACCTATGATCATAGATATTGTACTATTCTATAATAATAAATTAGCTAATCATCCAATGTATCCTTCTTTTCAAAATTTCTCTCTAAACACATAGTTCTTTCAAATGATTGTATCACATAATATATAAATTGCATTATATGAAATTCTCTAATTTTATTCTTTCTTGTTTAATCATTCATCAAGCAATGACTATGCATGATAATACATGAACATTAGCAAGGAAAAAATGATGATTGAACAAGTGGTTGTTAGTAACTTTCATATTAGTATAGTCATGTTGGCACTTGCTCTTGATAAAGTGTAGATTATCTAATGCAAATGTTATCCTACTAAGTGGAACTAAAGAGCATATGATTTTTTATTATCAAACTACCATATAAGGGCATGGAGTTAATAGTTTTATGAGCTAATGAAAATATATAGTTAGAACACTATAGCTATGTTGATGATCCATTAGAGAAGAAGGAATCTAGATGATTAAAACTATTATCATATATAAAGATAACAAATATTTAAAACTATTAATAAATTATATCAAATTGAAGATAACTAACTCTAATTTTCATTAAAATTCATTTTGAAGGATTTCTTAACTTATAGATGGATATAGGCAAAATAGTAAAGTAGTGTCTTGAGAAACTATAACTAGAGTAAATATTAATTGATAGGATTTATTTTATTGCTAATAAGAATGTATACATAAAAATATAATATATAATTCATTAAGAGCATGAGATTTTGTCTTAATAAAAATATTCTACATTCTCTATATTTATATAAATAAAGTATAAGTAAACATAATATAAATATTTTAATATATATATTTTTTGTAGTTGATGAGTTCTACTTTGTAGTGAAAATAATTAAAATTTTTATATTGAATAAAAAATAGAAAAAAATCCAAATCAAAATAAAATGCATGGGATGCATTTCTTTCTTTTAACAAATAGTGTAACATAGATTTTTTTTGTTCATGAAATTTTTAAATCCATTGAAATTAAGGTTTAAAATTCTCTCTTCAATCATACTTGAAACATAAAGATGGCAAGTCCCACTATACTTCCTAAGTTGTTATTATAAAAATTGAAATTATGTAAAATAAGTCAAGCCAACTATGGGATAGTCACCTCTCCACGCCTTAAATCTTTTAATGATTGTTATCACATCCTTCTCTTACAATAGTCACCTTCATCTTCACTTCATTTTCTTTTTTAGTGAATTCTCATTCCATGGATTTGTCCAGTACATTCATGATCATTTTAGATCCTTGGTTATAGTCATTCCACCTACATTAGAAATTTTTCTACATATCTTTTATGTGTTGATCCCAATAGGCTCAATGGCAATCTTTGATTTTGTTGATAACAATGCATTTAAAGTGCTCCTTGTGGTGATCTAACTATCTACCTACTAAATGTTTGTAGGACAAGAATAGTAGATAATCATCTATATTATATGACATCTTGGAAGCTTGAGCATGATTCTTAAAGTGATGGCACCAACCATCTCAAATAAGTAGAACACTTGATGTGGAACTCTATGGAAGGTTGAAAGTATAAGTTCAAGGTCATGACAAGTGAAAAGTTACAAAGAATTTATGAAAGCCATTAACCTTACTTTACCTTTTCTTGATCAAGAGTTACAATAATCTTATAATAAAATAAAATCAACACAAGAAGAAAACATTTCAACAAAGAAAATTTGAATTTAATATAAACAGAAATCCTATACTTGAATAAATGCTTAACTAGGCACATTTTAATTGAATCAATTAGGAATATTAAAATTTGAGAACTTATTTGATTTATTGAAAAAAAAATTGAGTTTAATGTCTAAAGGATGTAGTGAATGGAAGCATCAATAAGCATCAGCTGTTAATGACTTGAAATTTTTTCTAAAGTTTACCAAATTTTCATAAAAAATTCATCATCGATTATGCTAAGAAAATCTCTCATTTATTGACATTTTTCAATGGCTAAAAGTAGTTTCCTAATAGACTAATTAGTTTTTTCCATTCATTTTAATTAAAATAGGTTGATGTAAGTTTAATTAACAAGTTAGGTAATAATATTTTAATAATGGTATGAATGACTTGAAAATAATCGCTAAAATAGTTGGTATGCAAAAGGTCTATCAAATGACAATAGGATCGTCCAATCTAGATCAATGAAAATGGGAGCTGCACAATAAGAAAGACCTTGGACCGTTTGATCACAAAAGATAAGTGATTAGACGACTAAATTTAAGCTTATGCTATTTATAAGATAGAATTTGATTTGGATCGTTAGATCTTAATTGTTATATTATGGTTAGATTTAGATCTTACGATGCATGAATTAGATGTTGACCTTGCAATCACAAAATTACATGATCAAATAGTAGATCTAATTAGGTGTTTTCAAAAGATGGATGAACTTATGATTGCTTGATCACAAAATTGTTCCATTGAATGGCTAATGTCACTCCTACATTTTGAAAGTTAGCCATGTAAAACTAAACCTAAGGTTTAATTCCACATTGCTTATTAGAGCTTAGAATATTAAGTTATAAGCATTTACCTATGTGAAGAGTTATCCTTGATATTGGGATTGGCTACCCCTTAGCACATTAGGGATTTAGCCATCCACATTATCAGTTATTGATTATACTTAATTAATGGAGTCAATAGTAATGCCCTCATTTGATGTGGTTATTATATGTAGGTTTTTAAAGTTGTCTCAATCCAATTATTATAGTGAATCAGATTCAGGAGTAATACCTGAACCCAAATCTTCGATTTAGTCTTAAGGGGTAGCATAAGCTAAGTAGATTTAAGTTATTTTTATTTTTACTTGTTATTAAAATTATTATTATTTACTAATTAATTATTATATTAAAAGATATATTTTGCAACAAGTTATTGAAAGTGAATTTTCAATGATATGATCACGATCAAATGATCTTAAGATGGTCAAGGTAAGATAAGTCAAGTTATAAGAAACCTAATTGTTGTTTTAAAATGATTAATTTGAATAAAATTTAACTGTTGTAATTTAAAATAATATTTTTAATCAAGATTAACATTCTAATTAAAATAAAAATGAAATACCTAAATGTAAACTTAGAATAAATTTCTTAGTAGTCTGTCACTCCAACAAAGATGATCTTCATAGGACATGACATTTGCTCATCTTCTTTAAGTTGTGTCATGAACATGAGTATCGACTATCGAAAATTTAAAAATTTACTCAAACAAATTTATTAAAAATATTTAGGATTTATTATCATCAAACAAAATACTATAATTAAGGTCAACAACATAACATATATCACTTTGACAACATGTATTTTTGTTTTATGAGATGTCTACTTACTTTCTGAAGTACTTTAAAAAACTCAAGAATGGCTTAATCATGAATGGAAGGCCTTTTCCACTAGAAAATGAAATGAACATTAATACATGCCTTTATGTTTTAATAATTTAGCTAAAACTAGATAAGTAGACTAAATAATTCGTAAAACTTTAAGTCATTGTATAGTTTGATAACTGCTAGTAAGAAGTAGCTATAGTGTTGACAAAACCATACTTTAGCTATCTTTGCAAACATCATATCCATCTTTATCCATTTAATCCTTAAGTAAACTTCTCAACTTATTAGATCTTTTTACTTATTTATTAGTTTCTCATCATTAGAATAAATAAAAAATGCAACAATTCAATATATAAGATAGTCTTTCTATTATGAATTTCATCTAGTTAAAAAAATTAACAATTGGATTTCAACAAGTTTTGAACAAAAAACCCTTCTCCAAAAATCATTTATTGAGAAATTTATATAACATCTTTCAATATGTTGATATTTTATCTCTAATAAGAGGCTTTTGAAAAGATTATAAGGTAGTTCAATTCATTATCTCCACTAGAACTTTTCATATCCAACATTTTTTATTATTAAGCAATCTCATAAGACATTAAATTGCATAAAATTATCATTATCAAAGCTTTGTATAATTTTCTAGTATATGATTACTTCATCACTCATTTAATTGAGCCATTATTTTTGAAGTGCTCTATAATCATATTGATCTCAAACTTTTTTATTGGATACATCTCCATATTAATCCAGTTTTCTTGGGTTCTTAACCACCCAAAATCAACCTTCACATTCTTTTTTCAATGGTTTACCTTGTTTGCTTCTACCACCACTTCTCAATGTTTTTTAACCTTTGTTGTTTCCTATGGTTATCCATTCCATCAAAGAAGTATTGGCCCCATACTCATATGTGATGATTTGTTTATAGCAAAATCATATTCTTATCTTTGCTAAATTGTGTAAGGAGGATGATACATAGGCTTAAGCATGCAATTATTGATGAACAAAGATGTTGATGGCTTAATTTTCCTAAGGGGAAGTCAAGTGAACAGTGCCTTTGATGTGGTTGCACCCATATTGAGCTATTTTACTTTATTTGGGTAGAATTGTCAAAACATAAAATGAGTATCTTCTGGCACTTAGGTTCATGCATAAATTACTATTTTACACATCAAATATACATTTCTTATGCATACTTAATTATTTCTTCTTATATTAAGGTCACATAATTTAATAAGTAAACTTACCTTGAAAATTAACTAAAATAAAATATAAGTATTATGGTTCATGTATTACTCAAGTCTAGATTGAAATGGAAAAAGAACAAGTGCTAAAATGTGGAAAGCATACTAAACATATAGTACAATAATATCATCATATAATATGATAACATTAATGCATAGTATAACCAATTATTTTAATAGATCATAGCATAGATTGGAGACAATGATCCAAATATAAATGGCTATATTAAGGTGT
The DNA here is from genome assembly GCA_023846275.1 of Vanilla planifolia. Taxonomy (NCBI): domain Eukaryota; kingdom Viridiplantae; phylum Streptophyta; class Magnoliopsida; order Asparagales; family Orchidaceae; genus Vanilla; species Vanilla planifolia. Next base: position 33,213,377 of record CM043873.1, read on the forward strand.
TCATATAGTATGATATTTATTATTATATAATGTGACTTGTTTGTAAGGTTATTAATAGTGAGTGAAAAGAATATAAATATTTCTCCAATGTGATGCTAAAAGTCATTCTGGTACAACCCCAAGTGAGAGCTATGCAAACCAAGTAAATGAAATAAAAAAGGTCGTATAGTATGATACATGAGTATCACATAATATGACCATAGAGCTCATAATAGACTAGGGGAATATGAGATAGAAATGAATTGTATAGTATGATAGTACTCATTATCAAATATGATTATAATACTAGTAAAGACTAAGTATCCAATCATAATTAAGAAAAGAATCAAATTGCTTCATATATTATTATGGCACTAATCATAATTTATGATTCCCACCCAATAGAGAGTTATGAAATCAAACTAACTAATGAGCATGCAATGTTCATATAATAAAATACCCCACCATTGTATAAGTATAGTCTAGTTTAATAAAGACATCATGTATTGAGAGAATCAAATAGAAAATATCTTATAATACAATAAATTTCTATCATACTATATGATTATTTTTAAGTATATGCAAAGAGAGGGTTAGTTTAGTGGTATCGTACAATATGATCACTTAGATAATGTTGTACAATGCAATCAAATATCACACAACCACAAGTTAACCACCTTAAAAATCTAATTTTAGTAATTGGTAGTCATTGTAATTACCTAAAGAGTATTAATCATTGTCCCATTATAAACAAGAATGAAAATCACTAAAGAATCTTATGCCAATTTTTCTTAAAAAAGTGAGATGTTGTGCTATAGTTCGAATCAACATAGTGAACCTCAAACCTTGAGCATTTCAATAGTGTGAAAGAAAATTTCATATTTTCAAGAACCTTGATTCTTCCATATTTCACTTATTTGGTAACATCATTTTATAATTAATTTCATTTTGTTTGTAGCACTTTACATATTAATTAAGGTTCTAGGGATATTATAAGTTTCAAATTATAGAAGTGCTTATACTTGTAATAATCTCATTTGAGTCTTATTTTTTGTGCATATTTTAATCCATTTATTTGGTGATGGCACCAGTTAAGATTTTTGATACCTAGAAGTTAGATAGACACCCACTACTACTTCTAAAAAAGTAAGATATCTATTTTTCATGTGTAAAGTCAAGATAGCGCCTTTGCACCTTGAGATTAAAGTTTATGATAAAAAAGCAAAAAGAGCAAAAACAAATGGCCCATTGGGCCTTGTTTCACTACCTATCGCTACCTCTGCCACTCATCACTAGTCTAACATGATCCGACCAACTAACCCAGACCATGTTTTACTAAATTAGTTTGATAAACAGGTCTTATAGGTATGATTTGAATCACCGAATTGCAAAACCTGCTATAGATTCAGAGCTCCACTCTAACTCATTAACAAGATTAGTGATACATTAAATTGACTTTGACTCATTAATAAACTTCATGGCACTTCGACTAAACTTTGACCCATGACTATGCCAACACCACATTAACCTACAGACTTACTTTGTAACATGCCAACTTGCTTATATGATCTGTGACATGCATCACTATTATGGCACGTAGACCTGTCACCCGCTCCATGACCCGTTGTTAGTTGATGCAAAATAAAAAATGTAATTTTTTAGAGAGTTGTTTAGTAATAGGTTTGAATATATGACTTTTGGATGAAAATGACTTTTTAGAATGTTGTTTTGCACAAGCTTTGGCCACAATTTTGGCAAACATTTTTTAATAAATAAAATTCATAAATTAAAAAATGTTGTTTTTAAAAGCTATTAGTTAGTAACATCTTTTGATCATACTTTTAATATTTTTTTTTATTTTTTATTATCTTTTGTGCTTAGGCTCTCTATAAAAAGGGAAGGTCTGCTATTTGGAATGGTGATATTTATATGCATTAAATTTTCACTTTCTTACACTTATTAACTTCTAGGGCTAATTATAGTAAGAACCCAAACATGCTTATTCGTCTGGGCTTCGATAGTAGGAGGAGGGGTGTAAGGCCTAAGCATTGAGATGCTATGCTAGTTTACTTACGACTCTATGACATCACCTTCCTTTTACTAGCAGTGTATGTAGATTTGTGTTTGGATCAAACCGTCAAAGAATCTTTGTTTGATTTGCTTTATTTCTTTGTTTACTTTACAAAAATGTTATGAAAATTAATTGAGAAAGTTTTTGAAAGACATAATTCACTCTCCTATTATAGTTCATATAATCCTTAAAGTAGTTTAAGAGACATTTGCATCAAGGAAATAAATTCTTAAGAAACGATTACAATGGCTTACAATTTGTTTAAGGAATCTACCACATGAGGAGAGGGAACCTCGCCATATTATTGACCTTTATTCAATGGTGAGTATCACTTGTATTGGAAAATTTGTATTACACTTTTTTTTTGAATTTATAGATTTAGATATGGAACATTGTAGAACATCAATTTCTTTTTTTAATTGAACTTGTAAATGCTGAAGTTATTATGAGACCAATTAGTGAATTGTTTGCTCAAGGAAAGCACAATGTACCATTAAACTCCAAGACTTATTTAGTTCTAAATATAAGAGAGGATCATGAACTTGAGAACTACATGTAAAATTTGGAATAAGTTGGAGCTTGCTAATTAGAGCACCTACCAAGTTAAAAAGAGTACAATTAATATGCTGAATCATAATTATGACTTTGCATTTTTTTTAGATGAATCTATAAATTCCATGTTTACTAGATTTACAAGTATTACTAAATGACTAATAGATTTGGAAAAATTATTTTCTAACTCTTAATAGTTAGGAACGATCCTATTAGTTTTGCCAAAGGAATATGATCCTTTGATAATCACTATCAAGGTAGCAAAGGACATTGAAACATTATCACTTGATGAGCTCATGATTGATGAAATGGTGGTAGCAAGCAAGAAACATTAAGATCTTTCAATAATAAATACAAAAAGAAAAAAAGATGATCCAATTTCGTTAAAGGTGCACTCTACCTCTAATTTTGAATCCTCTACCAACTTTGAGATAGCTCTAAGTTCTTATGATTTATCGCAATTATTATAAAGATGTGCTATAAGCAAGAAGGACAACAATAAGTAGAAATCAAACAACAAGCAACAAATTAAAGATGAAACCATATGGCATTTATTTAAGAAGTCTAGACACATTCATCTTAGCTATTCTATTTACCTTGAAATAATGGGGAACTCAAGGATGAAAGGATATGGAAGAAAGTGATGAAGGAATCTTGGAGTTACTCCAATGAGTCATTTAGTAGTGAAGAAAAACAAGGTCTCATTTGTTTCATGTATAATAGTGGTGCCATCACTCCAACTTTATATGAGGATGAAATAAGTTGTTGCTATTTTTTTTCATATGTTGACTATGAAGAGCAATATATTAATGTATGTCTCAAATATAAAAAAATTAAAAAAATACAAGAATTTGAAGAAAAGCATAATAATTATTTAGCTTTATAACAATCTCTAAATGTAATGAATGCTTATTACTTCAAATATTTAAAATTAGATAAAGTTGATCTCAAATGTTCCATAATTCAAAACTCAATGTTTTCTTCTAAATTGGATGAGTTTAAAAGGACTCATGCATATTGTCTTATTTAACATTATAGATCTCATGATTTTGCAAAATTTTTCTTTAGTTTTATCACATTCTAACTCATTACATGTCATTATTGTTTAAGACATTGACATACTTCAAATTGTGATAAAATTAAAAAAATGTACACTTTAGATCCCTAGCTATGTGTAGATGGATAAATCATCTAATTGTCACAAAATCTTATGTTAACCCAAAAGATGTGGGTTCCTTAGAAGATGTCCTAGGGATATTTGGAGGTGTCTCCATAATAAGGCTTTATGGAGATAAAACTTAACTTATGAGCATTTGTGGCTCACTTTTCAAAATTTAGGTCTCCTAACTAGAAACCAAGAGTTGCCCTTACCTTAGAAGACATCTAAGTTCTCTTAAAGGTTGAATCCATGCTTCTTATGAGTTAACCAAGTTATGGTTCCTAGCTTCCCAAGAAAACTTGAGGCAAAGGAGATGCTTGGTTTCAACATTAATTAGGGGTTTTCTTCAATTCTAAATATCCTTAAATGGTTTATGGCATAGACTAAGGTGTAAAGTATGTCACATAATATTTTATATTATTTTCGTAAATGGTTTGATAATAAGCAGACATCTTCACCATGTCATGCTACCAATTAAAAATTGTGATTAATTTGAACCACAACCTTAATGTGTCATATATATTAAGAGAAAAGAGGAAGGTCATTTGTCAAATATTGAGTGATAGTATTATCTCTAGTTTCCTTTGTTTTTGCTATTAATATAAATTATCATTTAGTATTTCAAACCTTCATAAGCACAAATTAAGTTTAACTAATATTGAAATTGATTTACTATTCTCTATTTATGCTAGCAAACCTATACATATGCAGTCCTTTCATTATTCCATGCTAGATGCTTACTTATCCTTATTGTTACCCCATTTATCCTTTTTAATATGGTGGTTGAATGTCATGTAACATAAATAGAGTAGATGTGAGCAAATTATCCAACAGATAAATCATAGCATAAACAATATTGAAATGAAATTAATAGCAACAATATTTACAAGTAAATTAAATAAAACATTTCATGACATATGTTTCTCATTAAAATACAAGTAAAGTTATAAACAAATAATTGTTTTATCATTTTTTTTCTTAACCCAATAATATGTATAAGTGTGTAAATATATACAGTTATTTTATCTTTATCTCTACTAAGTTATAAGTTCCTTCTCTTTTGTCTTTCCTTTCTCCTTTTTTTTCTTTTTTTATTTATTTTTTCTTATCTTTTCACATTTTTATTCTTCTTTATTTATGATCTTATGTTTCTTAATATTATTATCTTATAGTTTCTATCATTTCAACCCAATGTACTATTAATGTCATATTCTTTGTTTTTTTTATTCTTAATTGATTTACTATCAATGTTAATTTTTTTCTCCTTTTCTTTTTTTCTATCTTGACTTATTTCTAGTACACTTTTTATTTTTGACTCAATTTATTATCAATGTTAAGTTTTTTTTTTTTGTAATTCTTGGGCCAATTTAATATTGGTGATAGTTTCTTTTCTTTCTTTCATGAGATGATATCATTGAAGAAATCACATTTTTATTTTTTTATTTCTTTTTTACTTTAAAACTTAATTATCCTACATTTATAATCATTTCATTCCCTTCTTTTGTTTTTTCCTTTTTTTCTTTGTTTTTGTCCTACATAATAAAGAGCTTAGTAGTACATACAAATATAATATTATATGTGTGTGTGTGTGTGTGTGTGTGTTACTTCTTACTTTTTATTATGTAATTATGATGTCATAATATATGAGTACAAAATTATCTCATTTTTACTTTAAGTGTTATTCTCATTTACATTATCAAACAAGTTTTACTTATTTAAATTTTCAAGATTGGGTTTTATTGTGAGATTTCATTTTTTATATATTTATATTACAAATTAGATGTAATTAATTAACACTAGGTTACTCTTACACTTTTTATCAATTCTACATTCTACCATATTTAAATCATTTTGCTTTCTTAATGTACCATATCATAAGTGGACTATACTATACAATAGAACGTTTCTTTATACTTGGTAAACCATCTCATTTCTTTCTCAAATTATTGCTAAGCTCAATGTAACTTACATAATTTATAGTATACCATACGTTGATCTTACAAACCCGGCTCCTAACTAACTAGACCATCTTTTTCTTTTATTACACTTTTCTTTTACCCTTAGCATACTGTCTAAAATAATATTATTGTACCATGTAAAGTTCTTTAGAATTTATTCCCATACTATTTGATTTTCTTGAGAAAACTAGATTTATTCACTTATGAGCTTAATGTTTGATATGTTACATTTCAACTTATTATATATTACCTCCAAAGCTACAATTCTCTTAATCAAAACAGGACCATTTTCATATATTTTAATCGAACCTCAAAAAGAACAACACTAAAATTTCATAAAATTCTATAGGAATTAAAAACACAAATTAGATGGTAGTAAAGAAGTTAAAACTCACAGCAATAAACATTTTCTATAATTTTTTTTCTAGCAACCTTTCCTTCTTATTATTTTTTCCAACTCTTCTTCTTCTTCTCCTATTCTCTTAACTTAGCCCCTCCTTTCTTTCCTTTCTCTCTCTTGATTTCCTAAAATTTCTCCTCTCTCTCTCTTTCTCTTATTTTTTCAAGCTTCCTAAAGGGTTTCCATCCACAATTACAATAAGGAACTTGGATAAACTCAGTTTAATATATATATATATATATATATATATATATATATATATATATATATATATATATATATATATATATATATATATATATTAATGCATTTTTAAATCTCAAATTTTCTTGTTTAATTCACTATAAATCATTTTAATATTAAAAAATTATAATTAAAGAATCAAGAAGTTCTTTTAAATTAATTATTCTCATTGATATGTTCACTTTAATATTTGGTACAAGTTTTACATTTTATGAAATAATGTCAAAATAATATTATTATATTTTAATTTCAAAATATAATTTTTTTTATAGTGTAATGACCAATTATATATTTAATCTTATTATTATAGATTTATACAATAATTATTTCTCAAGAATATCATAGTAGCTTTTCATCAATAAAAGTTAAATCTACACTAGCCCTTGATGCTATTGATGAAGCTACATGGCTAAGAAAAATCCTAACTAATATTCTTCAAAAGCATGCTAGAATCATATTTTATGACAATGTATATTCTATAGTTTTGACAAAAAATTTAGTTTATCACAACAGAAGCAAACCCATTGGACTTCACATGAGAGCAATTAATGGAAATTTTTATAAAATTTATACTATTAACAAGCTAGATATATTCAAATGTCATGCTAAAACTATGCATTAAGAAGGGATATTGCACATAAATTATAATATATTTAATGCCTTTTACTTGATTTTGTTTTGTCTCTTTATTTGTGTTTTAGGTTAATGAATGAAGAATAGGGTGGCACGCTTGGTATTGTTCCCTGAGACACGGCGAAGCAGTGGTTTGCAAAAATCAACCTCCATCTTCTATCGGCCATTCTTCTCTCAATTCTTTGCTTCCTCCTTATTAGCTGTATAATATTAAAGACAAGGTTTATTCTTTGTTTTATATACTTTGTGGGTCCAACGTATTCAATACTGTGCACCATAGTTTGCAATACGCAGGAGAAACACCAAAGAATATTTACTCAAAGAAATTGTTACGTGTTCCTCTCTTTCTGCCGATCCTCACTGTGAGCGAGTTTAAAAGGACAATCCACTGATACCCAACAACCTCGCATCCATGGAAGGAAGAAGCAAGCCGAAAGGAGGAGCAGGAGGAGCGAACCGCATGATGTCCCTAATGCAGAAACCAATCTGCAGTCCGTCCAAGCCGTCGGAGCCCGCCCCTCGAATCCCTCCAAAGCCGCAGTCCCTGTTCCTAAGGAACAAGGTGAATCCCACGAGCTCGGAGCCCAGCTCACCCAAGGTGACATGTGCTGGCCAGGTTAAGGATCGGCACGGCAAAGCCGAGAGAAGAAGAAGGAGAAGGGAGCGCAAGAAGAAGAATCCCTTAAAGTTCCTGAGCTCCCTCCGACGACTTCAGCTCGACGCCGTCCGCTGCTTCCAGTGTCCGCAAGTCTTGTCTCACGGTTACACCGATGAAGAGGGCGGGGAGCATAACGAGGAAGAGGAAAACTGTACGCCGAAGGGTATAATGGTGTCTCGTTGGTTCATGACAGCGGCAGGCGAGAATGATGTTGGAGCCTCGCCGCCGGGGGAAGCCGAGGAGGTGGAGGAGAATTTTACAGGAAAGGAAGCCAATTCTGCTGCAATGCCACCTCCAAATGCCCTGTCTCTGATGAGGTCCTGCTCGGCAAACTGTCCGGTTGAGAAGGTTCAGCTGAATGAAGCCGATGGTCTCAGTTCCACCCTGTAGTAAACTGGAGAATAATCATATTTACCATCTTTTTTTTTTTTTTTTTTTTTTTTTTTTGATCATTGTATTTCTACTTGTGAAAGTACCTTCTTTTTTTCTTTTCTTTTCCCCTTTTTTTCCTATTTAGGAGAGCATGTGTACAGGCTCAGTGCAGTCATGAAAGCAGTAAAAAAAATTTGCCAAAAAAAAAAAGTAAACAAAATATTTTATTGACAAATTACACGGAAGAAAACTGATCTTTTCCTTGCTAAAAAGAAGATACCAAAACTCAAAGAATGAAGATGAATAGTAAATGTAAGTATACATATTATTTGAAATTCAATGACACCAATTCAATTGTTAAGAAATAAAATAGAAGATCAGAGATTTATAAAATTAAATAATTGAATAAATTATAAGTATAGAGAAGACTTAAAGATTATTAAAAAAGATTAAATATATTCAAAAAAATTATGAAATTGGATCAAGAAATTTTTTTTTAAATAAGGGTAATTTATTGCATAAGAAGATATTACAGTCTGAATAAGCTTAGTTTTTTTTGGTCATCATCAATCGTCTAGCTTAACCTTAGCTTAGAATCTATGTTGATAGTTGATATGTAATAAGTATGATATTATTGTAAAATAATGGTATTGTTAAGCTTGACTTTGTTTGGTTGATTGAGAGTAAACTTTTATCTTAGTACGATGATGACATGCTCGAGTCACATCCAACATACTTATCTGATAAAATTCTTTTGAAGAATTATATGATGATGATATGTCATCGCAAAGTTTAGATGAAATATTAGTTTAAGTAGATTATATTTATATGAAAGATATAACATACTAGTATGATATACACAGTTTAGCTCAATTGAGTCAGTAAATTTGATCATACAAGTATGACTATGAGTTTGTATAGGTATGACATATAGATCACTTATAATCTAATTTCTAAACTCTTAATATATAGCTTAATTATACAAATATGAATTTGCTATTATACTTATATGATATTATAAACTTCAGTGCATATGCTTAATTTCATTTGATTCGATCCCTATTTAATCCTTCAGATGACTACAACATATGATATAAAATATATATTGTAATATGAATCTTCAATATTCTACACCTTAACATACACTTCTAGGATAGTTCTTTAGCATATTTTGTATAATATGAATATCATACTAGTATGAATAATATAATTTATGCAAATCTCTTAGGAACCCAACTTATCACTATTTGATACCATGCAATATCGATCATATTATATAATAATGAAATCATAAAAATATAACAAATGTAAATGATGCATTACTTAAATAATTTTTTGAAGTATGAAAATTGATCAATTTAGTACATACAAACTTATATGATTAATGTTCATTCTTGCACATTTATATGCATGTAAATATGTATGAAATACATATCTTATGATCTTTCAAATTCAAAAGTGTATAAGTAATATAATACAACCCAATATGATATGTCAATATCAAGTGATAAGCTTAATAATTCTAACCTTAGATAAAATATAAATGATGAGCTCATGATAAGCAACCACTCCATCAAGAGTTATGATAATGACTCCATGATTTTTAAGTTAAGCCAAGTAACTAATAGTCCTTGACATATCTTTACATGTGGATTACTCTATGAAACAGTTGATTTCTCTAGTTGATTAAACTCTATTTGACCTTGAGATATATGATACGAAACTACTCTCAAGGAAACGCAATAGTAACACAATGATTTTATACTCAATAAAAAATCAGTGCACAACCAAAGAATCAACAACCCCAATATTACTTATTTTCTCGATTGTTACTTAGTAATTTTTTAAATATATATATATATATATATATGTATGTATGTGAATATGAAATTTATTTATACATCACTTCATGCTTTGATATGATTTAGCTTATTGATGTCATGATTTGTTATTATTCATTTATTATTATAGTTTTTTTAACTATTGTATTTATTATTATGAAAATATTTTTATTTAGCAAACATATCTTTTGAGTTTTGAAAAGCTTATTATTTACTTATATTATAAGTTATTTCACTAATGCACATAGAAATGTGGAGCAAAATGACATGCAAGATGAGATGTTTTGAGAGGGTTATTGCATATGGCGAGTTATGAGGAGTTGTATTTGTACTTATATTGTATCTATTAGAGTTTGGCATGGGATCTACATATTAACCTTTTATAGTTGGATTTTTGTATGATAGGCATTATTTATAGATTTTATAATATTTATGGGTATGCCTAATCATTAAAATAGTTTTAAAATTAGCTTAATCATCCCCTTAAAAGGATATAGGCGAGTGGATTGGTCCCACAACCACTTAAGCTTACTTTCAATGACTTGGACAACCCCAAGCTCATTGTGTATTTTGTTTAATCCAATGGTTCCAATCAATCCATGTCATCCTCATGGCACTACTAGTTCTTGAGGTCAAATCTCTAAGCACTACACTTATCTTTAAGGCCTTTTCCATGCATGTTTTTGCTTTTATCAAAACTCCTTGAATGCTTTATTCCTCCCAATTGAAATCTCTCCTTAAAGCCCCTTCAAATCTAAAAACACTATGTACTTCCTTGAGATATTGACAAAGTTGTTGTTTTGAAAAGTTGATAGACATGGAATAGATAATCTAATTAATAACATTTAAAATATTAAATACATAAAAGTTTTGTTCAATAAGATCATTTAAGATTGTATTTTTCATTTGAACTTCAAAAACAATAGAATCATATCCAACAATTTTTATAATTTGTTTTTCTCTCACATAAATTTTTTAAACCATATTTTCAAAGCTATTGTTCAAACACAAAAATTATAGTCAAATAAAAATAAAAATAAAAATATTCAAATGTATTGAAATAAATTTATTCTAATTATATTTTATCAAATAAAATTTTCCTTAAGAGCTCTTTCAAGAAAATCTTCAGTTCTTTTTGATATTAAGTATGACATAGGCAAAACATTATGCTTTTGATATTAATTTATTTGTTTTACGTTTATGAAATGTAAATTTTTTTCCTTTAATATTTTATTCATGTAAAAATTTTATAAAATAAACTTTATAATTTTTTATTTATTCTTACAAAATATCTTTTTAATAATTTTGTTTTAATCTAGTTTTTAAAGACTAGCTCTAATTCTCAACCTTTACTAAGAAACAGCAATAACATCATTCCTGGACTGATGAATTCAGAAATAGAGTTTGAAAGCATGCTTTCAAAACGAGTTTTAAAGAGCTGAATTTTATATGAGGAAAAAAAAATAAATATTTAATAAAAATGAAATTAAAATCACCTTTTAAAATACACTTTAAAACTTTTTGTAGAGTTTTAATTTAGCATTTTAACAAATTCTTTTTTAAAATAAAAAAAATAATCAAGACTTTAACAAATTTATGTCCTTTCGGCCATTCAGCTATAAAACGATACCAAACAAATCTACGTAAAATAAAAAAATATGATATAATATACCATTAATGCCGAAACTTGCTTACCACGGCCAAGGTTAGCCTGGTTCTAGCCAAAGCTTGACGACGGCAAAGTTTGATGAAACACGTCAACCATAAGGCTCAGTTACAGGATTTTACGTTTCATTAACTTCATTTTTCTTATCCAGAAATATATTAACGAAGTTTATCTCATTAAAAGTTATTAAAAGCAAAATTGGAAATAAAAAAGAAAAAAATATATAATCGATGTCTTTGGTAGGTGATTAAGTATTGCTTATGTTATTGAAGGATTTGTCAATATAACACCTTAAAAATTTTATTTTTGTAGATTATTGAATATAAATAAATATATGTTTAAACATGCTGGTTTGTAAGCATGCATTATATTTTGTAGAAAATTTTTATTATTTCAGATTTTAAGCAAAAAATTATATTTTTATTAAATCTTAGTGGGATGAATCTAATAGTGATTATTTCAGTACAAAAAAAAACTATGTTTGGTGATGAGAAAACCGGTTTAAGCTTATGAAGAATTGAGTATTGTTGTGAAGATTAGGAGAAAAAGAAAGATAAACCAATGAAGATGTAAAAATAAGAAAATAAAGACAACTTTTTGCATTGCTCATCTTGAGACCCATGATTTTGAATGCTTCTTCTACTAGAATCCTTATTGTTACTGCATTACTATGCAAGGACTTAGAGAAAAGGAGAAGATCAATAGCTTATATCATCTATGAAATTCTCTAAGTTGTTGTATTACCCCTTTGGATTGTTGTTTTAGGCTTAACATTCCTTTGGTAAGAAATTATTTGTAATACAAATCACATTTCTCATCTACCTTTAGAATAATATAATTTAAAGGAAATATCTGTCTCTTTATTTAGAATTCAACTAAAAGCTTTTTTACAATCTGTGATCTGATTCCATAATTCATAACATTTAGATTTATTTTATGCTTTCAAGTACATTCTTGAAATCTTTAACTTCATTCATAATCTTAATAAAGGATTCCCTTTTTTTGTATAGGATCCTTTCAATCTTCTAAACAATCAACCCTTGTTCCCTGTCATTCAACCATCTAAATGTGTTTCCATTTAACTAAAGATTTTCAAGGCTCATTTAAAAGACATGTAGTGCACTCTTCCATAGGTAATAGTTTTCGAGCACCACTTCCTACTTTTTGTTCAGCCCTTATGCAATTTGAGCTCATGAATTCCTTCTTGATCTCATTTATATTGAGCTAATGGACAAAAGAGGTGGCGAATTATGATTTTGATAAAACTTTTCAATTTTAGAAAACTTTTTCAATTAAAGAAAACCTTTTACGCATAGTAATAAAATTTTATTTTTTGGAAAATTGTTCGACGAAATGAAAAAAAAAACACAACAATAAAAAATGTACCAAGATTATTTATGTGGTTCAACCAAAATCTATGTCTACATCCACCCCTAATTATCTAATCGAGTTTCAACTAACAATTCATTTTTGTTGAAACTAGTAAATGAAAACCAGGTACAAACTAGCGTTCAACTAGAATACAAAAAATCAAAAGAAATTTTGCTGCAAGAAAAAAGTGAAATCTTTATAAATATTGGCACATACAAAGTTACTATATCTTTAAATTTTTCAAACAAGAATAACGCAATAAATTATTGATATAAATATTACCTGAATAATACAAAATAATTGAAAAGAAAAGGTATAGACAAAAGAATTAAAAAACTTGCAGCTTGATGCACTTGATTTTGGACTTCTTTTGAAAATTATTGAATTTTTCAAATTGATTCAATCTTAGAAATTGTTCAATGATCTCAATTTATAATCCTATTCTAATTGCTAGAAATGGCATTTTCCAAAAGTTAACCATTACAAAAAATAAAAAAGAACGACAAAAAGCAGTTACATCTGATATAAGCAGATGAAACTAGTGTCATCTGATCAAAATATTGATTAAATAGTCCAGATCTAATCCCAAAAAGATTTGATCTAAATCATTAAATCTCATATGCTAAATGGATGGTGATGATGTGCAAAATTATTGTTCACAAAAGTGGAGTAGATAACAACCATTTGATCAGTCTTTTTGGATCAATGGATAGATGAAATTTATTGTTCAAAATGATCATGATCACTCGATCTAGCTCATTGAATTGATGATAATGATGGATTCTACTATTTAAAAAAGCAAATGTGATCTTTGGCATTTGATAAAAAAAATGTGTGATTAGATGGCACCGATTCATTCCTTATTGCCATTTATTATGATGATGCTTTCTTGAAGGGAGACTTAGCTTTTATGTCATTGAGATTTGGCATTTTTTGCTAATGATTGTGTTATTCCTTAGTTATTTTGTTTGTCTTTGATGATTTCTCCTTTAATCATAACTCAGTCTCCAAATTCATATAAACAACACTAGCAAAATCTCATAAGAGAGACGTTCTCTTTCTTCCGTTGAAACTCTCCAAGGAGCCAACCATTTATTAAAGAAATGATTTTTTACATTTAAATATTTTGATATATTTCATTATATAACAACTTGAGTTATGTTAAAATCATGAAAAGTATGTGTCATCACCATCTTCAAATTAGGTATTTTATATTGTGCCACCACAAATGGTACATAACAAAGCAAAGCCTAAGACTTTAGCGACTCTCACCATATGAAATGGATTTAATGTCCAATTACAAAACCATTGAAAGAAAAGGATAAATCGAAATATAGCCACTCCATTAAAATAGGATGCAATGAGCCAACCAGATTAGCCCACTGAATAAATCAGGATAATTAAATAAGAGAAGATCAAATAGTCAGCGCATATATTTTGTTAATCCAATGACTCTATGATAATATGGGATTAAGTAATAACATTATCCCCATAATAATGGAAGCTAAGAATGTTTTATTAATTATCATTTCATACAAATGCATGTATCATTTGTTAATCTATTAAAAAATTATATTTTAATATATAATTTGTTGTTAATATTTTCTTTTAATAAAAAAATATTAGATATTCTCTTCTCCATATTCATATTATTGTTGTAGGTATTTGATGGAATCTATTGTGTCTTTTATTAGAGAGATCAAAATCATAGATGTAAATATTAAAATTTTTTAAATCATAATTATTGTCAACATAGCAAAATGCATTTTGTTTTATAAACTTATGGACATATTTGGGTTGACAATTCTAAATAAGAGAAACTAAAAAATATTTGTAGCAAAGATCACTTTTATGAATCTCATAATTTTAAACATGTTCTACATATCATCAGTTTGTTTATAAGCCTCCAAGAAAAAGTAATAATTTTGAATATAGATATATAATACTTCAATAAGATAGTCTCTACAAAGTTCACTTCTATCTTCTATTGTGAAAATTTTGACCCATTTGTTTTCTTCAATTATTTGAAATTGCAACCAATTTACATATCTTAATTATTAAGTTTTGCAGCCCTTTAAACATCATGATATTTGCAAAAAATCTTTTTTTTTTGTTATAATATATTTAATTCATTAAGATCAAGACACAAATACATTTAATCCATTGAGATTGGGGCATCAAAAACTTCTATATAGATAAAACTTAGAGATTTAACAAAATGGTAATAAAGAAGAATTATAAATAAGCTAAACTCAATTGCAAAAAAAGATTCCAAAATAATAAAATAGCTAAAAAAAATCTAATAAGATCTCCTTTACAAAGCTAGATAGTAAAAAACAAACACATCTAATATCTCTCTAATGCTTTATCTAAGCCTACAATTTAAGAATTTTAAAAAAAAAATTATCTCTGCAATTAAATTTAAAATTTTTAGAGTAAATATAATCATAAGAGTTACCTTATTAAAAACCCAAATAAAAAAAATAAATCTGAAATCAAAACTTATATAATTTTTCATAATAATAAAGTCCAAAATATCAAATCGAATTCTAAAACACAATATGAGATTAATGGATCTAACATCGGATTAGTTTACCCATCTTCTATTAATATGCATCACTTCCAAAATTAAATATATTATCAAATATCTATATCTAATCAAAACAATTAGAAATTCAATCTAATGAGAATGGATAAGAGATTTGTGATACTAACATGATAGAGTAAAGACAACTATATTATAATATGAACAAAGTTCTATGATAAGATGGTGAATTGGTCCTTTAATTATCCTTAGTCTTTTTTTAATAATAAAATTCAAATGTTATCACATCTTAATCGTGAAGAGTTATATCCAACCGACCCTTAGTTGGCGGTTCACTCGTTCAATCTTCCCACTTTTGTCTCGCCTATTATGAGTTAGATTGGACCGATGACCACGTCGGTAATGTCATCCTTTTCCCACTTTTCGTTCTCATCGTCCCGTGTTCCCTTTCGCACCGCCCGTTTGCCCGCGACCTTTTATAGACAAGGGGATTGTGGATCGATAGAGTGGCAGTTGCAAGTGGAGATCGGTGGGGGTAAAGCGAGGCGTTCTCTAATGAGGAGGACGACGAGCTTATCGGTGCTCCCGCCAGATCTCCTTGGACCGCTGGTTACCCATCCGATGGTGCGTTCGCCGACTCGACAATTGGAGGGACGGGAGGGTTCCATGCTTCCACCGGTGCCGGAACGGAGATGCGTCAGGAGAAGGCACTCCGTTGATATATCAGAGAAAGACGCCTCCCACTTTCTGAATGCCTGCGGCCTCTGCAAGAGGAATCTCGGCCCTGGATGTGACACCTTTATGTATAGGTAATATAACTTATTTTCCCTAAAAAATTGGGATCAAAAGACAAGAAAATAATTCTTAGAAGGGATCCAAAGAGATCTTCGTTCATGATTCTGAAAAATTTTATCAATTTTTGGAAATCCATTTCCGATTTTACAAATAGTTGTTGTCGCCTAATAGTTTAAAATAGGATTTGTTCAACAAAACAAGCCATACAAGTTCAAAAAAGCACTTGTTATTTGCATCACTCAGTTTTTTTTTTTAAAATTTTTTAAGTATTGTTAGGCTCGAATCAAGCTTAATTTGAAGTATTTGGTTCTAGATCCAATTTTTTACTCCTCCTATTTATCCAGGGGTGAAGTGGCTTTCTGCAGCCATGCTTGCAGAGAACAACAGATCATGGAAGACAAGAGGAAGGAGAAGACTAAACGCTTGTTGATGTCCATGCAAAAAGAGAACTGTCGCCGCAGCATTGACCAAACCTTTCCAACTCCTCCTCAGGCAAAGCCATTGCACCATCCATAGGCAAAAACATCGTCTGAACTCTTCATTTGTCATATCCTTCTCTCTTCTTATTGTTTGCTTGCAGAATTTGTTATTCAAATCCAAGAGAATTGTAAAAAAAAGTCTACCTTTCTTCTCATCTTTTTTTGGGTTGGCAAAAACACGAATGACTAATATCATTGTAGCAATAACCCAGAAAATCAAATAAGTTAATGACATCGCAATGATGACTAGTTAATATAAACTAAATGTCTGTAAGTTAAACTAGGCACATCGAACTGTTTATTTCACATAAACGAAGTACTTACCTATAAACTCAAGCCTATTTCTTCTACTAGCAAGCAAAGGAGAAAAGTTAGAAGTGAGAAATAGAGAGACCAGCAACGGCTAAACTAATTAGAACCATGAAAGAACCAGACTGGAGCTTAGAGCTTGAGGTGGAGGATTCTGATGCTAATGGTGGGCTTGGAGGATTTGGTGTTGGTGGTTCATCTACAGGAGGAGCTGGAGATGATGGAGGAGTCGTAGTTGGCGGCTCAGCCACTGGAGGAGTCGGAGATGTCCCCGGAGTTGGTGGTTCAGCCACTGGAGGAGTCGGAGGTGTTCCTGGAGCTGGTGTTCATAAAACATTATTAAAGCAGGGAAAAGGAGATGTACATAAACTTGCATTTGGACATTCACATAATTGTCAACATTACAGGTCTTTTTGGTAAAAATCTATGTGTTATTTTAATGTTGGTTAGTATTCGTCTTTAATTGTAACATAATAAGAGAATTTTAACAAAATTTTAAAGATTGTAGTGTTCAATTGTAACTGTAAGGCTTATGCCCTTTTGAATATCAAAAAAAAAAAAAAGAATATTTTAATTTTATTTATATATATATATTACCAGGGTTAAAAAATTAAAAATATGCTTCAAACAATGGCTCACTACTCTCCATTTGTAAATAAAAGATAGTAGTATAAACTCTGCATAATTCCTATTACCAACATGAAATCATTGATTTTATATCTTAACATTGCTTACAGTAATCAAAGAATTAGAAAACTTTTATATCTTAACATTTATTTTAAATATCAGATACATTATTTCTGAGAACTTTTAAAGTTATAACAAAGGGACAACTCACCTGGAGCTGGACTTGGAGGAATAATACCTGCAAGAGAAAATTAAAACTTCACTATTACCAACACCAAAACATTCTATAATTGATTAAAGAAGAGAAGGAAATCTGATAAGGAACACTCACTGGGAGATGGAGATGGAGAGAAATCAACTGAAAAATAAAACAAAAATTAAATAAAGTCTTTTAATCAATGAAAATTTAAAAAAAAAAACTCATTAAAAGACACAAAAGTTTGGAAGTACCATCGCAATCGCCAACGCCGGGCGGCAAGGAGACTTTGCACACTTGTGGCAAATGGAGCAGCCTTGTCATGTTGAGCGAGAGGCCGAGGTGGCTGGCCATCTCCACCACGGTGCAGATGCACTCCGGCGCTGTTTTGACGATCGACGTCACGCCACCGCAGCACGGCGCGCTGGGGTCTTCGTCGGCGCTCCCATTCAATAAGTAAGTCGTGCAATCCGTCACCTTTGAAAAAGCCCACGTGCAGTCGTCGGCAGGGGCGGGTGTCGGTGCCGGTACCGGTACCGGCACCGGCACTGTGGCTACCACCGTCGCCGTCGTAATCAACAAGCAAAACAAGCGCTTATCCATTTCTTGGGATAAGAAACACAAATTCGATGTACATTTAAGTAGTTGGCGGCAGTCAATTCTTTGCGAATGACTCTCCCGCATTTAAGGAAAACTAGTAGGAAGCTGTTAAAGGCGGATTTACTTTAATTTTTTTTTAATGAGAATAACACTTATTTGTTAAAAAAAAAAGTAATCATTTTAAAATTGAATTTTATTATACAATATCATTTTTATGGAAGAATTGTAAAATATTTTTATTTAAATTTTATCCAATTTTCTAAAATCAGTTTTGTTTAAATTTCGAATTAGAAAAAAAATAAAAAAATAATTATAATCACGAAAGCACATCTAAATTTTCAATAAAAAATTAAATTTCTTTCAGAACGTTTCTTAAGATTATTTATGTATGTTAGATTTTTACATGATTAACTTAATTGTATTCTGTAAAGTATTTTAATAAATAAATAAATTAGGTTATTTTGAAGGCTTTTTCTTGTAGTGCAAATTTTAAAGTTCCGTACAATATTATAAATATTTTATTTAAAATTAATGTTAGAGAAATTATGTCAGCTATGTTGAACATACCTTATTAGAAAAATAATTTTTTTAAAAAATATATATTATAGTACGAATTTTTACTCTTATTTTTATTTGTTATAAGTATTTAGATATGTCAATTCTATCTAACTAAATAAATTAGAAGATATACCAAAAACTTTACGAAAATAGTTTTTTATTATTTTTTTATTCAGAATTTACCGTTTAATATTGAATTTTTAAGATTTCTGAGGACTTCGAGGTTCTTAAATTTTTGTTTTTATTTTAAAGGCCAACAAGCTTATTTCGAAATTTAATTGTTTATATTGCATATTGGCTATAAAGAAAGATGATTTTAGAAATTGCAACATATTTTATAATTTTAATGAATTTTAAACTGCGGCCGTTTAACTATCCATTTAATATTCATGTTTCATCTATGGAGCTATGCCTTATCCAAGAAATGCTTAAGTAAAATTCATTTAGTTAATGCAATTCAAAACCTCTTCCTCTTCATCCAGTTTTATAAGTTAAAGAACAATACCTTGTTTTATATTTGTATAATTTTAAAATAATTGCTTTTTAATTTTATTTTTTCATATACTATTAATTTTCTTTTATGAAATTGGCTAATCACCCGATAGATAATAAAAAGTGTTATTTCATTCATATTTTATTGCAAATCAAGTTAACATAATCTAATTACAAAATTATTAGAATCTTATCTTGAAATTGAATTTATCTTCCCTTTTAATTCTTATGGTAATTGAATATGCAGGTTAGACATTGAAGAATTGAGATCTAGAAACCACTTTTGGTTATTTAAGTATTTTTCCAACTATAGATGTTAGAGATATTTTACTTGGTTGTTGACAAATATCTCTTCTATGAAGATTTAAGGTTAGATACTAGATTATAAAACTAGTTATTATTAAACAAAAAGAAATCATTGAAACTTAGATAAAGCAAGATGTTCATTCACTATGCTTTGCTCAAATTCAAAAATTATCTCTCTATTTTTTTCAAATGTCATACATTTTGAAGAAAAATTTAAAAATGATCTCTTGATCATCATTTGATGTCAAAATTTTTAAGACAAAACCACAATGAAGATCCCAACATCTTCAAATTTGACTATTTTCTAGTAGTTGAGTATGCAATTCAAAAGCAATCTATATAATGTGAATATTCCCAAAGGCAATCGATGAACTAGAATATGACATTATTAACAAGTACTTTAAACAAAATTTATTTAGTCATATATACTTTCTTTATTTTTTCTTCTATTAAATGGTATTGTATTGAAATATGTAGATATATGTTAATTAAAATGTATCTTTAATTGCCATAAAACACTTGTAATGTATTAAAATGAATGAGGTATACTTAAACTAAACTTCAAATGTTAATTTTGGTAAACTAAAATTGTATATAAAAAATAAATTATGTATGATATGTTTTTTTTTTTTTTTTTTTTTTTTGATATCTCATAATATAGGAAAAGAATACTTGACATATTACATTTATGCACTTAAGAAATACTTAAATAATCAAAGTATGCCTAAAGTACACAAAATGTACATTTTAGCCTGCTCAGAATACAATCTCATGTAAAAAGAAAAAAGAGAATGAATTGTAACTTCTACAAATTTTTCGAGTGCTAATACAAATTTTGAGAAACTCTTAACTAAAACTTCGATTAGAAAAAACCTTTTGAATTAATCTTCGAAAAGTTTTCGTTCAAAGATGCAATAATTAATAAAGCATAAAAAATTTTAAATAGTTTGGCCCCAAACAATAAAATTGGGTCTCAAATTAAAATAGTTTTTACAAAAATGAGTAAATAAAAAACACTAATATCAACTTAAAAATCTTACAAATCATTAATCCAAAAAAACGTACAAATTATTGACCCAAAGATGCTATAAATCACAAGTCAAATCAAGCTTACAAACTTTAGGATCAAAAAAAGCAATAAACCGATCACAAAGTATTGAAAAGAAAGAGCCAAGAAAATAGATTAAAGCTCAAAAAATACTATGAAGTAACTTAAAAAAAAATATTATCAATTTAGCTTGATAAACAATGCTTGCTTCAAGGTTAGAGAGGGGTGACATCAATGAACTTCCTTATCTTCATAGGGTTTGTGAAGCTATTCAAGTGTCATCTTATTTTATTTTTATTCTCTCTCTATTTATAACCCAAACCGTATTAAGTGTTCAATGACCATTGGAGAAATGAAATAAAAAACTAATTGAAGTTCCAAGAATCTTAATGTCCATTACTATCTTTATGCAAACACATAAGATGATCGGATCCATATATAGAATGGTCCCATCATGTTATTTTTAAATTTCTTGAATTATCAAATGGTTTATCAAATTATACAACAATGAATCAGATGATTATTAAACAATCCAGTGAATTAGTGTTGTAAATGAATTAGTTTTGTAAGTTTTTATAAAATATTTTTCAAAATAATGCTCAAGTAATACTTTTGTGCTTTATGAATCATTAAGCAATATCTTTTTTGCAAATGTATGCCAAGCTACCAATGTCATATGCCAATATGTAAAGATACATAACGCCAAGGACACAAGACATTTATGTGGTTCATCTCAATCCCAAAGCTTATATCCACTCCCAGGAATATTAGCTTGAGCATCATAAAATTTACTCTTTTGTAATAACCAAGTGGAGAAACCTACTATTGTTGTGGTTTTTCTCAAGATCAACCACAACCTATTTACTTCACACTATTTGACTCAAAGCTAGGTTAAACTACTCTATATTATGTAGCATAAAGTACAGCTAAGAGAAAGAAAACACAAAAATAATAATACAAAACTCAAGTTCACTCAATTTAAACAAATATACGAATAAAACACTATAGATTAAAAATAAGTTACTAATTACAAAACCAAAGCCTTTACAAATGATTATAAAGTGCACAAAAAATAAAGATGTATAGATTCCTCTAACATGCACTTATGTACTTCAATATTGAAGCAGCAATTTTTTTATTAGTGAAGATGAAATGTAAAAAAGATGATATATGGATATCTCCAATATGTACTTGTGTACTTTAAGTTGATGTAAAACTTTCAATCTCCCACTTCAATAGCCATATTAAGCTTTAAAACTACTATAAGGATAAATCATGACTTGATCATGCAAATGATTTAAAAGAAAATAAATAATTTAAATCATTTGAACTTAGGACTTCCATGAATCATTTAGCAAAAGTAATAAAGTTTTTGCTAGATCCTTATATTATCATCATCGAATCACATATTCATTTGATTAATCTAAACAAGGTTTTCTATATCACAAAATTAATTCAATCATAATCACTCTATAGGTTGATTTTCTTGCTATTAAGAATTAGGAGTTATCATGAACGCTATTTAAAAGATACTTACACATGCTATATGCTTTTAGTTTAATCTTAAACAAATGTAAAGTGGACAATAAAAGCTCATAAAATAACATTTAAACTCTAATCAATCATTAAATATGTTCTTATCAATTACAAATCCATTTCAAATGCAATATATGAAACATATTAAGTAAATATATTAAATCATCATAACAAAAACCTAAACAATTTGTTATCAACAAAATCAAATGTTATCTTTAAACTTATGAGATTCAACAATTTCATTCATTTTACTAATAACAAATGTTTAAATATAAGAGATAAACTAAACAATTTAAAAAACCCTCCATCACATATACATAATGAAAAGATATTAATATATAATCAAATGAAATTAATATATATATATATATATTAATTTCAACCATTAACACAATGAAAAATATTTTAACAATTAAAACATTTTATGTATGCTAATATTAAACTTTTTTTTCAAAATAAAATATTTTAAACTACAACTTTATCTTTTCTGTTTACCTTCACACAATTTCATCTCTCCCTTTGTCATTATTGAAGTGAAATTTTTTTAAAAAAAAGCTCATAATTATTACTTCTCTAATATGAAGTTGTGCAAAGCCTTAAGTTATGCTAATTTTTATATGAAGATCTTGCCTCAGATTGAGATAATTACACTAATAACCTAATATTGATTGCAAAGCCTTAATGATGTAATGATATCACTAGTTAATGATTCCACCATTAAGTTTAGGATAAGATACATATTCCCCTTGGATGTATGCATCCATTGAAAAAAATTGCAATAATGGTATACCATTTGTCGAAAAATGTTACTTGACATACTTCAAAAAATGATTTATTGATATCAATTTTTTAATATAATATTTAATAAATACTCTCAAAAATTATTTTTATCAAAATAATAAGAGATTTGTTAGAATAATGTAATAAGATATTACATGTTAAATATGAAAAATTTAGATCTACTTTATAAGTATCAAGTATGTATCATTTAACATATCCTAATAATTAATTAATAAAAAAAATATCAAATCAACTTCATATAAAAATATTTATAAAACAAATTCATCAAAAAATTTTTGAAAGCAAGCCTTAATAATATACGTGCCTTTAAATTGCAAAATACGCAAGCTAAGATTGACACCAACATAATTTAATTTTAAATATCAATTATCAAATAAAATAATATCACTCATTGAATAAAAGATTCATTCACAAATGTTGATAAATTATAATTCAATGTCTATTATTTTGCCATAGATTTTTATTATAATAAACTTAATCCCTTAACTATTAAGATTAAGTGATTCTTTAGATTAACTATTGTAATGAGATTAGGGGTAAATAAAAATCAATTTTTACAAAACCCAAAAAATAGATATGTTAGCTTAAAAAATATGAGTTTATGAACCATTAGCATAAAAGGTCTCTTTAATATAACATTTAACTCAATAAGATTCTACAAAAGGATAGATGATGTGTACAATTCTCTACATGAACTTAAAAACCATAAAACTCTATGAATTTTAAATGACCATTGTTAGCTACTAATGGAGTGCATAGTTGTCAAATAAGCTCACAGGTTGTTGAAAACAATTCCTCTATGATTTAAGAGCTCAATGAAAAAGATTTTATTAAGATAAGGGATCTTATGAGATCAAAAAATACTACTCTACTATAACCTTATTCTTTTGCTCTTACACATGATGGTTTACATAAATTATTACCCTAATCAATCTATTGTGATCATCAATCATTAAAACTTTTAACAACAATGAAAATAAAATCAATTGAACAAATAAAAAAAATTCAAACTTTTAGCAAAATAGCTCATTAATTTCTTAATAAATTTCAAAATAGAAAATCTTAAATCATTTGCAAGTTTCTCAATAGACAAGATTTGCATTAAATTTAAAAATCTATGACTCTTACCTCAAAGTACCAAACTTTATTTGAAAGATTAAAGTGCATCATATCCATAAGAGAACAAAGCATAGTTTAATAAGTTCCTTAAAAATTTGATGCCATGCAATTGTAGTTGTTATTCTAACATTTACTAATTATTAACATTGGCATCACTTAAAAATATGCTATAATCATTGATTCAACTTCATAAAAAATTAATACTTATAAAATCATTATAGATTTGGCACAAGCTTTTAACATCATTAATCACCTAAATTCAAATGTCAATAAATAAACAAGAATATATTACTAAGCATTTATTACCACAATTCACCACTTTGTTTATGCATGTTTTCTTTGAAGTCAAAAATAAAAACAAAAAATAATTATTTATCTTTTGACATTTGTGTTATGTATTGTTTATTTTTTATATGTTGTGATGTCTTTGTATAATTCCATGTTTGTATTTATATTATCAAAATCCTTCTTATTATGAACAACGAGACATCTTAATTGATCTCATATGCACTTGTCTATCTAAATATTTATCTTTCCATGTTAGACCAAAACTTTCATTTTCTTACTTTCATGCCCTAGACCACTCTTGCCTATCATGTATCTATCTTTTTATCTTTAGGTAGTTATCTTGTCTATCTCACTAGTTTGATCAACCTTGTTTCAATTATTTTGGTCATTCCAAATCTATGAAAAAATCAAGGAGAAGTCTAACTCTTTAGTAGGCCTCTTTTACACCACACTTTGGTGAGTTGTGAGTGATTTGAGTACTAATAACACATTTTCATTTTCCATTAAACATTATACATTGCATTACAATTTTTTATGAGATATTACATTTCCTCATGGATGATCTAATATCAAAGTTTCTTCCATTAGATTTGCTCTCGTTCTCTCTTGTTATTCTTGAAGACTCGTTCTACGATGACACTTACTGATTATATAAATTGCATCAAATCAAACATCTTCTATGCTTATTATGGACAATAACACCATGATTACTATCATGTTCTCTACAAGACATATCTTTCTCTTATTAAAATTTTAGATTAATTCTTATTTAGAGTTAATTAAACATTAAAGAAAATATGAATATTTTATGACCAACTCTCATTCTCATTTGTGTATCAAAATTGTGCATCACAAAAAAATACTCTTAGAGTTACAATTAGGTCACATGCAAGAATCACATAAACTAGTACAAGTGTGTTAAAAAATTTAAAAATTCTATCACTTCAACATTATTGTCAAGCATGCATTTAAAAATATTGATGTAACACTTAGTTGAATAAACTAGAGGGAGAGAGCTATTTCTTTGTAGGCAAAATGTACGGGAATGAAAATAAATTCATTAACATTGAAAGAAAAGCTAAATTCAATGAGGAATCCTAGCTCAAGTTTAATTACAAAGAAGATTCAAAGAAGATTCTAGATTACAAGTTGATGCATCTTAGATTCAAACCAATTTGGTCAATCTAACACGAAAACTGAAACAAAATATTTTTGAAATTGGCCGCATTTTACATGTTGCATACTCCATTTTTTTTTCTTTTGCATCAACTTTAGCACTTTATGTGACACAATTCCTATTGACATCCATTATGTCAAAAATGATGGAACAAAGAACAAGTCTACAAATTAGATAATGATAATCAAACTTTATAAAACTATCCTCCCAAGGGTCAAACAAAGCAATCAAATGGGCCCAAGTTCTGTTAGATGCACATTAAACAGTCCAATAAACAAGTTTGGGTAGTGTGAAAAGTCAAAAAATCATCTTATTTAAGCAAAATTTATTAATTATAATGAATTAATTAGGAATTTAATTAATGAAATTACACATGTAGAAATAATAAAAGAATAATAAAGCATATTGTGTATAAATACATAAATAAAAAACAATATATACTTTGTACAATTTCAAAAAAGAAATAAAAGAGAGATAAATTGAATATTCAACACCCTAATAATCGAGTAAATGATTTGACACTAATGTAATATATACATACTTGATGCTTGTTCACTTAATTATCTTGATAATCTTTATGTTGATTTAAAGATGCATAAAATATGATAATATGATTCTTTCATACAACATAAATATTCATTGCATAAAAAATAAGATTAAATACTATGATATAAGCAAATCAAAAAATGTGTATGTACATAAATATATGTATGTATATATATACACACACACATACACACATACAAGTATGCACATGTATACACGCAACAAAAAGTGTGTATGTACATACACATATGTATGTACGTACACATATGTATGTATATATATATATATATATATATATATATATATATATACATACATATGTGTACGTACATACATATATATACGTATATGTATACACATACAAATACGCATATGTACACACATGGATGCACACATATCATCCTAGCGCCCTAATGCCCGCCCGCACCCACACACACAAAACAATGCTATATTATATGGCCTACCCGTAGCAATGTTCTAGTATTCATAATATTTGAACACAAGGGTGTGTGTGGATGTCGATATGTGTACGTGTGCTTGTGTGTGCATGATTATCTGTCCAAGTGTGTATGCGTGGAGTGGTGGGTGGCTGAGTGCGGGTAGGCGCTGCCACGATATCATCCGCATCACAAGCTTGAGACATTTCTCATTAACTGTAAAATCTTTTACAATTATGACTACTTTTTATTAGTAAGATAACCTTCATTATGAATGTATGCTTCATTTGTTTTCAAAACTAATAACTTAGTATTCCTTTTTGGGTTCTTCATTTGCATAGATTATTACTTAATCAATCATCACTTCAAATCAGTTTGATGCCTTCACACAAACACGATAATCATCACAACAATTTGCACATATGTTCATGTGCACAAACACATGCATCCATAGTATGATAAGCCTAATTTAACCTAACGTCAAGTTAATTAGTACCAAAATAATTGTCAAAACAATCATAATGACATTTATAATCATAAAAGAAAACTATGAGTACCTACATATTTTAGGACTAGTACAATTTGTAATAAAGGTTTAAAAAAGAATACAAAAATAATTTCTATTTTCTTACTTTTCATTTAACAAATTTCATTATAATTAGCCCTTGATAATGTAGATAAAAGATTCCCAAAAACTTGGCATGGACAATGATAGAGAATAATGAATGTTAACTATCTATGCTCAAGCAAGGCTAAGAACAATTATGAAAGTGAAAAACAACACTTTAATAGCATGTAACAAGGTGTCATCAAATATGATAAATTTATTCCCCTTATTGAGCAAATCCATCAAAGACAAAATACATTACCATGAGATCTCCATGAACCTCCATCGAAATGGACTATGTAAGTATGCCCAAAACCACTAAGGTTGTCTTTAATAAGAAGATGTTCAATGAAGCTTGCAACAAAGAAGGCATGATTTTTTATGTTCATGACTTGAGGAAAAGGGAAAGACTATCATCAAACCCATAAATAGAGAAGATGAGATCTTATGCACTAAAGGAAGAAAAGGTTATCAAGATTACGACAACAAAAAGAAAGAAGGAAAAATGAATTTTTGTTTTTTAGAAGATTGGGAAAGATCCCAAGGAAAAAAAAAGGTGAGAATGGCAAAGAAATGCCCACTAAGAATCTTGTTGAGGCAAGAGATTGTGTTGAGCACCTGATGAGAGGACATAAGATACAACTGAATTTAGTGTATTCTTAGAATTGGCTTATTAAAGAGGATTAAGACTACTATGCATTTGCTACCCACATGGACAATAAGGATCGATTATGACAAAATTTACTTTTGCTTGGTAAATGATGAAATTTGAATTGTTATTAATATTTGAACAATACTATTTGTCAAAACAGAATTTTATTATATATACTTGTAAAACATGAGGTATGAAGAATATGCATTTCCAAGTTCTAAAGCAATTAGTAGTTAAATAACGTCTCACTGCTCAATAAATTTCATAGAGCTATGCCTATTGATTGAAAAAAAGGAAATAAATGCTTATAAGAACAATATTGGTGTGTGCTTGCCAACTTAGTTAATAAAAATCTTGAGATTATTAACAAGATTTTAGGTTCATTTCATGCTCAACCTCAGGTTATTTCCAACAAAAAGGTAATACATTCTTTTGTTAAAATAAAAAATGGTCATAAAATGAGTTTATTCTTGGGGCATGGTGAATACTATAATTGCAAAAAGGTAACAAAAACAAAAGAAATCATAAAAAAAACATTAAAGATTTACATAAAAACTTTAAATTAAAAATCAAAATAATCATAACAAATCTACTATAAAAATAAAATAAAATATAACATGATTCTTCTCTCATTATTCTAAGAGAAAGAACTTGTAACAAGTATGTTACAATAAGTGAAGTTTTCTAATGAAAATGAAAGTCCCTCAATGATGCTAAATAGATTTCAATAGCCGTAGCTTAGAAAAATAAAAAATCTATCATGAAAAATAAATTATGAAATAAATACGAATATCTTGTTCTTGAATAAAATAGATATGAAAGACAAACAAAATTTTAGAGTGCAATGAAAACATCATTATTTTGAAAGGAATGATTGGATATGGTACCTTGGAATATCTCATCCATTGTTCTGGCTGTCATTAGATGACCATTTTGAACCAGAAACCACTCATCTCCGTTTGTAAATAGCTTTTTTTTTTTTTTAATATTTTTAAAGTTTAAATGAAAACTGAATTACAACTCAATTCACAAACAACACATCGTGCCTGTCTTTTTTGCCTAGTGGCTGTATACAAAAATATACATTTGTAAGGTATATAATAATCAAATATTTTGCATTTTCAATTTAAGATAGAGATTTATAATGAATGGTTTGCAAGTAGTATTAAGTTAACATACAAGCAGATGGGATTGTTTACATACCTCAAATATCTTATACAGGATTGGATACTATGTGCTGATTTCAGTTGTTATGACCTTTAAGCCAATCACTAACTGTCCTTGCAAGAACCCTGACGTCGTTAAGCGACAGAGATTTCAAGCTCTGAGCAAGCGCATCTACTGGTGTGTAACGCGTTCCCACTCGCCATTTCAGATCCTGCGCATGATGAGAGTTGGACCAACACTTGCACAAACTTGGTTATAAATACATATATGATTATTTAAATCCCTATTCTAAGGCTATTACTCTTAAGTGCAAGTTATAATATCACAAAACACAAAATTTCTTATTCTCTCATAAAACAAACATTCATGTTAGAATGTACCATTATTTGTTCAATACATATATTGCTGCCATTTTGGAAGAAATGTTATTTATTAAATAAAAAAATGTAAAAAAACAATATAACTATTAAATTTATCTACAAGAGAAATATGCACTACAAGAATCAAATTTTTCGTGACCTACATAGACAAGTGCTTGACAGAAGTACTCATCATGTTTTAATAAAACTTTGCTACTAGTTCAAATAGACATGGTGATAAAGCTGGGTTTTAAAAAATGTGTTTGTGAAAATTAACAAAATATCCATTATTTTGAAAATAAAGCTTAAAAGATAAGTACAACAAATTTTATCCTTTGAACAATAGAAGATAGAAAGAACAAATATGCTGCTTTAACTTCAACATTCAAAATTTTCAGAAGAATTGTAAACGATAGAGTTATGCTAATGCGCCATAAGCGGATACCTGGATGCAAGGAGTAAGGTGGTTTCCTGATAAAATGACCTTTTCCACGCTCCCACCAAAGGATTTAGCCCGAGGTCTTAAGATGTCATCAAGAACATCACTTTCATCAATGGCATCAACACTAAACTTGACCTGAAAGTATCTTATCATATGATAATGAAAAGAAAATAAAACAAGAAAGAATTCTTTCTGAGCTGAACATCTACCAGCAGTGTGTGTGGTACACTATATGAATTCTTGAAGAACTCACGATTCTTAGAGGGAGAAGGACTGAACTCCGACATACCTTCAATAACCTGACTAAAAAATTATTTCTTTTAGAAGCTTTGTATGATGGAGATTCAAAGTATTTCAATTTATATCCTTTTGCTATCTTCGCACAAAGACACCTGTCTTATCACAGATGGAATCTGATCAAAAAATTTTGCAAGGGATAACATGATTTCCTGGTCCAATTCCAGAGTCAATGCTCCTGCACTTTCCAAAAGCACTTTCCAAGCATCCCCTAGTAAAGCAAATTAGACTTAGAAACCCTGCGTTAGAATAAGTTCCTATATAGCATAGATAAATTTTTTTTGTCCAAACACATGGGATTTAATCTACACAATGGGTTCTCATAAGATGATGCATCTATATGTTGTTTGTGTCACATCTAATATCGAGATTTGAGTTATATAGAGAATTACTGAGAAAAGCAGGTATTACAATGCTCATTCATTATTTGTAACTTACAAATCAATGAGACTAAGCCGTTTTAATGATTCATATATTACAATGCATTAAATAGCACTCATTTTACAATTTCAAATCAGAATTGATGAAGTATTTGAATACCTAGTGGGAGTGCAAACATGCAGAATACTTTTATAGAAGTATTTGAATATAAATTCTATAAGTATTTTAATTTCATTACTGTAATTCTCACTTTACCATACACTTGCAACATTCAAGTAATCATTTGGTAGGTATCCAAAATCATACAATACATTTTGTGAAGAGTTTTAGGTAACTAAATACGTTTTTTCAAAAGTATTTTTGATGTACAAATTGTGTGATTTGAAAGCATAATTGAAGTACAGTACACAAAATACCTTTTTAAGAGTATTTCATTCTGAATAGTACGGGTACTTTTATTTCATTACTCTAAAACTCAATTTAGAGGATATTTACAGCATTCAAGTACTCATTTTGGTAAGCATACAAAATCATACAACATATATGGGGTGAAGTACAAAGTATTATAGGGTTTTCTTCTTAAAAAAGTATTTCTGATATACAAATTGTGTGAAAATACTCCTACAAAATACTTTAATGCTTTTAACACCATACCACCACCATGATACATGATAGTTGTTGGAAGGACTTCAATATTTTTTGTTGAAAAATTATAACATTAATACTTTATTGGTACTTCACATGTTCAAAAAGTATCATCAATGCAATAGATTAAAGTCTTTCCCTGAGATTTTGAATTACTGTACCGAATTCAAGTTTCAAAAAGTATCATCAATGCAATAGATACAGTAGTGGTTCAACAAATCATCGAACAACAATAGCATTTGCCATAAAAACAATGATTTGAGGTACTTTATAGGATAATAGTGCAACCAAAACATGTCAAGCGTCTTTTCTCCATTGCATTGTATAAATTTACATTTCTATGCTAATTATAGAGATAAATTTCCAATACAACATAACATATAGCTTATATTCTTGCTCATGAATGGCAGGAAACAACTTTGTGGATTAGAGGCCAACATCAAATTAAGCAAACTAGCAAAATAATAAAAAAAACATTTGGATTACTTCAATAATTATCATAACATACATTTTCTTGTATAATTAGTTGACAACAAACAAAACTTCAATTATTATAGAACGACCCATTTTACTTCAAGGGGTTCATTTGCTTTGTTGCAAATGAAGTGAAAGCAAAAGTTAAGATTGTTACTTCCTTGTTGGTGTTTCCCTTAAGTGGGGACAATCACTTTATCCAAGTGAGTATTATTTTTGCACTTCTACTTGGGTTTTAAAATTACAGAAGTAACTTCCCATCCCTCACACATTAAAGGCTAGCAGAATGTCAGTCATTGTATCTTATATTGATTTTGATGATATCAAACTATATTAGAAAGTATTAAAATTTTATAAATAACTTTTATGCTTAATTCATCCAACACCATTGACTAGAGTTTGTTAGACTGATGAAACAAGATATTCTTTAGCCCAATCAAAGCTTTTGCAATGGAATGGTTTTAATGCTAAATTTGGATGCATGCCATCTAATTATGGACATTACAATACCTTACAAGATGGCAAGTTGTTTTACAATGGGTTTTATAGCAATTGTTATGGCACATAAGAGTCATTGCTTAGTCCAAAGTTAGATTATCCAAAAATACAACACAATAACAAGTCATAATCTCAATGAATGGGCTCAATTATATGAATCGTTTAATGTTATTGCATTCTTTTATCTAGTAGCTCTTCTATGAAATCCAAATATGCCAAAATCACTTCTAATAGTCATTTGCAAATTTTTAAGTTTTCTTCTTCCTTGTTTATTAGAGAGAATTCAAATAAATTATGTCTCCTTGTTGTAGAATTAAATGATCTATATTTAGCATGTCTAAATCATCATTGAGATAGGGATAAGACTAAGTAGAGGAATGAAAAACATTTACTTGAGAAGTCAAAGAAGACATTCAAATGGTGGCATAAGATATCATGAAGCAAGCATACCATGACAATTTGCATATAAAACCCCATGGATGAGTGAAAAACAACCACCAAAGTGCAAGTATAACAAGAATAACACTAATAGCTTGCTCACAGGCGACTCAGAAAAGAGAGCAACAATCTCTTATGAAAGAGACTAGTAGCCTCTGAAGCTAACGTTTCCTCCGCTTCTCCTAGTATCTTCTTCCTTCTTTAACAACCATTTGTAATGGAATATAATGTGACAAATCTAGATGACAATTAGAGGAAAGGTCATGGCCAAAGCAAGGTCACCAATGCTCTAAGTTTTTCCAACAATCAGAAATGTTGGGGGGTGAGAACCTAATGAGCTAGAGTGTCAACCAACAATTGTCAACTATTATTTGGTATTCATTACTGATCTAACTTCCTCAAATGACTAGTATATTCATCTCAGCATTGACAATGGCCAAAGGAAACCATTTAGGTTGTGCAATGAGAGCCTTGCCTTTTTTCCATTTTATGTCTTGTATAAGGTGATTATTGTTGAGTGTGGAATTCATTAGTCTAACTTAGTCACTAAAAATTTGAATTTCAATTCATTGTTCTTCCCTTTATACTCCTAACCTTATTTATATGGATTGATGGAGTGTTGAATTCAATTGTTGAAGAAAAACGAATACCAAACCGACACAAGTCAGATTAAACCTTGCCTGATATATTTTTGGAATTTTCAAAGATCTCACTAATCAACCATGATTGTTTGTCTTTAAATGGTTATAACGATTGATTTTCTTCCTTGGTAAAAACCATCCTTGCCATCTTCATTGCCTCTTGAGCCTTTTTGATCTTGCCTAAAATATCATGAAGAAGTAAACTAAGCTATATGGTTTCAGTCCCAAACCTAAGCTTTCGTTGCTT
Source organism: Vanilla planifolia (assembly GCA_023846275.1). Taxonomy (NCBI): domain Eukaryota; kingdom Viridiplantae; phylum Streptophyta; class Magnoliopsida; order Asparagales; family Orchidaceae; genus Vanilla; species Vanilla planifolia. The sequence goes on from CM043873.1 coordinate 33,246,987, forward strand.
TCAGACTGATTTCAACCGAAATCAAATAAAAAGAGACCTTGAAAGTTCCTTTTAAGGTGGCATCAAGAACTTTTGGCCAAAACTAGGCCAATTTCAACTGAATCCGATAGAACCTAGTCCTATTTTAGTCCCATTATTAAAGCTTTTTAATATTTAGGTGCATTACTTTTACTAATATATTTATTTTGTAATAAAAAATTTGACTTATCAAATTATACAATGGTTGCGTATTCATTGTGTGTTTATAAAAATCATTAGCTCGAAGCTTGGTCCTACAAATAATTTTGATCTGAATTATTTTTATATTTCTATGAACATGACTAGATGTCGAGAATACAGTGTTGTTCAATAAAATGCCTTAATTTAGAGGATAAATGGGTTAAATAATTAATAGTTTTATATTTTTAAATTATTTTTTAATTTTATTTGTTTTATTTATTTTTGAATAAGACTTATGCAAACATTATGTAGTTCATATGACAATCTTTTCTCTTTTTAAGAAATGTGTTATTTTTAATTCTCAACATATATATATATATATATATATATATATATATATATATATATATATATTAAAGAATATTATGTTTTATTTATTTAAACTTTTATAAAAAGTAAAATTGAGTACATACAAATTTTGAAATTTCTAACAATGCATTTCTTGCCAACTAAAAATATTTTAATTTAGATTTTTAAAAATATAATTTTATAAAAATATATTTAATACACTATTTTAATAATTATAAAGTGTGATAATCAAATTTATAATTTAAATTGCTCAAATCATCATTTTTTTTTATTTTTTAAAACTATTATAATAATTACTCTAAAATGAAACAATAAAAACAATACATGAACAAATCTTTTTTTGTTTAAATGCCTAGAAAAATGCAATGATGAATGAATAAAAATGCACTGAATTCCCTCATCTATTGAGATACTTTGCAGACTACAAGAGTTAGGATTAAGGAAAACAGTGTTGTTTCATCTCCGCCAAGAAAGTAATCAAAACAAAGGTGCCTAAGTTGTTCTTCTAGCTTCCTTTCCACCTTTTCCCTTGTTATCCTCACCCTATCATTGTTACGAATGCATTCTTATCCTCACCCTCCCTCTTCCTTCTCTTCAACATGAGTCTTATTAAGAGTTTTACCAAAAAAAGGACATGAGAGCTCCAGCTACTACTAAAGGAAACATCCTTCACCATCTATAGCACTTCAAACAAAATCTATTGATTAAGGTGTCAACACTTACTCCAATAAGTGAATGGAAAAAAAACGATAGATGAGATTGTTTGCATTTTTGTAGACTTCCTATTATTGGGGCTCTACTTGCCTTTTTAGGGTGATTTTTGTTAAGGTTATTGAGCATTCTAGTTTGAATCCATCGCAATTGACAACAAAATGCTGTCACTACCATTTATCTTTGTGAGCCTTGGAAAATCATGGGAAGAGTTTTAACTTGGATTAATTCTAATGGATATAAAAAGTGAATGAAAAGAACCATATTCTCAAAATTATCCAGTTCCAAGGACATGTTAAGATCTTATTTGCCTACTCTCCTTCGACCAAAGGAACAAATGGGTTTTATTAACTCAAAGTCTTTCATCTTTGAGAATTCTATCATTTCTTTAAATATATCGGCATCAAAGATTTGGTAGCTTTGAACAATTTTGAAGTCAAGGAACTATTGATTTTTCACTCAAATTGTTTGCTCAAGTTGAAAGTGATTTCACTAATTTACAAATGTGCTAGGATTTGATGCGACTTCACGGGTTAACAAATATGCTAGGATTGAAAGTGACTTCACAGGTTGTCAAATTCACTAGAATTGGTACAGATATCTGAGCACATGAGAGAGAATTTGAGCTAAGAATGATCCAAAAAGGGAGAAAAATGGTTCAAGAATATTGGAAAATTTTCATTGGTCGAATTTCCTCTTCCTTTGAGCATTCGACATGAGGTCGAGAGGAACCATGCAAGAGAGAGAGATATGGGTTTGCAAGGTTTACATTTGATCTAATTCAATGGGTGAATACCTTGCAGAGGGCTAGTTAAAGATAGCAAACAAGCTTCAATTCTTGGTGGGATCTAGTCCTCTATTAAGAGTAGCTGTAATGGTTATCAATAGTGAACTTCTCATCACTAAGTCTTTGGATCCTATGAAGAAGTGAGGGAAGAATATTCTAACCTCAGCTAAAGCAATGGAGGATACAAGCTTTAAGGAATTGCTAACTACTAACTTGAAAAAATGTTTTTGTTAGACATCGCTCCTATTCATGAGGCTGCACCGAGCACAAGTGTGACGTCCCCTTTTTCAATTTTCTTTTTTCACCGGTCGACGTCAAAATTGCATCACCGCATGCTTGTCGACGGTAACCCAAAACATCCCGAAATAATGCATATGGATAAAAAAGTTGGAAAAACCCAAGGAAAAATTATCTTTTCAAATTTTTCCTCTTTCGTGCTTTGAATCGCGGCCATGGCGTACCTTTGTCCTGATTTATGGTGACGAGAGACTCCACGACCTGCTCGATTAGGGTTCTGCTCAAGCATCGCCATCGAATTTCTTTTCCCTTACATTCTCTCTTTCGATTGTCAACTTCTATCTTTCTCGACAGCCACCTGGTGACCAAAATTGACCGAATTGCCTCCGAAATCACCGCTCTCACAAACCCTAGCTGCACTGATGGAAGCTGCAGAAAATAGCGAGGCATGAAAGGATTTTGGATGGTTATCTTCCCAATTTTCTTTTTGTTATTTATTTATTTTATTTATTTAATATTATTTATTAATAACTTCAAATTTTAATTAAAAATTAACAAGATCTCCAAAAATTTTGCAACAATGACAAAAATTCGTCGCTAAACTTTTCTTATTCAAATTTATATTTACATTTCGATTTCAACTGTTGGTAATTATTATACCAAATACGAAATATAACTCATACCTTAAATTGATTACGCCAACAAGTCATTACAATCTCCCTTCAAAAAATGTTGTCCTTAAATTTCAAAATAAATCAAGATATTGAGCCTTTATATCAACTCCTACTTTCCAAGTTACTTTTATATCAATATGATTCTACCAAAATATTCTAATCATAAAACTTACTTTGTTTTTCAATACCTTTTCTTTTTTTATCCAGAAACATTATGAGTTTCTCTTAATATGTCATATTGGGTTGAATTTCAATTTCTTTTATATCATATTTAATTATATATATTAGATCATAGACATATTTTTGTAGAAAAAATATATGAAATACATCATATATTCTAACAAATTGTACTAGTAAAACAATTCTATAAGCCATTTTTCTTACCTTTTTTGAAATTTGGAAAGAACCAATATATTTTGGCTTCAATTTTCTTCACCAAATCTAAAAATACTTTTTAGTTAGCTGACTTTAATAAACACATGATCACTTATCTGAAACTCAACATTTTTATATTTGCTATCAAAATATTTCTTCTATTTTTCTTGTATTATCTGAATTATTTCTTTAATTAGCTTTACTTTTTCTGTAACATAATCAACAAAATCAGACATAATAAACTCTCTTTATCCTCAAACCAACATAATAGAGATTGACATTTTCTTCAATACAGAGCTTCATAAGGAGTCATCTCAATAATAACTTGATAGATGTTATTATACATAAGAAAGATGACTCTTCCAAACTCCAAAATCTAGAATAGATAATCTCAATAAGACTTCTAAGATTTTAATCATTTGCTTTGTTTGGCCATCTGTTTGTGGTGAAAAACAATACTAAATTTCAACTACATATCAAAAGCTTGATTACCTTTTTCCCAGAAATGAGATGTAAATTTCGAATCTCTGTCAGATACTATTTCTTTAGCCACGCAATGCAATTTCACAATATATTGCAAATACATATGAGCTAACTGTTCAACTATATATGTCAACTTTATTGCTAAGAAATACATAAATTTTGTTAACTTATTATCACCTATATACAATCATGTCCTGCTAGTGATCTAGGCAATTCGACAACAAAATCCATAACAATACTTCCCTATTTTCATTCAAGAATGGGTAAAGGTTATAATAACCCACTAGACTTTTGTTGTTCTCCTTTCACCTGTTGATATAATAGACATTTTTAACCTATTCTACATCTCTTTTCAAACTAAGCCATCAATATCATTGTTTTAATTCCTAATACATTTTTGTTCTTCCAAGATAAATAATATATCTAGAATTATGATTTTTAATAATAATTACTTCAATTATTGATGATTAAAAATACATAACCTTGAAATCTCAAGATATCATTTTTATCTAAAATAAAATCAGATTCCTAACCTTCTTTAATTTTTAAATTAATCTCTAACATTCTTCATCTTGAAACTAATCTTTTTTAATGAATTTTATCTAATCTAGTTTGATAGACAACTGATACAATAGTTGTATATTTCTTTGTATTTCTTTCTCTAACAATAAATTATCAATTTCAAATTAAATATTTTTTCAACAACTTAAGCCACAATTAAATTAAGATGTGTATTTCTACTCAGTACATTAGCAATCACATTTGCTTTATCTGAAAAATAACAATTTGTAGATCATAATCTTTAATAAATTATAACTATCTTATTTGTTTCAAATTTAATTTTTTCTGAGTAAATATGTATTTCAAACTTTGATGATCTGTCAAAACTTCACATTTCATATCATAAAAATAATGTCTCCATAGTTTCAAAACAAACATAATTACTGTGAGTTTTAGATCATAAACTAGATTCTTTTTATGTGATTTTAATTGCCTAGAAGCATATGCTATCATTTTTCCAAACTATATTAAAACACGATCTAATCCTTGTAATAATGCATCATTATAAATCTGATAGCCTATAGTTACTTCAAACAAAATTAGTATTAGAGTTTATGTCAATTTTTTAAGCTTCAGAAAACTCTCCTTATAAGAGAAATCTCATTCAAATTTCATAATTTTTAGCTATTCTGGATCAAAGTATAGTAATTTAAGAAAAATTCTACACAAATTTTCTATAATATCCTGATAAATCCAAAAAACTTCAAACCTCAATTATATTTGTAAGTTGAGACTAATATACAATAACTTCTATTTTCTATGGATTTATAAAAATCTCTACATTAACAACATGCCCTAAAAATGTAACTCTAAATAACTAGAATTTGCATTTTAAAAATTTAACATACAGCTGATGTGGATGCAATGTCTATAGTACAATATGTAGATGCTCAATATTTTTTATGTTATGTTGACATCAAGCTATCATTTTTATTATTATGTTTTATCATACATTTGTTATTTATTCATGTCAAATTCACCTATTGAGCATTGTATGCTAATCCCTACTTACATATAAGACATGCCACAAATCTACACACAAAGAGTGCCTGAAGTGGCATATAAGGTGTGTGAGCGATCTTGTACATGTTGATTTTATTTTGCTATCATGTTTTTGAGGATATTACATAACAGGTATGCATGCACTTTATTTTATTTTAATGAAAATAGATTTATTATTGAAGTAAGATGTGTTTAATTATTTCGTCACTCTCGTCTATAGTAATTTTTGTCCTCACTTTTAGCTGCAAGTATTTTGATTTACTATTAGTTAGACAATAATACTAGTAATATGATAAGTGAGATGTGACAACAAGCCATGAGGCTATCAACATGAAGGAAAAAATAGCCCATAAGCATGAGCACGTTGCCACCAACCTTGAGTCTTTGTCTACAACTGCTGTGGAGCTCGTCACTAAAAAGCAAAGGAAGGTTTCACATGTGATGGCTAGCAAGGCTTAAGACAGTCATCAAGCTTGTCTCTAAGAAGTTGAGGAAGGTTTCTCGTGAAGAGGCTCAAGAGGTAGAATAGGAAGGCAAAACATTTGCTGTTAGGGCTCATTTAAACAATTTTGATGACCTTTGGATGAAGAATTCAATAAGGTGCATCACCACAACATGAAAGCCCAACAATACTAACTAAATACCCCAAACTCCATCGATAGTTCAACCTCCCCAAAAATATCAATGGCTATCAACTTCCTTGAGATTGGTCTCTCATGTGTTCTTGAGCCTTCTCAATGCTTAAGGTTGGCTGTGATCCATCAATAAGGACTTGAGAAAGCCCTAAAGGAGGAGAAAAAAGTAAACACAATAAAGAAAGAAGTGGACAAGTTTGTGGCTTGGTTTACCTAGCTCAAGATAGACAACAAAACCAAGGATGATTTGCTTGAAAGCTCTATGTTGAGGAGTCCTCAAAGTAGAAGCTATCAAAATTGAAGAAGTTTGTTACAAGCTAGGTTGATAGCCTTCTAATTGAGTTGAAGCAACTTTTAAGGGGTTAGGCATGATTTTATGGAGGTGATTTGACTCTGTGAAGAGTTGAAGGCCGTCTAGATTGATGTCAAGCAGCCACTAAGAGCTCAACTTTGGCTTTTCAAGAATGTACAAGGACAAGGTAGTGTTATAAGAGGGGATGCATAAGATAAGCTAAGAGTAAGCGACATCCTCATTGACCTTAGCCAACTCAACTTCCTAGAAATGTTGACAACACTAACACAAAAGTTGCACAAGGGCCTCCTATAAAAACAAGAAGTGTAATGTATGTGATCTTCTTAATTGCCTCCAATGAGTATTAAGTAAAGGAATATCTTGATTTCACAAAGGAGTAATATAAAAATTACAAGCAATGTATGCAATGTTACTTGGAATGTGAATAACAAGTGATCTTTACCCCAAATCAGGAAGGTGTAGCAAGAGACAAAGACCAAACTATGATGTAATCTCAACCAATAAGACATAGAGATAGGATTTTTGAAACAAAAATGGGGAGTTATTTTGTCCCATTAGCAAGTCCTGGACAAGTGAAAATTGCTAAAAACCACTATAAGGTGTAATCTCGACCTATGGCATGCCACAATATGAAAAGATTCTCGAGAAGTGAATGAATGATACCCACTCAACAGAAAATCCTAGAGGTGCAACCAAAACTGAAGGCCAATGTAAGGGGCAATTCCAACTTACAATGTAGCTTGATAGGAGTAAGCTTTCCAAGACATGAATGGAGAGTGATTTCAACATTTAAATAGGCTTAAGAGTTTCCCTAAGTATCATAATTTTGGCCAAACAATATTTGGTGTCTCAAAAAGTAATTATATCTCATTAAGCATAAAAGAGGTGAAAAAAAAAAACATAACTTTATGGCTTATAGATTTGAATTGAGCTTAAACTGTACAAAATGAATAACACCACTTGAGATCACTAATGCTAATCCAATGTATTGTTTCTTAAACCTCCATTTGCAATGTGTAGGCATTAAGGCTAATGAATTTCTTAATCTTATATTGTCCTTCCTAATTTAAAGAGAGCTTTCCAACACCATAAGACCTTCAAGTTATCAAGCACTTTCAAAGAATGAGGTCCAAATGTTGGAAGGATTTACGATGAAAATGTTTATTGAAGTAGGCGGGTCATTCTCTTTCTTGTTGCTTCATATTTGTGAAAAACCATCATTACTCTAAGATTATCAAGCTCAAAACATCAATCCATCTTCTTCAAATTCTCCCAACCCTACAAGTGTTTTCATCACAATCAAGAGCCAGACTTACCAATTGTATCGATAGATTTGTCGCAAAGAGTAAGATTACTCCAAAATGGTAAACCAACGTGAATGGCTAATTCCTGTTGCAATCAATGGTGAGGTGTGTAGGCCTAAAGAGCTACATCAAGCTCATTGACACACATTCCTTAGCTATCATTGAGTCTTGATACATGCATATTCATGAGGTTCTTGTTCGCAACTTCAACTTGCATTTTTGTTCAAAGGTACCCAATGGAGACATATCAAAGGTGAGTCTCCAAGGTCTAATAAAAAGTTGGTAAATTTTCAACCCAAAACATAATTATTTTATCGATGATGATGGCTGACAAAAGTCTAAACTGACACATGATGTTGAACTAAAGGATCCTTTTCATTGCAAGGTTGGCATGCTCGATGATTGTTTCCTCTTCATTCCACTTTGTAATATAATGAATAAGGACAATATGATGCTATTTATTCCCCATACTATTAAGAATGATTTGGAAACTAGATTGAAAATGGCCGCAAGAGGTTGTTCAGTTTCATCTCTTACATTAGTTGACAAAAAATGTTTACGTGGATCCAACACTTGTGACAACGAGCAAATTTGCTGCATCTTGCTAAAGTGTTGTCCTATAGCATCCTAGCCTCAACTTCCACAACAAGAGTATGCTTGCAAAGTGGCTATTGCACTAACCAGAATGAACTCTTTAAAGGCATAAGATGCCTTGAGTGGCAAGCATTTGAGTGGTTGAAGGTATAACTAAAGGTTAAAGGATCCATCACAAATATACAATATTCTCCTCAACCATCATGCCTTTCCTCATTTTGTCATTGAAAGGTGTCTTCAAAGTGTTTGGGTATGGCTTGTTGGTCTAGAAAGGTCTTCTTGGATAGTCAAGACTCCCAAAGGAATTGGAAATTTAAGCAATAAGGGTGGTGGATGAAATATGTCAAATCAATTAGGTGTTGTGTATCATGGGATGAGTCGTATGTCAAGTTCTCCCTTATTAAGAATAAAGTTCTCATATGAATATAAAAATTCTCATGCGCATCATTGATCTTACAATTTTCTTGAAAGAGGCAAGGTCACAATTCAATCTAACCATTTGTGCACTTCCAAATATGAGCTCTGACAAATGTTATGATCAATTCCCTTGCAATTTTTGGGCTTTTAAAGACATGAAGGAACAATAAGTCTACAAAGCAACCAATATCCATCAACATTCATTAGAATCCTCAACTCACAAGATAAGTAGATGAATGATAGAGATTTAGTACTAGAGAATTGAAGAAAAATTTTGATAATGTGTTGTAAGATGTCACAAATGAGAAATTTTAAAAGGATTTATATGAAAAACTACTTTAAACAAAGTAAAACCACAATATGAGGTCATAGGATTTTTCTAAATATAAAAAACAAAATCCTCTAAGGGAAAAAAATAAAACCAACATAACAAGGCTTACATCACGAAAACACAATTGTCAAAGGTCTAGAAAAGAGAGAAACAATGGCCTATAAAGGGGATTAATTGTCTCAAAGTACACAAGCATCATATAAAGACTCAAAGGTGGAGGCAACGGTTCACCACCAACTACATTAACTCTCTCTAAGCTCAAACTCAATTGACACTACTGATAGTTCTAAAGTACATTAAAAAAATTATATAGCAATTAACCCTCACTAATAAACACAAGCTTTTGAATGAAAAAATAAGCTAAATTGTTTGTGAATTTGGCTAGTGCCAATAAAATTTTGTTTCACCACGATATGAGGTCATAGGATTTTACTAAATATAAAAAAAATCCTCTAAGGGAAAAAGAATAGAACCAACATAACAAGGTTTACATCAAGAAAACACAATTGTCAAAGGTCTAGAAAAGAGAGAAACAATAGCCTATAAAGGGGATTAATTGTCTCAAAGCACACAAGCATCATATAGAGACTAGGTGGAGGCAAATTACGGTTCACCACCAACTATATTGACTCCCTCTAAGCTCAAACTCAATTGACACTAGTGATAGTTCTAAACTACATCAAAAAAAATTATATAGCAATTAGCCCTCACTAATAAACACAAGCTTTTGAATGAAAAAATAAGCTAAATTATTTGTGAATTTGGCCAGTGCCAATAAAATTTTGTTTCACCACTAATAGTTGGAATAAACAATCAATGTCATCATGATTCCCATAAGTATTAATACTATCTCTTATGAGGTTCCAAAAAAAAATATCTTCTATCATGATCGAGCATGAACAAAGAAGCAAAATGACTCGTCACCGTGCTCCGCATGCTAGATTGGATTTATGGCAATTGATCGTAATATAAGATTACATTTCACTAGATTGGATGTGGTTTTTCATATTTTTGGATGTGCTAGAGTAGTCAGCATATGCTCCTATCTTTTGATCTAAAATGTTCAATAACTAAAAACTCCAAAATTTTGCAATAGAAGCATGGTGAAAAAAGCTTGAAACATTACAATAATGATAGACAACTTAAATTATCTAAAGATCTTAGACCTTAGAGGTTGTGATGATGAATATGATGAACTATAACATATAAGAGGTAACAGTTATGATATGTGTACTTGGTTAAATCTCTTCCTAGATAATCAAAAAAATAAAATGCTTTTGAAATGATAGCAGTGGTTTCTAATATAACATTTCTCACAAAGAATAAAATGAGACTTTGGAATTTTCTAAGCAAAGCATATAGATTGATTGATGAAAACACTAAGGTCAAATCTACGTATCAAAATTTAAGAATTTAGTTAAAAGACGATTAAAAGATTAAGGAGATAGAATATCCATGATGCATGAAATGAGACACAAAAAATGACAACACGACATGACAGGTAGGATAGATGACAATATCCAAAACAAGAACATGGATGATATAGAAACAAAATTATATAAACTATAAGCAAAAAAAAAGTAATTAATAATTTACAAAAAAACATCAAACATAAATGATGAAAAACTAGACTGACAAAATCAGCATAATAATATAGAAACAAGTAATGCATATAAAGTGTACCCCAAAAAAGTTTTAAAACATTCATTGTGATATGCACCAAATAGTAAAATGTGATAATGTAGCCTCAATAAAAAAGAACAGTCAACTAAAAGTGAGGAAGAAGAAAGACGACAAAAAACACAACTTTCCTTTGTGATGTACTTTATGAATAGTTGGGCATTGTGTCCAAGAAATGTGTCCTTATGTATTGAAGAGCCTTCAATATGTCCTCCAAGTACTTTTGAAGTATGAATCTTTGTTTTTTAATTACTTTTTAGTAAGACCCATCACGTGAAGTTTCTAACATGTGTTCCAAGTGTCAGGCATACTCTATGAATAGTTGGGAATTGTCCCCAAGAAATGTGCTCTTATGTATTGAACAATCTTTGATGTGTCCTCTTAAGTACCCTTGAAGTATGCTTTTTTGTTTTTAATTTTAGTAAGACACATCACGTGGAGGGTCTAACACGTGTTCCAAGTTTTTAGAAGTTATTGGGCTTGAAATTGTCAGTAAGTTTTTGTACTTTCTAGTTTATATGATCCATTTAATCTGATCATGTCTTGGAAAGTAAATTCTTGAGGATGAAAAACAAACTTTTGGCCAACTTTAAAACAAAACTATTTTACAGACATTCAAATTTGTGAAAAAAATAATGTTAAGCTACAAAAGTAAAGAGTTATTTCTATTTTCACATCATCCATCTAGATGATAGTATTTTTTATTTAAGTTTAATGCTTCAATATGTCTATACCTCAAGAGTTTTTCTTTTTAAAACTAGAATTTGGAGGGAGTTGGTTTAAGTGAAAATGTCAATGTTTCCAAATCATCTAGAATTTGGAGTATTATCTTAGTTGTGCAATAAACTGAAAAATCATAAGTTTTATAGAGCAAATTAGACTTAATAGAATAATGAGGCCAACATGCACAATGAGGAAAACAAACATGCATGATATATGCTTGATTACTTACTAACATGGAAAGTATCGAGTAAGGGTGCAACAAAAGGTTTGACGATTGACTTGATACATATACCTGATAGATTTTGTGCCGAGCGGTAGAAAGGAGATGCTTCAACAAAAGGAATTACTTGTCGAACAACAGGTCCAACCTTATACATAACTTTGAAAAGTAGTTAGGTCTTGTGAAAGTGGTCAAATAATTCAGTATATCTCATCCAAATTCTAACAGTTTACAAAGGAGACAAAACGTGATAGCTAAAGATTAGTAAAGGCACTACATGATATAATAGTTTCCCACCATGCCTATATATGTTCATTCTATAAAAGAGAGATAAGAAAGAAAAAAACAATGTGTACTTACTAATTCTATCATAGCTGCTCCAAGAAAATAAATCTGTGTTTTTGCATAGGAATATAATAGTCTAAACCAGAATGCATACTCAAAAATTTTTATTATTAACACTAAATTATAATTAACCCAACAAGACCAATTTCCAAGGAGAAATAAACAAAAAGAACAGTTAATCGCCAAAAACAATCCCACATTCAAAGGTACCTAAGAAGGGTTGAACCAAAATTGTCAATTGTCTGCAACATTACCCTATAATTTTTAAAAAGTTGTACTCAAACCAGTGACCGCCAATCACATGCAACAACTTTTATTGTTACGACAAGACTCTGATTCAATAGAGAAATAATATAAATAAAATATCAATGAAAGAAGGTCAACTACAATTACAGTTGAACTATAATAAACAGTCATAGGATGCATCAAGATCTATTAGCTCTTACCACAAAAAATGTTAGAAAAACATTTACCTTGCAGCTTGTGAATGTAACAATGTGTCATGTTTCAATAATTGTATCTTCTAAATCGAAGTTGTAACATTGGGAAGTAATAATGGGGGAAATATATGAGATCTGTAATAGGGTAAAAATTAGGCAGACAAGTTTTTATATCCTAAGCTTGCATCATTTAAATAACATGGTTACCAAGGAATATAGCAAAAGCCGGTTAAGAAACAACAAAAACAACTATTCATTTTCCCCAATTCACAACATATTTCAGTGTGTAGTGACAGTACATATGAAAAGGATGTCATGACAAACTCATTAAACATTATTCCATGTCTCCCATATCATTTGGCATGATTTCATGAATCATCCATTCTATTGATGTCAACAGTAGGATACTTACCTGTTCAAAATAGGGGACAGCCTGTGAAGCTGGCTTATTGTTGAATGAAATAACAACATTGGCCTATAGGAAATAGGAATGCATATGATACAACAATTGGAAACACAATTTTGTGCAAAACCCAATAAAAAGGAACATTTAAGTCTTCAAAAGAAAACTTTCTTCATTTCCAAACTTCAAATCACATAAAACCAAGAAAATTGAATGAAAATGTGATATACCTTTGGTATTTTGTCAGGAAAATAGCTCCCAACAAGCATCTGAAGTAAAGCTCCGTTGCTAAAAAAGACAAAAAGAGACAAATTTTTAAAGTATTAGCATGGTAATTGATCAGGTTTTACCAATAACACTTGAAAGTATAACCATTATCATAACAATTCTTGAACATTGGAATAAATCAAAATGTTAGATGCCAACATGGTAAGGTTCAAAAGTGATCATTTGATCGTAGTTTTTTGTTTTCCATGTTGATTGCAAATTAGCACAGAAAGATCAAATAATACCTTAATGCAAAGGGTTAGAGGTCAAAAAAGCTCAAAAGTAGAAATTCAACATGTTATCAAAGAAGCAACTTTAATTCCAAATAAAATTGCTCAAGATTATTTGCTTTGATGCTACTTGTTTGTCATTATTATTGAGGCACTGGTTTTATTTCTCACACGTCCTCTGTTTGGTGCAGGATTTTATTTAAGATACCATTCACGATTGTTTAGGAGCAATTTGAAATCTAATAGCTTAGCAACTAGCTGCCAACCCATATTACAAAATGTACTTGTAAGTTTAGGAGAAATTTCTTAATTTCAAGAAATATTTATAGACGTTAGCAAACAAATTAGAAAAAAAAGCATAGACAAAATTTAATGTTTGCGAGGTAAACATAAACTAAAATGATGATAAAATAGTGTGACCCAAATTCAAAATAAAATTTTAGCAGATGTCGCCCATAATAGAATGGCAAATTTAAATAAATACTAACAAAGGTCGTAATCACAACTGCTTTTTGATTATAATGAAAAATCGATGTCAACATTTGCCGGTAAATGAGACAAGCTGGATAAGCATTAAGCTGCCCACCTGTGCCCAACGGAATAGAGGGGCAGGCCATCAAGCTCAGAGCCAGTGAGATCGGAGTCGGGTACTCCAGAAGAAATAAGTCGATCAAAGCATGTATGAAATCTCTCGTAGACCTCCCTTGCAGCAGCCGAATGATCAAAAGTGACTCCATATGGAACGGACACTATCAAAAACCCCTCCTTCGATAACAGCTCGATCAGAAGGCTGAATGTAAAGGAGAAAACATGAGGTTCGACTTCTATTAACAAACTCCTATAAAAAAAATAAAAAATGCAAGGGAGTAAGAGGGCTTAGTACCTGTAGGATAACTCGGGGGCCGCACCTACGAAGGCGCCGCCAAGGAACTTAACTACGGCAAGCGGCTGGCGCCCAGCAGGAGGCGGAACAACAAGGCACGATTCAAGTCGGCGGTAGATTTTATCTGCGAAGCGCGGAGATGACCGATTGCCGGAGACATAACCGTTGGAAGGTAGAAAAGCATTGAGCACGGACCGCCCAGCACGTAATCTGTAGAACGAACTCGAGGGGTAGAAGAGGAACGCGGAGGGTGAGCTCGTAAATCGGAGAGGGGGTGAGAGATGGTGCAGCAATGCCATCACAAGAGCTGGAGGGACCTATGGATAAAATTTTACTAGCTACTCAGACAATTTTCCCTAATGTAACAGAAAGTAGGCAGAATAAATGAGAAATATTTGGAAAACTCTTATTTCTTCTTCTTTATTTCTTTTTATAAATTTTTTTCATCTCTCTTTTTGTCTACTCTTTCAAACTTTCTATGATGTAATGATATTTATAAGTGATAGAAAGCAAATTGTTAAGAAGGTTCTATTCTAACACTTAGAATAAATGAACACTACATTGATACATGTAAATACATCTAGCTTATATATGCAACACATCATCAAGAAGATATAATATATCAAAATGTAGGAATTAAATTTAGATTTTGCCTATTTTGAGAAGATTTGTTTTAAAGTAATTTAGAGGAACTTAGTGCCAATAAAATTACTAAGAGAATTAATTTGAGAAATTTAGAAATGATTAGAATAAATCCAAAAAAAATGTTAATATATGATTAAGTGAAGATAGATGTTTTGATAAATAATTTAAAATTTGCACTTTATTTATTGTGACGTAAATTTTGAATATCTAGATATGAAATACATGTTAAAAATTTAATAATATGTAAAATGATATTTAGAAACATAAATCTACTTGAACAAGAAATGGCAAACTCTGATAATAAAATAGAATTAAAATACTATCTAAAGAAGAGAGATCATTTGAGATAACAAAAGGTTAGCAGAATTACACAGATAAATATTAAACTTACTATAAATAAGGAGACATCAAGAAACTTATTATAACAACTGACTTATGGAGCAATTCTTAAGGCTACATCTACCATATATTTCAAACACCATTAATCTTTTTCAAATAAAATACTAGTTAGAAAGAATTGATATGATTTTGAATTGTTTTTCATGCTTAAACAGCAAAAAAAGTATTATTAGTAGTATTATCATTAGAGGGTGTTGTAGGACATTAGTGGTGAAAGGTAATGAAAACTTTGTTATGATAATAAACTTTAGTTTAAGATCTTATGAAAAGAATTTTGTGATACAATTTTGAAATATTTCAAATTCTTCTTGAAAAAAGATTAAAAATAACTTGATAAGACTTGATCAGAGAAGACTATCCATTATAGATCACTAATAATCCTTCTCCAAGATAACAAGATCTAGCAACCAAAAAACAAAAATTCCACACATTTTGTGAAGGCTTACGAGACTCAATTAGAAGTGTATTGACTCCTATAATTTGTAACTTATAGAGGACTAGTTTATGATACATGACGAATTAAGCAAGATAAAAAAAACTATAAAAACTAGAAAGGCATCAATTATAAGGAAAGGAATGTTCACAACACACTTAAGGCAAAAGTTTAAGAAGACCATTGGAATAGGAACACAAACTATAAGAATAAAAACAAGAGAGAAATCAAGATGTTTGACTTGTGCTAATAAACATTAGAAAAATGTTTTAAGAAGAGGACTGTCACATTCTTCATTGCAATAATGCAAGATATTTTGCTAAAGATTATTCTCAAGTCATCAAAAAGGCTAATGATGATGGTAACAATAATGGAAAAGATAATAGATTGTTGCATGGGAGATTTTAAAAATAATATTAAGTTAATGGTTTAGCTTCATTATATTAAGCACTAATGACTTAGCCTAAGATCAATGCAGTTTTTCAAAAGAAAGTTACATCTTTGAATGTCAACATAAATGCTTTATTATTATTTGATTAAACCTGTGAAGGATTATAGAGTATTTCGTTCTTTTATTTTTCTTACAGTTATTAAGAATATGTCAGTTGAGATATATAAATGAGAATCACATTTATTGGTCACTTTAAATGTAAAAGAACTAATATGAATACATAAATATATATAAGAAAAAGTAATGATCAATGAATGACTTTTTAATTCTTAATTGATCATAATTTATGTAAGAAAATTTGATATAACTATTTGTGTGGACTACTTGATAACTCATAGAGTTATTATAGACTTTCAAGGGAAGAAGATAAAAATCTTTTTTGTAGATAGTTTAGATTGATCTGTTTTGGTAAGAGCCAAAATATATCACTTATTTTGATATTAATTATAGAGAAGCTAATTCAAAAAGGTGTAATAGGTTTCTAACTAAAGTACAAATTACTAATCATGGATAGCTAAAACTATGAGATGTACAATGGTATGTGATTATCCCAAAGTATTTTTTAATGATTTGTTATGACTACCTCTCAATTAAAAGATTAAGCTCATTGTTGATCTATTTCATTATTGATGTAAAAAAAGGATTCATAAAATTTAAACATAATATTACTTAGGGCAAAGTTCAGGAAGCTTGATTGAGTAGAGTTTCTAAATAAGTTCGAGTGGATAATCCAAATGCACTCTAAGATGAATAGGCACAATTTGGTAAGATTTTGGTTAAGAGGCTTAATTTAAAGTTTTTTTGTGTGTACAATATTATTAGAGGTGATTTATTAGTATTTAGGATGTTCTAATGATGTCAGGAATAAAGGTGATGTGATTGATGTTGAAACGATGCAATCAGGCATGACAATTATGAAACTGGATGCAAAGGTGGTGTAGTCGGGAACATATTTGGCTTGGCTAGGCAACAAAGTGGTTCAACCGAACCCAAATGAGCATGCATAAGTTGTAAGCTAGTGCTATTAATGAGGGAGTGTATGTTAGTGTAGGCTACGGGGGTTAAAGGATATTGGTACAATTGACACAATTCAATACCAAGAATGATTCCACCTTTTTTTTCTATTATTGATGCAGGTTAGGCAGCACACGTTTTTGGTTAACACAAATGAGTCTGATGAGGAGTAGAGCTCTTAGGAGGAGAAAATAAGCACTTAAAGCTAGAAACCCTCGAGAGCAATTAAGAATAGTGATCAAAGGGATGAGGAGCTTGGACGTGGAAGAAAGGTTTAGGGAAGAAGAATCCTTAAGTCTAGTAAGGTCAAACTTAAGAGCTCTTTACTAAGAGCTTGAAGCTTTGGAGTAGTCAAACTCGACACATAGGAAAGATGAATATAGGATCCTATTGAAATCTTTAATGGGTGAGCTTTGTAGAGCTATCATGCATTTAATAAGAAGGGATAAACACAAGGATTTATGATGATGCACACTAATGAAAAAGGTCAGCCTTGAGTGGATGGAGAAGAGGTTTTTATAATCACGTTTGACAAATGCCACCACATTACTTGCGCTCTTCTTCTTCCTTTTTATTTCCACATGATCCAATAGGTGCTTTGTAGTGCACTTGGTAAGTATCATGGGTATCTTCTTTTTTTTAACTTATTCATTTAATCTCTTAACTTTTTATACCATTATTTTTTATTGCAATAAAGAATTATCATAAGCTTTACTAAGAATAGATGAGATTAACATGTAATATATTCAAATGATGATTTACCAATAAAGCATAAGCTTTACTAAGAATAGATGAGATTAACATGTAATATATTCAAATGATGATTTACCAATAAAGCTCTTTAGTTAGCATCTTCAAAAGATGATGGGTGCCATTTTTTATTTTTCTTAGAAATAGTTATCATTGTAATTACAATATGACAAGGACTTTTTATTAAAACTTTATGAATGCTTGTTTTTTCATCACCAAGTGTGAATAATATAAGAATGCTAAAATTTTGCACAATACTACTTCAGTGGAAAGTGGATATTATTTCTAAATATGGTGATATGAGAAGAAAATGGTCAGGCTTTTTTAGACTTTGCACTGGTAACAAAGGGAGAGCATTTGATGAATAGAGTAGGATGCAAAACCATCTTTTCTCGAGGTTTTCATGCTACCAAAATTATTAGAAGAGATAAGGTGATGGGAAAGACTACACTTCTTGAAATCATCATGTAATGCAACTATGATGAGAGGAAAGAGAGAAGAGTAAGTGTATATTTCTTGAAGCTTTCATGTAATGGAATAATGATGAAAAATGAAAAGTTCAAATCTTGTCTTCATATCCTTTGCACAGAAGTTACAAAGAAAAGAAAGGGTCAAGGCCATCTCCCTCAATGTTTTTTGACTTTTTGGTGGCAACAAAGGACATCGAGAGTGTGCTAGTATAGCAATTGAATATTTATTAAGTGATATTATATATTTTATTAGAACTTCAGAGTGGTTTTTAGTCATGTTGATTAAGAGAATCAACATATAGATCTTGCATCGAGAGTTAATGGAATATGTCACCCTATACCTTTAGCGACATTTACCTTTTAGAAGTACGATTTTTTCAACTGATCTTCATTCCAAAATCCGTGGGAGCTCGATACTATCTTCTATCTATAGCTAATAAGCGTTTGGCATGTATGATTTCTATGACAAGAGATGGCTTCTCCTATTTTGCGGCTAACTTACCAAGCCCTTATTATCGTTTTGAGATTTCATATTTTCTAAGAATGAGATCCCCTACTTTTCAAAAACATGTTTGTCATGTTTGTTAAAGTATTTTTTCATGCTTTATTTTTTATTAAGAAATTTTGAGTATGCTTGAAGTTGTTTCTCTTTAAAAAGATATAGTTTTGAGTTTTCAAACTTCTTCATTTATGTGTTAGGAATTAATTAAACTTGACATTCTCTTAAGATTTAGACTCATAGAGTAGAGTAGTTAATTTTCACTATGAGCATAACTTTAGAGCCATAAATTGGAGAATATAGGGATTCTCTTATGGTATTGGAAGGAGTGGTTCGATATGTTATAGCACGCTAGAAAGCTCATCAACCCTAGCCCCTCTTTTGTTTTCTAGACAAGCTTTCATAATCTTTAGTAAGCTCTTATTTGTTGCCTTAGCTTGGCTACTTATTCAAGGATGGGCTTTAGAAGTATACTGTAGGTGACAATCATGTTTCTTGTAAAAGTTTTGGAATGTCTCTACTTGGAATATTATAATATTATCAGTGACTATAGCTGATGAAATTTCAAATTGATTAAATATTTTTGTCTAAAGAAAATTATGAACCTTTTTTATTGTTTGGCCTATAAGAAGCTTAGCTTTAATCCTTTTTAGAAAGTTGTCAATTATAATGAGAAGAAATTTTCTTCCTTTTTCGACCGTCATGAAAGGTCTTAAGAAATCCATAAAAAATAGAGAAATGTTAAGAAATATTGATTACATTCATTAGGGCTACTAGTTATTAAGAAAAAGAACATGAAGTTGACACACTTTGCATCTTCTGACAAATAATATCTTTCTACTTGGTTGGCCAAACAAATCCTTATCTTACATTTTTCATGGCCAAATTATGACTAGGGGCATGGTTACTACGTTCTCTTGAATATACTTCCTTTTTAATGTCTTTAACCTCTGATGGATGAATGCACTTGAGTCAAGACTTAAGGAAAGATTTTTGGTAGATTTGATCTTCAACGAAGATATATTATTAGGCTTGATTCTTTTTTTATTTGATTTTTTATGAGGAAGGGTTCCCATCATGAGATAGGCTTCCTAGAGAATTATTTAGCAAGCAGGCCTTATGAGGTAGAGGAGTGTTGCCTTGTGCTCTCAATGGATGGGTTTTTTAATGAGTAAATCTTAGGTTCATGTTATTTGGCCAATAGGTACACCTCTTAAATTTACTAACAAGGAATTTGAGTGAGACTAGTTTGATCAAACTTCTATAAGAAGATTTGTACCAATACTTTATATGCTTTGAAAATTGAATCTCTAATTTTAAATAAGTCATTGACATGCTTAATAACTAATAATAAATCATTGAAGATTAGTATGTGCCTAACTTACAAGCCCAAAAAAAATTTACTCTAACTATTAAAGCTTCATATTAGCTTAGTTATTTA
Organism: Vanilla planifolia; assembly: GCA_023846275.1. Classification (NCBI taxonomy): domain Eukaryota; kingdom Viridiplantae; phylum Streptophyta; class Magnoliopsida; order Asparagales; family Orchidaceae; genus Vanilla; species Vanilla planifolia. The sequence continues at coordinate 33,267,232 of CM043873.1, forward strand.
TGATCGAAAAGTTGATTCTAATGCCTCCTTTTAGTTTAATATTTTTTAGACTTAGTAAAACAAGGTTGATATCACATGAATCTTGTCCTAAGACACCATCCACATATAACTTGTAGGTGTCTAAAAAGGACTCAAGTTTACTTCAAGGGAAATTCATTTGATTAAAAAATTAGCAAGTACTTAGTATTTAAGAGAAGATTGAGAAATGAAATCAATCTCAAATTTTCTATGTGCAATAACCTTTTTTTTATAATCTCCATAAGTTTTTCATTAACCGAATGATGTATTTCAAAGAATTGTTTGTGATAAAATTGATGGTGTGGGATTAGAAGTATTGTCATAGTCATTGGGCAAGAAAAGTGTTAGTGTCGTATTTTTTAAGGATATTTTTTTCATCTTTTAAACTATAAGAAATATAATAAATGGGTTGCTACATATCTTTATCTTCTTTAATTAATACAAAGCTGATAACTGAATTTGAGGCTACTAAATTAATAAATAATGATTCTCTAAGTATTGGATTACTTAAAATAAGGGGATGAGATATGTAAGTCTTGAGTTCTTGAAAGGGATTAGTTGTCTTTTGGAACATGGAGATGATACAATTAAGCCTTATGATATGTCCAGTGAGGAATTAGGTATCTTTTTTAGTCTTTAGAGAGGGCACGTCTAAAAGATCTTTTATATTACAGAGGTTTGGTTAGATTCATTCCTTTGATACCATATAGCCAAGGAATTTTCTTGAGAATGTATTAAAAGCATATTTTAAGGGATTGAGCTTGAGATTGAGTTTTTAATAAGTCTTGATAGTCTTTCTTTTTGTCTTATGGATGCACTTGAAAGGAAGTAATTTTTATTAGGTCATCCATATAAGCTTTGAGATTTCTATTTTTTATTTTAAGATATGGTATTATTCATTCTTTGATAAGTTGCCTCGACATTCTTGAGTATGAAGAGCATCATTTTATAACAAAATATCCCAAAGTTGATTATGAATGCAATTTTATCTTCATCTTTTTAGTTATCTTAATTTGATAATATATTGAGAATGCATCGAAATGAAGAATATAAAGCCAACATCCAAATCCATCATATTGTTAATTCAAGACAAAGGATATGAGTCCTTTAGGTTGGCATGATTAAGATTGGTGTAGTCTATACACATACAACATTTGTCACTATTTTTCTTTATGAGTACCATGTTTTCTAACCATTCAAGATAGCAAACTGAATGGATAAAATTGGATTTCAAGGTGTTTTGTCACTTCTTCTTTAATTATCTTTTACTTCTCAATGCTAAATACTTATTTTCGCTAAATGATTAAGACTTCCAAATCTATATGAAGGTAATGCTAAGATGTTAAGAGGTCTCCCTTAGCATTCCTAAGGCTCCCATGCAAAAACATCAAGATACTTCGTTGAAAGTTTGAGGGTAGCCTCCCTTTCTTTATTATCTTGATCAACATAAATAGTTACAAGGTTGGTCAATTCAAAAAGATCGAGAGGAAAGGACACATAAATGGAGTTAAGCTTAACTTCTCTTTTTGGAAGTTCAATGGTTAGCTTAGCTATTATTTTCATAATGTTAAAAAATAATCTCTTTGACTACAAAATGTCACATTGCATTCAGGTCCACCCTTGAATAAGTATTAAATTTCATACATAGGTGTGGTGTCGAGACAACCATCTTGAATGTGTTCATTATTGACCTCCCAAGGATAGCATCGTATGTAAAAAGAGAGACGACGATAATGAAGTGGACCATATACATGGTTGAGTTAGAAGAATTTCTCATTATAAACTGCAATATGATAGCTTGTTTTAGCATCAAAGGCTCTTTAGAGAAGCTTACGAGTGACGGCTATAACCAAGACGATAAGATTTTGAATAATACTAATTTTATTAAAAGAATTAAGGAAAAAGATATCAACAAAACTTTTGGTGTCAATAAACATGCAATGGACTTCAACATTGATAATTATCCGTAAGATTACTATAATGTCATCATAGGAGTTTTCAAAAGGCGACATGTTTTAAGGCTCGAATGATATTCAAATTGACTATTCTTACTACCATGTTACACTGGTGGCCATAGTTCATCCAAGTGATCTTATGGTGGAATTCTTAGAGTGAGACTGCCTCCATCTTATAATGACATAGATAATTCTAAATTATCTTTAACTTTTAGCACTAATTGAAGAGTCTGATCATTTTTTTAGTCAGAGTTTTATCAACAGTGCTTGATTCTGCAAGTTTATTAGTAATAAGATTGGTTTATAAACTTTTACCTAATACTCCTAAAATTATTCTTTCTTTAACAGTTTCTAAATAAAAACTTTGAGGGTCTTGTATTTAGAAGTTGTGTGGCTATAATCTTAATATTTCTAAAACTCTTTTTTATCTTGATTATTTCCTATGAGTGGTCTCAATTTTTGATGTAATCTATCTTTTTTAATGACTAAAAAAATTTATTTTAAGGCACTAAAGGTAGTGTTGAGATAAGAAATATGATATCTTTAAGGAAATAGTCTTGGGGAGCCCTTGGAAGGTTATCTATGTCATCTTGTAGGCTTTTTTGTCCTTAATCAAGGAGCCTTGGAAGCAACTATGCCTTCCTTTAGGATTTGCTAGATAGAGTCATAAAAAGTTTCTCCTCATTAATAAAACAAATAATTCTATTAAATATTTCTTATTGGGATCTTAATAGACTTTTAATAAGCTGTTTTTGAAAATCTCTTAATTGAAGAGACGATGAGGGTTATTTGAGTAAATCAGGATTTTTCTTAGTCAACCTCTTTAAGAGTTTTCTTAAAAATTTGGAGGAAGGCTTAAAGTGGTTTTGATTGAAGTTACTTTAGATTTAAAAGAAACTTAAAAACCCTTTTGTGCTTGACAAAATTGGTGAAAGATGAGAAGAGTATCCCCTTGAGATAGTTAAATAAGGAAATTAATCAATGATGCAATTTCTATAATCACTTTGAGAAAGCAAGTTTAAGGTAGGTAGAGTTAATTTTGTATCAAATAGGCTTAAAGAGGTAATCATCTCAAACATTTTTAAGAAAAAATTGGGATCTTAACTATCATAATAAAAAGTAAAGTTAAGTAATTTAAGTTTAGGAGGTACAAAGGTTCAAAGAATTTTTTAATAAAAAGAAAAACTTCCTTAATGATATTTGGCTTATACTCAAATAAATAAAACAAATAAGGCTCATCGTTAGGGAGACATGGATTTTATTGAAGAGAATAAAAAATAGGAATTTATGGTATTTTGAGATCAAGTTGAGGACAAAAGAGGCCTTAAATAAAGTTTGAGCTAGAGAGTCATTTGCGTGTAATGAATGAGGTTCAGGTGCTGTGGGTAAGGTATCAAGTGACTTTTTATTTAAAAAAGAGATGTTTGACATATTTGGTATGTTCTTCCTTGGTTAGGTCACTAAACTTGCTCTAATTTGCTCTCTTATGAGAATGAGAAAGGTTAAGAGAAATTTTATAAATTATTCCAACAAAAAAATTACCAATAGATAATGTAGAAGGTTCTGAAGTATGTAAAATTTGAGATAGTAATGTAGATCTCTACTACTCCTTGGCTGTGGTTATCAAATATTTTTTTTCAAAATAAATGTTGCTTCCTCTTAATTTTTCATTTCAACTTTCTTGTTTCTTCTTACAGATGATGCCAAAAAAATGTTGATATAAAAAGAAAATTTAAAGAACTTAAATAAAAACTTACTTAGGAAAAATACGAGAAAGCTTGTTGGGTGGAGTTTTTAAATATGCTCAAGTGAAAAATTTGAGTGCACTTTAAGAACAATTGGTGCATTGTAACAAGATTTTGGTTGAGTGGCTAGATTTTAAGTTGTTTTTTGTGCACATCGCTATTGGAAGGAGTCCATTATTTAGGATGTCTAAATAATATCTAACATGAAAGCATTACAATCGGTATTAAGGCAACACTATAAGGTGTGATGACAATGTAATCAAGTGTAGAAGTGCTCAACCAAGTGATCTTATTGAAATCTATAAATGATGGGCTTGGTGGTGCTAATGTGCATACAATTGGAAGGGAGAGATGCAAGGATTTTTTTATGGTGCTCTCCAAAAAAAAAGGTTGTTCTTGAGTTGTTAAGGATCAACAAATGCCACCAAACTTCTTAGGGTCTTATAATTCCTCTTAATTCTCATGTGATCCAATGGGTACTCCATGGTCCTCTTAGTATGTATCATGGGTTTCTTCTCTTATTTTATCTTTGCTTCTTTAGACATGGAGTAGAAACCATATAAAAACACCATATAGAATGATGTTAGTATAACTCCAAGAGATGAAGGTTTAATTACAAGAAATATTGTATAAAGATTTTATTTGGTTAATTATCTCTCTTTAGGGAGTATCAATATTTTTTATTTAAAAGAAAGATGAAAGTTTATACATGTATAGTCTATAAAGAATTGAACTAAATTGATGAACAAATATTTTCTAAATCAAATAGTGATTTTTTTTATTAACTTTAAGGAGTAAAGGTGTTCTTCAAGATCGATCAATGATCTTGTTGCCATCAATTCTAAATAAGGAAAGGGATACACAAGATAGTGTTTGGGATAAGATACAATTATTATAAGTTCATGATAGTTTCTTCAAATTAACTAATATATTAGCAATATTTATGGACCTAATGAATTGGGTTTTTAAGCAATTTTCATACAATTTCATCATGTAAATTGACTTAAATATTAATAAATATGTTTTTTATGTTTATTATCAAAAAAGCTTATATCAAATTTACCTAATAAAGATAATTTAGTGAATGAATCTTTGGGTTAGTATTTTGTGTGAAATCATTCTTTACATATTTTCAATGTTTATGGCAATGTTGCATTTTGTAGAATTGCTATACAACATAAGACAAAAAATGTTAGAAATCATTATCATGAATCTTAATAACCTTGATAATTTTATTTCAAATATCTTAACATTTGAACTCTTAAATCTTGGAAACTTTTTGTCATAAAAAAATAATTTAGAGATTTTTAAATAATTTTTATTTTCCTAAACTTAGTTTTAAAAGATAAAAATTAATTTGGAAGAATCAAAATGTAGTCATTAATCTCATAATAACATTATTTTAGCTTCAAATTAAAATCTATAAAAACCAATGCCACAAATGCCTAAAATCTTAAAAATGAATTAACTTGTCCAAATAGAAGTTAAAGCATCACATCATTAAGGCTCATAGGTTGCATTGAAATTCAATTAGATTATATAAATTGTGTTGTGATCACATCAAGCTTGATGAGATGCATAATCTTAAAAAAACTTAATGTAAATATTAGTAATTTATTTATAAATTATTTATTATCGAATATCATCTTATGTTTGCGAGACTCAATAATCTTCTCATTTTCATAATAATAAATTTAATAAACAATGATGAATAAAAATATGTGTATAAAATAGTTTTAGCTAAATTAATGATGTGATAGGCAATGTAATACTCCCCTTAACAAGTGCAAACATGAACCTTAAGAACATGCAAACTTTCTAAGAAATATATATAATCATCAAGGGAATTCTATATTTCATTTAACATCTAATTTAACTTAATTTTTGTTAATATCATAATTCAAAATCTCTCTCAAATAAATTTATTCTTAAATATAATTTGATAAGTTTCAAATATAATACTTAAAACTTTGAAACAAACAAAGACAATTTTTTTTTTTGTTTTGTGCTCTTAAAGCTTTCACTAAAGTGGAAACTTGGAGAACTTTGTATGCTTTAAAAAATAACGCTATAATTGGAGAAAAGATCATTGCAATGTTAGGTTGAAAAATCATATTAAAGGTCATTTCTGAATAACAACAGGACAAATAAGACATTAATTGGGGTTAGTTATGTTTTAAAAAGTATAAATAAATTCCATAAATATGTAAATTAAATAAATATTTAAAAACATTTGGAATCATCACATTGACCTCAGAAATATTTTTCCAGAAGAACATGTCGTAAGATTCGGATGTTAAGTCATATAAGTAATCGAAAAAAAAAAAAAAACCGATCTTAAAAAACTTCGGAGAAAAGTGCGATTTTGTTTGGTTTTCCACTTTGATACCTAACAAAAAAAAAAAAAAAAAAAAAGAAACAAAAAAATAAAGTTTGCATTTCCCGTTTCCGTTCTTGTTCCCGTTTCAGCTCTCAACGGGCTTTTGTCGATGGAGGCATCGTTGTCGTGGTTTTTCTTCGACCTCACGGTCTCGTTTTCCTCCTCCCATTCCTCTCGAAAACTCTCGTGAAGCAGCAGAAGGTGGAGGAGAATTTGGAGAGTAATACGAGGAGGAGGAGGAGGAGGAAGAGAAAGGGTAGGATTTGAATGTTTGCTCCGTGATCTCGATAAACGCGCTTGACACGGGTTGCAATCTCTGTCAACTGGCCTCATTTCGTACGTTATTTCTCAATTTAAAACGCTCTAAACGGAGTGCTACCATTGCGAAGGAAGAAAAAAAAAAGAAGAATGCTTTATTTGAAGCTGCTGTCGGGAATACAAGTTATCTGCGGTTAAAAGCTGTCTTGATCCGGTGGGTTTGTATGTTGAAGTGAGCAGGTCCGAGCCAGGGGCTCGGGAGCGGAAGTGTAAGACATGGCAGCGGTGAACTTCGCGCCAGAAAACGATGGGATCGTTAGCGAGTGCTACCTAGAGAAGTTTATGCTCTACGAAACTCGATCGGTGAGGAAGACGAGCCTTCTATTGCTTCATCGTACTTTCCCTCGCTTTTATTTTCTATCTTGCACTCTGCCTTTGTCATATAGAAATCTTGTTTGCTACTGGGCATATTTGCTCGTCCTCTTTCATTTATCTTCGTTGATAGAAGATTATCTTGATATTTACGTGACCCGAGGTTTGTTCCATAAGATGCATTTCCATTCGAGAAATTGTTGTGCAGATTTCTTTTTGCTAATGCTTTCATTTTTTTTAACTATAGCAATTAGCCCAATTAACTATAGCCATTAACCCAATTAACTATAGCCATTAGCTACGAAAACATCTACTCCAAGCAAAGCATTGGTAAAAAAATTTAGCGAGATAGGCATCTCCCAGTCCCATTAAATGTCATCAAAAGATGCATAGTGGACTATAAAAATTCATGGTTAGCTTCAGGATTCGCTCACTTCAAAACTATATAAGTTGTAGGATGAGTTTTGAAAGCCATAAACTGATATCTTTGTTATATATCTTAACAAAACATGAAAACATGATTTTTATGGTTGCTTGGAATTGTTTTTGTTTTATCCTTTTGTTTTCTTTGGCTTACAATAAAACCATAATGCCTTTTGTTATGCATCAAAATTTCTTTTGATTATGTTTCCAATAAACCCTTGATGTTTGGCAATGCTTGGTGAATTTGGCTATTTATCAAAAGTTTTTGTAATTTATCTTTTACTGTCGACTCAAGGTTTTGGCATGACAATTGCATAAATTCATGCATGATTTCAGTTAATTAAAATGAAAAATAATTATATGAAAGAAAAATATTATTTATAGACATTAATGGTAATTTCAAAAGGGTAAATTAGTACGATTTGTGTTAGGTTTGAAAGTTTCTTTTAAAAAATTTAGGAATATCGTGCTAGGAAAGCTCTCTTGCTTAAGATATCAAATGAAATATGGCCAAAACACATATGTTTCAAAATTACTAGAGCTTATGACATTATTCTGCCATTAGCATTGTTGATTTTATCTCTTGTGAGGAGCTACTAATGATTCGCATAAGAATGTTGAGCCATTTATTCCTTAGTGTTGACGAGTGGTCCGATTCTTATAACTTCATTATTCTCATCATGTGAGCTGAATGAGCATATTAACCACGTACTTGATGATCAATTCACTTCCATTCAAAGATGAACTTACCAAAGATATTTCATATGTTGTTGATGTTATTAAATTCTGATGAATTTAGACTTTTTGAGAGTTTTATCCTTATTTGTACTTTACTATTCATTTCTTTGAAGTGGTTATCTCTGTGTACCTAACCATCCATGGAAATAAGCCTTCTCCCTCCTTGGGAGAGTTGGTGTAGGAGCACTGCATGCCTCTAGATATTATTCCTTTAAAATTATCGCTTGACCTTGTAAGATCACATTGCAGTCGTGGTCATCAATTTTGTAGGTCAACTAAGGTGTTTCCTGAGAGGAATCTCATTCTTGGGTCAACTACAATTACATGTTTTTCATGATTACAGATGACAAATGACATTTGAGGTTACCAGGGTTAATTGCATTGCATGGTTTTGCATTTGCACCGAGCTGCCTCTTACCACATTTTCTCTATATTTGCTCATTTTTAGTCACACATCTCTTAGTGTAATTTATGGCTTTTAATAAACCACTATAAGATGAAACTTACTTGGCATTTTCATTATTTTCTTTCATGTTTAGTTCCACAACATGGAGAGTGTTTCATGACATGTATGAAGGTTCTATATATAAGATGCTTAGGACTAGGAGCTATAGCTTTGTCATCCTTTTCTAAAGGGATGGCATGCCCTTTTTGTGGGGGAAAATCTGATCATATTGATTCCAATGGTGCCCTAAGAAGGGTGGGTTATTGGGCCTGATGGAGAGAACCTTGTTTATTAACCTCTATAACATTCTTAGTAACTTTCTTTCTTTGAACTTCAGTTTTATAATACTTTTTCTTCTCTATCTCCGTCTTTGTAATTTGGATTTTTTTAATCTAGGATTTAGCCTTGCCACACTAAGGTAGTTTAGAATTGCTCTGGGAAAATACACCTAATTGACAGTGTAGTTAATAGACTGCAAAGGATGGTCCCTTAGGACACTTAGTTTGATCCCTCAACTAGCACTATATGATCCCCTTTGTTTTCCTAAATCGCGAGCCACTTACTAAATGAGTAATCCCCTCTTCGAGGATGGTCCTATGCCTAACTTGTGTGATTTTTTAGTTTTAGTTTTCATGCATTGTGGCCTTGTGATTGAGCATATTTTTACTCTTTATTTGCCTTAGGGAAACAAGAATTTCATTTTCTTTCCACTTTGTGTGCAAACATTAGAGATCAGGTTGAGCGGCTATTGAGTTTAGATTTGATCATCTTTGTTAACTAGTTTGTGCAATTCATAATTCGTGGCACGCTTTTTAGCTATGCTGACAGTCTTATCTTTTGAATTGTTTTAAATGGATTCACTTTTTTACTATTTGCATCCATTGCATCTGATTACTGTGCATCTTTTTGTTGTCCTACATCATTATGCTCTTATGTGATTATCGAATCAAGGATGATACTTTATTCTCCTTCCATCATGATCTTGGGTCAATGCCAAAGCCTTCATCATGTCATTGGTCCCTTGGTGTGTTTTGTGATTGATAATCATAAGTTTGTTACTGCTTTCTATTCTCTCTATTATTTGAGTATTAAAAATGCTTTTCTACCTCACTCATCAGTTTTTAGTTAAATCTAGAGGAGAGGGACGTCATCACCTAGGAATGGGACACCCATTATTCTTTTAGATATGCATCATCATCAAACTAGTTATCGATCATGGAGAATTTTGATCGTATCTGATTATAGGGATGCAAACATGAGTACAATGTCTTCCTTTGGATGAACATTTAGATAAACTTAAAATGTATGACAAGATGGTTAAATTGGGTTTGGGGCCCATCACGTAATGCCACATATGAGGATCAATTTAAGACTGATGATCCCCCTTCTTGAAATGGACATACTCTAGCTATTATCATAAAGACTATGCAGAGCATCCATTCCATGCAGTAAACTTCCTCTTTGGATTAAGTGATTTGCTAGATTTCTTGCACTCCAATTCTTTGGAGAACAAACTTCAATTGGTTATCATTCTCTACCACATATGAAGAGGATGGAACAAAAGAGCCTTGGTTGGGCACAGTGCATCTTCAGAGATCAACATTGTGTTGATTAGCTTAGTTAACTGCATGTTGTTTGGTTAGCAGATGATAATTGCTGTGCATCAGAAATGGTGCCACTTCACTCTTACTTATCATTTCCACTCTTTTGCCACTTCCCAGCACTTTATGCAGCTCTCTATTTTGGATGCTCAGCCTTTTGTATATAGGCATGTCTTCACTAAGGCATTCTATGCCATCCTCCATCACCGTGTCATTTTCTATCTGGTTCAAATAATTGGTATGTATATTTTTTTTCTTGTGCATGGACCCTGTTTTTGTTTCACAAGTTAGCAGACAAACTTAACTGTCGTTACTTAGAATAATTGTCTCTCTTCTTTCAATTGACATACTGATCATGCTTGTTCTATATTATTGTAATATCACAGAAATTCTATATGGTGGGAAGGGACAGAGCCAAAACATCATGGAGAGTGTTAAAGGTTGATCGACTGGAACCTTTTGAACTAAACATTTGTGAGGACTCAACTACATACTCAGAAAGTGAATGCAATAACCTATTGAAACGAATTAATGATGGAAACAAGCCAACTGGTGGGTTGAAATTTGTTACCAGCTGTTATGGAATTGTTGGTATGCTACACATTTCTATGTCCATGTATTCAAGTGTATGTAGTGTTTGCCACGTTGAACCTTTCAAAAAATCTCAACATTTCCATTTCAGGTTTTGTTAGATTCTTGGGACCCTATTACATGCTGCTTATCACTAAAAGAAGGCTAATTGGTGACATATGCGGTCACAATGTTTATGCTGTCACCAAGAGTGCAATGATAACAGTTCCCAATTCCAGCATTCGGTCCAACATGACTATTCCAGAGACAGAAAACAGGTCTTGAATGCATTCTTCAAGTGTGTAACTTTTGTACTTCATTTATTCTAAACAAAAATCTTTTATTATTTGTATGAAAAGATTTTATATGGATATTTAACTTTTCTTATATAGCTACTCCAATTTGTTTTTTTAAACGGCTTATATTGGTACGTTCAAGTGTGGTGCAAAAGTACAATGTATCTTAATTTCAAAATTTTTAGCAAAAATGTGCATTTTAATTTCTTTCCTTTCTTAGTCATGTATTCTAAAAAAATCATCCTTTTGTTTTTTATTATTTGTATAAAAAGATTTTATACATAAAGACGTTTGCCTTTTCTTATATAGCATCTCAGATCTTTTTTTCTTGAATTGTTTGTTCCTACAATTCCTTTATGGAATGTAGTACAAATATGCAATGTGCTTGAGGTGCAATTTGCTTTATCAAAAATCTGAATTTTTATTTCTTTCCTGTCAAATTGCCTCTTCTTAGTCAATTATTCTAAAAAAATCATCCTTTTGTTTTTTATTATTTGTATAAAAAGATTTTATACATAAAGACATTTACATTTTCTTATATAGCATCTCCATTGTTTTTTTAAAATTGTTTGTCCTCGTCGTTCCTTTATATTGAGGTCCAAATGTGGTACAAACATGCAATGTGCTAAGGAGATATAGTGCATTTTAATTTTTTTTAAAAAATTGTATTTTAATTTCTTTCCTTGTCACATACCAATGGCCTCATATTAGTCATTAATATCAGAATTAAATTTTTGCTTTCTTGTCTTTTTTATCAAATCTAAGGAGAGATAGTTTAGACTAGTGTAAGGAGAGAAGAAAGGTTGGCAGTGGTAGAGGGAAAGGAAGTCGCTCAAAGAGAGAGAGAATGAGGTCTCCTCTTTATTGAGTGGATTTCTTGCGTACACATACAATATAGCCAATCTTTGTAAATTTTTTTTTAGATTTTTTTTTCATTTATCCTAATAAGATATGAAATAAGTTCTAAGTTGCAACCTTTATGTTAATAAAATAGAAAACAACTCTATTACCTAATAACTAATTGGATAAGTAAAAAAGAAAGAAAAAACTTTGTGATAAATTATGAATACATGGTGTTTGGTGCTTGAAGTGGAGTAGAAACCTTTAGAAAATTTTGAAAGAAAAAACATTGTGATAAATCATAAATACATGGTGCTTGGTGCTTGAAGTGGAGCAAAAATGTTATGAAAATTTTGTAGCTTTCATCAATGATCTATTAAGATTCAAATTGACTTATTAACCCCAAAAATGGTATTTTAAACTTGTTTTTATGCTCTTTTGAGCCCTTGTTCTCTTATTTAATTTTGTGATGAACGGATTTTGTGCATCATGAGCTTTTTTGTATTTTGTCATGTTATATCAAATCAACTTCACTAGGAAGAACGTTGCACGAAAGTTAAAGTTTAAATAGTCTTACAACAAGTATGGTGTTAACTTTTGTAGTATCTCTTTAGACAATTACGTATCTCTAATGATGATTTATTTTGTTAATGAATTAAGAACCTGTGAGAAGGATTAGAACTAGAAGATTCATTTGTTAGGTTATAATTAATTTTAAAGAACTTGGAACTAAATACCAAAGAAAGTTGGTCATCAATTTTGTCACTTATAAAATAGTTAGCTTATAAATCATTTTCTTATAAAATGCCTTTATATGACAATAATTTTTCTATGTTAGAGACATTGTTAATAAACATTTCAAGTGGTAATTATAGAACATAATCATTTGCATTTAGTTTTTTAATAATTTTGAGAAGTCCACAATTTATTGTATATAATTTCATATATTTTGAGATAACAAGTCTCTTAGGGTGAATATGCACTAATAAATGATCTCTTGTATTAAATTCTCCCAAAATTTTTTTATTAATGGTTGCAATATATTTTATGTTACTAGTTTCAATTTGGTGTCGTACTTTTTTGTATAAGTTATGTATTGTTTTTCTCTCATCAAAGTCTCTCAGTCTTACTTTTTTTTAACTTAGCATATGATATGTTACTATTTTTAATTTGTTATTTTATATTTTTTTCATATAAGCTATGAAAATTTTTTGAAAATGAAATTATAGAATCAAATAATAAATGGGTAAGGATATCCATCATATTAATTGGTCTTTTAGGATTTTGTCTATAACTTTTTTCAAAGAGGGGCCATCAACAATGTAAAGGAGAGAGTGGGGGTGTCGGTAGTGTACAAAGGAGAGAGGTTGGTGGTCATAAGTGTAGAGAGGAAAGAGGGAAGCAACCATTGAGTGGAGAGAGAAGATAGAGAAAAGGGCTATTGGTGGCGTAGAGAGAGGAGAGAGTGATGCGGTCGACTAGTGTAGAGAGAAGATATAGAGAGTTAGTGAGTGTAGGAAGAGAGAGAAGGGGTGGTAGGTATGAAGGAAGAGAAAGTCACTTAGAGAGGGGATAAGGAGAAGGTTGTCTAAGCCTTCTCATGAGAATTTCTTGTACACACATGCAAGAGAGTCAAATCTTGAAAAGTTTTCTAAATCAGTATCCAATTTTATTCATCCCAACAAGGGATCAAATAAGTTTTATGTTACAATTTTTATGAGAATAGAAGACAAATAATCCTATAATCTAAAAGCTAACTTGATAAGTAAGAACTAGATAAATCCTAAACATGGGGCACCTAGTGTGTGGAGCAGAGCAGAAACCTTCTAAAAACTTTATAATTCTTATAAATGATTTGTTAAAAACCAAATTTACTTATTAACTCAAACAAGGCATTTTAGATTTGTTTTTATGCTCTTTTTGGTTCTGTGCTCTTGTTTAAGACCTGTGATGAATTTGAGTCTTATATATCATATGCTCTTTTGTATCTGTTTGAGATACATCACTGATGGACCCATACCCCTCTTCTATCTTGGTTGAAGCATTCTCTTTTAGAATTGGATGAACTTTAACAAGGCTAGTATTAGGAATTTCCTGTAGAACCTTTTTGTTTTCATATTCTTGTTTTGCCTTTGAATGCGTAGCATTGTTGAGTTTACTGTTTTTGATTGCATAATTAATATTAGTTTTGTTGTGCTTTTGCTTGTGTAGTAGAATATTTTGACTTTGGTATTAAGGTATAACATCTTCATGCAACATGTGTTGATATTTCATATTTATTTTAAAAACTATTGTTAGTTCTACGCTTATATTATTTGAGTATAGGCAATTCACTATAATTCCAGATCATGTTCACACGTTATTTATACTTTTTTTTGAATTTTTGATTAATTTTTACAAGAGTATTCTTGAACTTATCAATTATGATTTCTGAGATTTTTATCACACTAATGTTTGTTAATTTTTTTTCTAAATTGTGATGCAGATACAAGAAGTTGTTGAGTACTGTGGATCTCACAAAAGATTTCTTTTTTAGCTATTCATATCATGTGATGCGGAGTCTTCAAGAAAACTTATGTGATTGTAAGACAGGGCAAGTTGCATATGAAAATATGTTTGTTTGGAATGAATTTTTGACTAGAGGGATTCGTAATTGCTTGAAAAATACTCTGTGGACAGTTGCTTTGGTGTATGGTTTTTTCACTCAGGTAAGATGCTAAAAATTGATTCTTGGGCTACTTTTTCTTTCATTTTAATTTTTGCTTTTATAAAATGTTATATTAGAGACGTCATTACTCAAAAATAGCTTGATCAGATCGCTAACTGGATTTAATAGTTTTAAAGTACACATTAATATATATGATAAGCAAGTAGCTTAGATTTTACCTCAAGGATTTTTCTCTAGTTTTCAAACTTGAATTTATCTGATTTTTAATAATTTTTGGTTAATTTGTTTCTTTTATTTAGATTGGGTTTCTAAACAATGATATTTTTTTTCCATTGTTTAGTTATGTACGCTTATGATTTTGATTCTGTCTGAGTTTTTATAATTTGAATTTGTGTCATAATAATTCATCTGTAGAGTTATCAGGTTTTAAAATACCTTGAACAATATTTGTTTGCATTGTTGTGATGATTTATGACTGTTTCATCCAGCACAAGCTTTCAATAACTGGTAAAGACTTTCGATTGACGCTCATTGCTAGGCGATCACGTCTTTATGCAGGAACCAGGTTCTCTTGGATCTTTTACTCACTATTTCATTAGATAATATGTTGGAATAATTTTACATAATTACAATTACATTTTCTGGTATGGTTCATCTTGTCATATTGGATATATCATAGTTAGCAAAAAAAATATTTAATTGACAGGTACTTAAAGCGGGGTGTTAATGATAAAGGTAGTGTTGCAAATGACGTAGAGACTGAGCAAATAGTTTTTGAGGATGGTGAAGGAAGGCCTACACAGATTAGTTCTATTGTTCAAAATAGGGGGTCTATACCGCTTCATTGGTCCCAGGAGACGTCAAAGATGAATATGAAACCTGATATTATTTGTTAGAATCTCTTGTTAAAATTTGGATGCTAAATTTAAACCTTAGAAGACTATTTTGCCCTAACTTGTTTTTTTTTTCTTTCAGTGCAGAAGGATGCACACTTCGAAGCTACTCGACTGCATTTTAAGAATCTCGTGAAAAGATATGGAAACCCAATTATTATCTTAAACTTAATTAAGGTATGGGACTGTGATTTAGTTTTTTTTGTCTGTGAAATGTATCATTAACAATTAATAAATGAATTAATTTATTATTATTATTTTTTAATATTTTTTTCTTTTGAATAGACGCAAGAGAAAAAACCAAGAGAGTCAATCTTAAGAGCAGAATTTGCAAATGCCATTGATTTTTTAAATAAAGATCTCTCTGAAGAAAATCGTTTAAGGTTTTTGCACTGGGATCTCCACAAACACATGCGGCGGTAATCTGCTTTATGAACAACCTTATTATTATTAATAGATTGACATCATTAATAACATAACTCTTACAAGGCATCACAGAGTTAACTATAATTGTAAAACAAATATTCTTCAGGGAAACAACAAATGTACTCTTACTTTTGGGCAAGGTAGCAGCGTGTGCTTTATATTTGACTGGCTTTTTTCATTGCCAAGTGACATCAATTTTGAGGATAGACAATGGCCTCAAGTGGCCAGATAAACTGTAAGTAGTATCTCAGATTGCATTTTGTATATGTTCAAGTAACTATTTTAATGATGGGATAAATTTATTTATTTAACTAATTACAGTGGTAAAGATTGTATACATTCTTTTAATGTTCTTATCAAGAAAAGCATGAAGTCCTTATATCTATTTGGTGTTATTTCTTAAAAATGCTACCTAAGCAAAATAGCTGGTGAATTTCTAGTCTATTCGTGAGAAGCAATTGGTAAGCAATTTACAAGGCATAGGAGCTTTGCACACAATTCTTTTGTAATTTTCTTACGAAGCTATGGAAATCAGCAAATTTGCCAAGCATTATTGTTAGGCATGAATAGCATAGTGTTTTGTATGTTAGCTAAAATTTCATTTTTATTAAAGTGGTGGTGTGTTTGTGCATGCTATTAGGTTTTGAATGTTTTTCTTTTACTTACAATTAACTCGCTTCATTCTTTCTCCTTTCAGCATGCTATTTCACATTTACTTAAATTTATGATTACTATAGTGGTGAAACTGTTTTTGTTTTATTGAATATAAAATGGAATTGGTATATGTTTTATAGGTACTAGTCTTGGATATGCATAAATAATGGAGGTCTGGAAAAAAATTTTTAAAACTATAAATTATTAGGTCTATTATCTATGTGTTAAAATGTTATTCTAAAGCTTTCTCACAAGCTAGAATATAGATATCATTGATTATAATTTTTTATAATTTCTTTTAAAGGGGTTTGGAGGCTAAAACTTCAATAAACTTATCTACTGACTATTTTGTGGAAGGAGTAAATAGGTGCAATTCGTTTCACACTTGACAGCTTTTCTAATTAAATGAAAAACCATTTTGGTGAGTTTAGTTTGTTTGTGAAAGATTGGGTTGTTGGCAATTTGAATGATAGTTTGATTGTCAAAGTGAATAGGCAATGGCTTTGGATAATAAAATCCAAGTTCTTTCATGTAAATGTTTTGCTCACAATATTTCATAGGGTGCATAAAATATGGCTCAATACTCGGCTTTGGTGTCGGAAGGAGCTACCATCTCTTGCTCTAAGTAAACAAATTTCCTCTTAAGAAATTGTAGTTGTTTGAAGTTGATTGTTTGTCTTTCTTTGAGCTAACATAATTGACATCAAGGATACACTTTGATTTGCAGAGCACCATGCTTTATGAACAGCTCCTTTTAGAGAACTCTTTTAACATATTTTAGTAATATTATAGTGGCATCCTTGTGAACCTACTTTGGCTTATTTGTAAATCTATTAACTATGCTTATAAGAAAGGAGATCTCTAGTTAAGAAACGATCAAGCAGATCAATTTGCTAATTAAACATATGAAACAAGATTGTACCCTGTATGAATAGATTTATGTAATGGCATTTACTAATTTTTCATCATAGCTCTTATGTCAACCTATCCTGGTTGCCATCCATGCTACTGAGGTTACCCAAACTTTATTCATTATTGTAAGTCTTTAATCACTTCTCCTATGTCTACCTTTGCCAGTGGTTGTTGACAAATTTTTCTTTATACAATCGTGGAGTTATGTGGCATCTAGGTTGGAGCTTCTTTATCCCAATCATTTAGAACTTAATAGGAAAATTGCATGCAAATTTTAACTAAACAACAGTAGGCTTCAATGCTAGGGTAGTGATCATAGGAAGTTGATTAACTAAGAATCAATTCCTCTTTATAGGAAAGTTTTAAAAATAAATATCATGTACCATTATATTTAAAAAGTAAAATAGACTCAACTAATAGGACTCATTGTAGATCACTTAAATAGACCTTTTATGAAAGCTTTCTTGTGACTCCCTTGTACTTGATAATCACCTATCACATTCGTTTTTTTAAACCATGAGTGAAACCAAATTTAAGATAACAATGTCAAAACTTACCTGTAATTTATATTATAGTTTTATTGAAAATCTTATCCTGCTAAGAATCCATGAATCAATAAATCACTTGAAGCTATTCAAATCCAAAGCATCATTATGAATATCTATCAAAATCCGATAAAAAACATAATAACTATTATGTCTAAATAAATGCTCCAATATAGTCAATGTCCAAATAATGTAGCTAATAACAAATAAATATCTAATATACTACTATTGATGATAAAATTAATATTATGAAATATCCAATTACTGTATTAACTTTGATAATCTTCAGTTCGACTCCTAATCAAGTTCTAACTCTCTGATTCTGTAAAAATATAAAGGGATGAGTTGGGAGGTTCAATAAGAAATTCTTGAGTTATACTATAAAACTAATATAAAATAACTAAGTAGTATAAATATAACAACTTAATAGATCATATAAATGAATGATATCAATTTCAAATTATCATTAGATACTACCTTCAACTTGTTTAGTTAATATATATCATTATAATATATTTAACTAGATGTTTAATGTCTTTCTCTAATCTAATACACTCTTTTGTCCAAGAGAATTATGATAGCCTAGCACTGTTATCGCACATATCATGTAATCTAGTACTCTACAAGGTAGATCATATAGGCCAACTTTGTAGGGTTTTAGAAGTCTTCAAAAATCACATGTGCTCATACTCTCTTTCATAACATAGCACATCATGCAATTTTTCTTGAGACTAAATGCGTAATTGTTTCCTCAAACTATTTATATAATAGTTTCCAGCTAATCATGGAGGTTTTTATCGTGTAATCTGGCGCTCCTACATGCTTAACTATTCACGTAATTGCCTCCAAGTCAAGAGAGTAGGATAATAACCTATCAATCTCCTGTGTGTGCCTACATCTGATCCTCACTTTATCAAAATCATGGCATCAACTTATAGCATCCTATTAACTCCAATCCATCACTACCTAGTGTAAGTTAGATTTTCTTCAATCTGATCTAACTTGTAAAAGGTTCTCATAAGAACGATAACTTAATAGATCAAGGGTTTCTGTTAAACCTAAATCCACTATCTAGGATTATTTATGTCCTGAGTAAGTTAATCTAGGGTTTATACTCTTTGTTGTTTTTCAATTATTCAAAGTTATTATTTTTTGAATATCTTAAGGTTTCCATTATTCCTTAATTCAGCTACTTAATATATCTTAACTCATTTTAGTGTAAGTTAGATTTTCTTCAATCTGATCTAACTTGTAAAAGGTTCTCATAATAACAATAACTTAATAGATCAAGGGTTTCTATTAAACCTAAATCCATTATCTAGGATTATTTATGTCCTGAGTAAGTTAATCTAGGGTTTATACTCTTTGTTGTTTTTCAATTATTCAAAAGTTAATATTTTTTGAATATCTTAAGGTTTCAATTATTCCTTAATTCAGCTACTTAATATACTTAAACTTATTTTTCTTATATTTAGTATTGCCTTGATTTTATTTAGAATCTTGCATTTTTAGATTAACTTTAGTGTTCATAAGGCATTGACTTTTACCCTTAGGTTCTATAGATAGCCATTTTTCATTACAACTAAGTTTGGGTTCACACAAGTATCACTATTAACCTTTATGCCTAATAACATCGTGTTATTATACCCATATTAAGGCATCTCTTGAACCACCATTGAGGGTGTCATCACATAGCCTAAAAGCTATATGAGATCGCTCATGGCCTTACCCAAGGAATATAGTCATCCCAAGGGTCTAGCCAATATCTTTACCTTTTTGTTTTCTTTGTTCGAACTTAACACATTTATAACCTTTATTCCAAGCTCTTCTATCTTTAGCCAATGTCTTGGTTTAGAGCTTAATTATCCAAAGTTTAATTTACAATATATAGAGAGCTTTGTCAATGATGTTCTCTTATTTCATCACTATAACGTTTTATTATAAGTTTGTTTTTTATGGATTATTTTTAAATCTTTAAGCTTAATTCTAAGGTTAAGATTATCTTACATAGTCATATCCAAGCATCTTAAATTTTCATTTTAACTCTACTAAAGATTATGAATTATCTATAAGACAGTTTCCTTAAGGTGTTATTCAATTTTAACACTTCTAGTTGTAACCATACATATACCTTCTCAACTTAACATTTTTTTTAAATTTATTGTATGAACCCAAGTGTTTTCTTTCTTGAAAAAATCATGTTGATGACTTCTCTTTAATTAGATCTTCCATTGCTTCAAAGCTTGAGCCCGCCTTCTTCCTCATTGTTTGCCTTTGTTTTCTCCTTAGTATTCTCTCGGTTGGCCTCTCCAAATATTATGGCTAGGTTTTCTAAAATCCTTAAAAGCACATCTTAAGGATTTATATAGTCTCGATTAGACCTTAAATCAAGGATTTCCTTGGGTTAAATCAATTTTGGTTTGATGTAGCCATGGTTCATGCTTTTAAACTAACATTCTCTTATTTTACCCTTTTGTGGTCAGTCAAATCAAATTTATAAAAATTAGAAATATAAAAAATTATGATTAATAGATATATTCATTATTTATTCTTCTTTCTCACATATTTATTTAATATCTTAATATATTTCTAAATGTTTAACATTTATATTTTCTTTTCTTTTAATCCTCTTATCTTTAATCATCAACTCTTAAATTTTAAAAATCTTATCCAAATCTTATCATGTATTCATAATTAGATAATAATAGAGATACGAGATAAAATTAATAATATGAATAAAATTATAAGTTCATTTTAAGTATGAAGTCAATTAAGGCTCATGTGTTACAACTCAAATCTTACCATTCAATAATGTTTCCAATTAAAAATTAAAATTTTAATTCACAAAAAAACACATCTTGATAAATTAATTTTGCAATAATATAATCAAGAATGTTGAGTATAACATCACCCATCAAGTTGTAGTACTCCTCGAGGCTAAATTGTCTTTTAATTTCTCAAAGAACCTCGTTATAATTCCCAACCACTAGTGATGTTTCTTCAACATTACTTTATGGTCTTGGTTTTTCGTTTTTATAAAATTTTCATGTTAAAAATCGTGTATCATTCCTTGCATCTTTTCTTTTATCATTTGCGCTCTATTGGACAATCTTTTTAAGGAATCAAGTAAATCCTTGTTCTCATTACTAATTCTCACATTAAGCAAATTTCTAAAAGATACCCTTTATCTTTTAGAAATGGCAGATATCGAAGAACACTCAAAAACAAGAAGAGCCAAATCTCATGTTGGGGCTTCCTTTTCTCCCAACCTTATTCAACCAGTAACACTTCATGCCAACATTCAAGGGCAAATACAATTCCTCATCTAATAACAAATGGTGATGTTCTAGGCTAAGGATCATCGTCGAGCATATTTGATCTTGAACTCCACTGCCCATGCTCCCATCGAGGTTGGTAACATCTTATGACTAAATCACCCATTCTTTTTCATGTTACTCTAGCAAGGGTCATAACTACTCATTTGTCAGTTTAAGCCCTAATGTCTCCCTCTCCATCAACTCCTCTATGTTAGCCCTGACTCAACTAATAAAAGGAGAAGCAGAGTTTGTGCAACATTTGGTGTCAACCCCTATGCTATGTACTCTAGATGGTTGTAGTTGGCCCATCTATCTCCATTATCCTTAGAAATCCTTTGGGAGAACATCCACAAGATTAAGCTCCACAAATGACCATTTTTTGGAGATAAAATCCTAATGTTAAACTATGAAAGTTCGGAATGGTTATGGTAGTGCACAAAATGTTTGATGTCATGCATTGCCATTGCTTTTCCACTCTACTTAATTTGGAGGCTTCTACCAACCTCCATCACTAGTTTTGGTGACTTATTCTTGTCTTCCTAATTGGTTTTGCCAACAAATTTTGACCTAAGAATTCGACTGATCACTACTTATTTGTTATGTAGGAGGAGAATGAGCCGCTGTGGCTATAACTGAAAGACTTTGATGTGAAAGTGTGCGTAGTGGAGTTAACCATCATTGAGGTCCTTTGCATAGCTTTAGTTGAGTCCTGTGTTCCAGATCTTACCAAGTCCTTTGCATTGGATTGCTTATGCTTAGCCACTCTAAGGGGGATACTTGAACGCATAATTGAATACATTAAGTTAAAGAAAGATTGCAAGAAGATGGCAAAGGTAAAGAGGCTGTTGGGTGTTCTCGAGCATTCCGAAGGAAAAACAAAACGTCTTGTGACCCTTCACAATAATAGCAACAATGGCCATCACTTAACAAGCTTGGGACAATCACCATAATGGTAGTTGACCTCACAGACTATAGAGGGAAACCGATGTCTTCAATATCCAAAGTATAGGTCTTGGCGATCCTCAAATGGGAGGGGCATTATAAGGCTCCTAAGACCCATGAAAGGCAAAGGGAATGCCACATAGAGTATCATCTATATAACTTTTGATGTTAATAAAGTTTCTTCTCATCGGTTCACATGCCACTAGTTGAAGAAGGCCTCCATATATGATGTAATTGTATTGCTCCTCTATGTAACCCTATTATCTTCGACTCTATAGATCTCCTTGTTCTTGGCAACCCCTTTGATGATGTCTTAGTCATCATCACTTACATTGTTAATCTAGAGGTCCCTCAAGTCCTTGTTGACATTGGTAGTTTTGCGAATGCACTCTTCCTTCAAGCTTGAGTGAATGAACATCCTAAGAAGTCTCTTCTCCCATGTAGAAGTTCCTTAGTCAACTTTTAGGGGAAGGTGGCAAATCTAGGGACATTTACTATGCCCCTCACCCTTGAAGGACGTGCATTGTTGATACATACAACAAATATCTTAGTCATCAAAGCTTCCTTTTGTAACTATATTCGTGGGAAGACTACCCTCAATGGTGTCAATCTATCTCCTTTGTGGTATTTCTACCTCACTAGTTTCTTAATCCTAATTATGTCTTTATCATTTGTTGAAACTTCCTCCAATCTCACTCGTATTACTTGGTCCCATTGAAGTAGAGAAAGAAGAAAGCAAGGAATGTTGCCATTGAGATTGAAGTTAATGAAGGTATTGCTAGGGTTGATCTTAGGGAAACTTTATATTTGTAGACCCTTCAGATCTTGACAAAAATGTAAAAATCTTATTTGGACTTTGAAAATATAAGTGCTATTGCTCCCACTCTATTGGCAGACTGCGTGGATGTGTTTGTGTGGAAGCCTATGGATATGGCAGGTATACGTTGAGAAATAGTTAGAGCATCATTTGAATGTCAAACATGGGATTGTTCTTGTCTATAAAGGAAGCTACCTTTTAGTCTCGAAAAGAAGGAATCTATCTAGGCAATAAGTAAAAAACTGTAGAACATTGACTTTATTTGATCTATCTAGCACCCAGAATGGCTTGCCAACAACATAGTGGTCAAGAAGGAGAACGTATTGTGGTGAGTGTGTATAGATTTTATAGATCTTAACGTTGCTTACACAAAGGGCTCATTAGACGCCTTCAAAGCTTCCTTCCCTCTTGTTGGAGATGCTCCTTTGTCATCAATCGATGCGGCTCTCAAAGTTTATGAATAAGCTATGTAAGCCATGAAGAGGTTGGCAAGTAGTGCATTGTGAGCCTCTACCTCCTTGGAGGTCTTTATATGCCTCTTCTTGTAGGAATAAACCTTCCAATGTGTGACTTGTTTGCCTTTAAGATCCCTTGCCCATTAGCCTTAAGTGCATCCACAATTATTGTAGAATACGTGGCAGTGGAGATTTCTTCTTTTTCCTTAATTGGCAGACAACCTCCACTTCTATTGGCACAACATTAGGAAGCCCTTCTCTTGCTACTAAATGCATGAACTTGTTGAAATGCTTTGCCTAGGTGTTCTTCAACCTCCATGCAATGTAGTTACTCCCAAAGTAAGTGTATGCCTCCATCAAAGTGATATATTTCGAATCTTGGAGAACATCTTCTGTAATCATTGGATTTCATATATTGTTAGGTTTGGTTGGTTCAACATATTCTTGTCTACATCTTGGGGCTCCATAAACCGGTTTGGCAAGCAAGTTATGAAGGCCCACTTATCTCTTAAATCTAAGAATGAGGTTGGTTAGTCAAGCAGTTTTGTCTTAAAAGTGAGTTCCCTTCATCACTTGGATTATGGCATTTAGAATTAATTGTGTTTGCATCGGCCTATAATGCTCCAGTACTTGATGAAAGATGTATTGAAAGGTGGGTGAAGACCTAACAAGAATAACTTGATAATGACCACCAACATTCCTTTGTAAGTCTCAGTTGACTTATCATCTGTTGTGGGCATGATAAGAATAATCTTTGGCCTTGGGTTGTATTCTTTTGATGATTTTCGTACACCATTGGAACTCTATGTGCTTGTCGTAAACTTGATGCAGTTTCGAAAATCCAAAGTCAAATCCATGGCGGATTACAAATTGAGTATAAAGAAGAACAGAAGAAGCCGACTTCTAATAGGATAAAGTTTGAAAAGGCAGAAAGCTAAAAGAGAGAAATATTGAATTAAGTCCTTGTCAAAACACCCTAGCATTCTATCCATCTGTTATATTCCTATGTTTGATCTATTCCTACGTTAGTGATTTAGATGCATCCCATTTGATGCTTCGTTTTCCTAAAAGACCTATCATTATTGATCGTTCTGCTGCTTAGTTGATGTTTCCCCTAGTAAGCTTAATAACCATCTTTTTTCTATGCTTACACATTGTCATTGGAATTCAACTTCTAATCATCAAAAAGTGAAAGCATAATGCATTAGTCAAAATGCTAACCATACAAACCAAGCAATCCAATGCAAAGTTTGAAAGAACAAATAGAATTGAAAAGAGTAGCTTTATTTAGTTAGGATCTTATTGGATTATATTTAGAATTCAAAAACAAAAAATAAACAACAAAGTGCAAGATATGTGAAACTTTAATTCTAATTCTTTCTTCAGTTTGAAGGCTTTCTAGTTGACCACTTTGTGCTTGGGATCTGGCCTCTCGATGCTCTTTTCTTCCATTCCAATGTTTTCCTAATCTTTTTGCTAGACTTCATGATGTAATCTCAAGGGTGAGTCAACATTTTGATGGCATCCCTCTGGAGGAATTCTTCGTCAATTGGCTTTATAATTAGATCCTCACTATCATTATGGTAAACCTCTTGAACTATCTTTCTCATATCTACCTCTTGATGGTTGTTGCCTCAAACTTGTGTCTCTTCAAAGGCCTATTTTTTTGTTTATCTTAAAGGCTTCTCCAATGCAATTTGTTTCGTGCATTTTGTAATTGCTCTTGTAATGCGTCATTGAGTCTTTTTGTAAGCATTCAATCTTAGCGAGGGCATCCTCTTTCTCCTTCGTCACTACCACACACTTCTCTAGGGAGCCCTTCTTATTTGCCGAACACTCTCTCGTCAACTTGACCAATTGTCATTTGGGTTGCCTACTTCTTGTAAGAGTCTATAATATAATTGATATATTCCTTTGGTTCTTTGATGGAATCTTAACACACTATTTCATCTCTACTTTCAACAGTACTCAAATATTTCTACCCAGAAGCCATGCAAGAAATATTTTCACCAATTTCCTTATCATGAATATCCAGTTGTAGCTGATGTTAGGTGTTGTCACTATGCCATGCATAGAGTTGTTCAAAATTTGAATGTGAGAAACCACATAGGGGAATTCTATAAGTTAATTGTACCAATTCCCATTGGAGACAAAACTTGGGGGCAATGGTCACAGTATTTGGTACGTTTTTGGTATGTTTATAGTGTCGAGGATGTCGTATTGGGCGGACTCTTGCATTCTCATATACCAAGAAAGAATTGATGAATTGTTTCTACTGAAAAATTAAACTATCGATTAATTCTTGCACACCATGAATTACTTGAAAGTGGGATACCCAAAATTTGAGGGTCCATGAAAACTAGAACATCAAGCCATGGTAAACTGCCAAAACTTCTATTGTTGTGTAGTAGCTGGGTTCAGCCTTCTCCTTGTTGAGTTTCATCGCCCGCAACGTCTTCAATTGGAAAGAGTCTTTGAAAATAGAATAAACCAAGATTCTCAGCTTGAAAACTAACTAGCTGAAAGGCATAATGAAAAAGGTAGGCAGAACGACTAGCATTTCTAAGAATCTCAAGAAAATCTCTCACTCATGAATTTGATCCCTTGGAATATCTTGATCGGCTAGTTTTCTACATATAACTACATCTACCTTGAACTGGGGGGTAGCAAACCCCCAGGAGTCCCTGGAAAGTGCCTGTCAACATCTTGAACTTGACTTAAAGTCTTCTTGATACCCTCTTGCCGATCTTGCAAGGAAGTTTCCATGTTAGCCTCTTGTTGATCTTGTTCACCTTCGTTGTTGCTAAGATCGTTTGAACTATTAGAAATGTCATGTTAGATCTCAAAAGGACACATTGCATCGATAACATCCCTTGTGTATATCTTCTCCACACTTCATGGTATTCTCGTTATCATTTGCTCTCAGGAAAGCCACAAACATTATCTTTGCTACTTTTTTCGATAGTTTAGTGGGCATCTCTGTTACCACCGGTGCCATTTAGTCTTCAGCATTGCTCTTTTAGGCACGTTTTTCCATCCTTTGCATGGTGTTGAAAAGAATTTTTTTCCCTTCATTTGGATCAAGGAGATTAGATTCACTCACATTAAGCAATAAGATCTCATCTGCTCTTGTTGCCATTTAAAATAATGTTTCTAGACCTAGTAAATACTCTCTTCAAGATTTAGGTATTCATAAATAATCGGTACCCTACGAAAAAAATGTTGACTTACTTTTCATGTCATGTTCTCTATTGGGTTGATCTCATATCAACTAATTCAATGCAACACATGTTAATCATATCAAACCAATGGTGGCATAATGGTGTTTTGTTAGATCAAATGCCAAAACAATATAGTTTAGATGCACCAAAACCTTTTGAACTTACTACATGGTTATTGCATGAACAATCCCTTCCACCCAATAGGTGAAAGACACACCAACATATTGCTAGTCACCTAAGTAATTAGGTAACATGTCTTAGGCATCTTGGTAGCCTTGGAACCGCTCTTGACATAGGATTTATCTATTGTAATGTTTATGTAAGATAAGGAGAAATTATGCAAGATAACAATTTTGGATTCCTAGGTTGCCAATCAGCTATAAGTAAGGTGTCAGATGATATCATGTCTAGTCGGATTACATAATCCACTCATAATTCCCAATCCTAATCAATCCAATAGACCCAAAAGAGCAATTTTATTCCATTTGTGTAGGTCTTCAAACCATCATGAACTACAACCCACATGCTATTTCTACTACTATATTTGTAACCGCTTCTCATTTTTTCTTGTGATTTATTTTTTTGTACATACCCCAAAGGCACCCCTTGTACTCACTAACTAGTAAAATCCAATTCCTTTTCTATGCTCATGTTTTTTTTCCCTTATTCTCAAGATTTTTTGTGCAAAAATTGTGTGTTCATCTCTTGTATTCTTTTCCTTCTTTAATTTCCTTTTTTTTTTCTCTTGAGAGCCTTTTGACCTCCAAGAGTACGAAGTAAATCTCTTTCGAGACTTGTACGATACAAATTTGGAAGGTATAGATACATTTATCAATAATTGGCAAACTCAGAGATTGTGAGATTGCTTATGTTTCGAGAACCTCAACTCTTTACAATCATGACAAAATACAACGTCAACTCTTTTATTCTTTTCTCTAACATTTTGTTATATATTTACAATTATTATGAGTGAAGTCAAGTTGTTGATGGACAAGAGATTCTTTAGGGATTAGCTTTTATTATATTTATCTTTTGAGCCTTGTTTCGTGACAACTTTTTGTGTACTAGGTAAGATAGAACCAAGAAAGCCAGCTTAAGACAACATAAGGTTTTGTATATTAACTATCTACAATTGAATACATTGAAAACCACTTGTTCTAACATTTCTTCCTTCAACTTAGTTGGAGGTAGGGCTTGTGTAGATATAGATGACATTGGGCTTTATATTAATTTCATTCTTCAAAGCTGCATCCTCCTTTTTGAAGGCTTTGAACTTATTGCTTAATTTTTTTTTTTGGAGTTTTTCTTTTTTACTTTCTCTTGAACCTCCTTTTCAATGAGATCTTATTATAAGACCACCTAAATATCATAGTTTTACTCTTTCAACTCTTACAAGGCCTTTCGAATTCGATGCTCATGACGGAGAGTATCTTGTAAACGAGGGAGCCTAATGCATAGTTGATTGAGTAGTCAACTCTAAGATGATCAAGTTAAAGTTGTCATGCTTTCAAAGCCACATTCACTCATCATGTTGACCTAAACAAAAACATCTATCATTTGACCTTAGGAGTCATCCTCTTGGGTTTGTGTGGGAAAATTCATCGTCTCTCTATCGGTAAGCTTGTTCCTCAATGCCATATTTGCCCATTACCATTCTTTTGTTTTAGCCTCTCCCTTGACTGAGATTTCCTCCTTCAGATTATATATGAGGTCCACTATTTATATGTCCATGGTCTCAGAAAAATCAACATTTGAGGAGGTAGGTAATGTAGCTACTACATACATTTCTAATGCTAACTTGATTTGAACTCTTGCCTAAGCCAAAATTTGTCTCAATGGGCCCCATTCGACCTTCCTTCTTGTGACACTTTTGGTCGAAGTAGGAGGGCTAACCTCCTCTTTCTAAGTTTTTGAGGCATGTCACTTGCTATGACAACCCAGTGTGACATATCATCCTTTTTTGCTTTCTTTTCTTCTTTGACCTAACATGTAAGTGCAGATGCTTCAACCAAGTTCACTCGAATCACTAAGCATCATAGTTGCTTCTTGGGATGGTGTAGGGGTTTCTCCAAGAAGAGCTCATTTAGCTTTTTGACTTGTTCTTCTTGAAACTCTAGTTACAAGAGGGCCTTGGCATCTACATCCATTGTATCCAAAATTTCTTGGATAATCCTTTTCCATATACCCACTTGTGGCACCACTTTGAGGAGGATGGAAAATCATATAGTCATGACCTAGAATAGACTTGGAAGAACATTATTAGGGTAGCGTGAAGATTTCTTTAACACTAGCAAATATTAGAATCATTCTAGATTGAAGGGAAGATTCTCATCCTCTAATACACGGGAAAAGCATAATATCATTGCTACGACATTGGGAGCCAACTTCACAAGCACATGTCTATAGTAGTTTAGCAGTTTATAGAAAATATCCTAGAAGGGGAGGCAAAGGTTCAGTAAGAAGAATGCTAGGAACATATCCACTGTATTTGGATACTCGATATTGGAGTATCAGGCTCAACGAGGATCAACAGGGAAATCTCTAGTCATGGATTTTGTTCCCTGTTCTCTCAAGTCAATCATTCTCTATTTTTATGATGCTTTCTTAAAACTTTTCATTATCTTTGAAAGTTTTGACAATTCATCCTCAAGTAGCATACATCAACTCAACAAGGAATTGATGAAAGAGTAAGGAAACCAACAAAAGAGCAAAAAAGATTATCTTATGATTTTCCTTTAAATACTAGTGTGGAACTCATTTCTTATCCAATTATTTATTTTTTTCTTGTCCTTTCTCCACGTTAGATTGGTATCTCTCTTAAAGTGTGTCTATCACCTTTCTTAGATCTTTAATGCTTTCATGTGCCCACTCTCTTATGATGGTCTTGGCACTCATAATATTCTTAACATCATCGTCCATTTCCTTTTGATTGTTCTTTAAGCTCTTCTCTTTGTCAGGTGGTAACAATGCAAACTATGCTTAGTCTATTTTCATCAATGCTTACAACTACTTCATTATTGCTAAACAACAAATTCAGCCTATAGAAAATAGGAACATTTCATTGCAGCCCATTTCAGCAAGGGGAAAAATATAAAAAGGAAACATCTATTGATCTTCAAATTGATCTATATTCATCTAGGCAACTATGTTAAGGTTTAAAAAAAAACCATAGCTACGTAGGCTTTATTGTAAGTTCATTAGCCCTGGTTTACCTTTCCTTTGGCTTCATCTATCTTTTTGTCTCTCCACTACCCATCGAGAGTTTATTTAGTCTTTTGCTTGACTACTAGGTGACGAAATTTGACACCAAATGGTTAGTTAGGATCAAAGCAAAGCCATTCATGAAGGTTTGCAATCAATGAACTCTATTAGTAGCTCCTTCACAATTTTGGTTGCTTGCCAAGTCTTAAAGGTCGGAATGATGAATGTTTCTCACCAACCCTTTATAACTTTTCTTCACATCTACTTACCATGTGGAACACCGTACTTTGGCCTCATCAAACACTTGATGAGCCAAGCCATCATCAATTTGTTACCACATCAAATCATCAGAGGTGGTTTACAATTGATTCGTCGAAGCCTCCTTTGGCCTATAGAAGTTAATTCTCCATTTTTAGAGCTTCATATTCTACTTGGATAAAGTTTCAAACCTTTAGTAAGTCATTGCTCACTTAATCAACATCTTCATCCCTTTAATCTTTTGCTTGAAGGTGTTGATGGATTGCAAGTACTTCATGGGAGACTAAATGGCCTTGTTGATTGTGTCCTTGATTATCACTTGTACCATGCATTGTAGGTTTTCCTTCCTTGATCTCTTCAACCCATCTAGCTTCCCTAGGACTTCAGAATTAGGGGATACTAAATGGTTCTCTCATTGGTAGACAAACTTGGAGAAGTTGTTGATAGCTCCACCAACTTCTTTTCTTTCTTTAGTGTCACCTAAACTAGGAAATTCAAGACTTTGAACTAGCTCGTGCTAGATCTGTAATTCCCTCCCGTAGTGAAGACGATTATCTTTATATTAGCCACTAAAGATCCCTAACATTTTTGTTTACTCAGTTCGGTTCTAGTTTAGAATCATCGGAGGTATATCATACACTTGATAATCCAAGAGGAAGATTTACATCCTTTAACTCTCTTTTCCTTCTCCATTCTTGAACCAAAGGGAGCAAGCATGAGCTTAACGTCTATAGTAAAGCCTATAGATTCAATTATTGTAATAGTCTACACCGCTTCATGAAACCTGTGCATGTTCTCTATTTCATGCCTTTTGTTGTACTTCTCTAGTTGATATTGAACATTATTGTCGACCATCGCTTTTGGAGTAATCCTTTCCTCATTGGTCTTTGCTTCTTTAGTCCATTTCATTTCTCATGCTAGAAAAGCCCTATTCATCTTTGATCAAATAAAGGATGCAAGCAAACGACAAAGAAGACAAGGGATCTTAAGGTTTCTCGGAAGGAAGAGAAGGAACTATTTATGCTCTATCCGAGTCCATCCTATCCTTGTGGATTAGGAAGTCGAACCGACTAACTTTGAAATCCATAATTCGAACCGACTAACATTATAATGCCTTGCATTATAATATTTCATTTTAGTGGCTATTTATTGCTATGTTTTTGCCAACTATCAAGTAAATCATTGCCCTTGAGATTCGTCACAAAATAAAAAAAAAAAGGTCATTAGGAGAAGATTGTAAGACCAAATTTATATAACGACTCTTATCAGATCTTCACCATACCTCTCATATTAACCTAACCTGATAGCTATCCAAATAATTTGAGCTGTCCAAGCTTCTTCAATCACCATTGCAAGTATCTAGTCACTACTAACTTTTACATGCGAGTCAAGTAGGCTATTGTGGACAAATTTTTGCTTATCTAGTCATGGGAGTTATGTGGCATCCAAGTCATACCTTCTGAACTCCAATCATTTCGAA
Organism: Vanilla planifolia; assembly: GCA_023846275.1. Lineage (NCBI taxonomy): Eukaryota > Viridiplantae > Streptophyta > Magnoliopsida > Asparagales > Orchidaceae > Vanilla > Vanilla planifolia. Next base: position 33,298,662 of record CM043873.1, read on the forward strand.
CTTCAGAAAGAAAAGTATGCATATCTCATGAGGTCAAGAGAAGGCCTTGTGGCAATTGTAGAGATCATGAGGTAGATGTTTCCCTAGCAATCACCTCCACCTCATAGGAAACTTGTAGAGACCAATATGTGTAACATGTATTTAGAAGTAACGGAGACTCAATCAAGGGCACTCATGCTACCTCACCCAAAAACCAGACCTCTCATACAAACTTTCCTATAACTCCTTGGTTTTTGATAATCAACAACCAAGCTATTGTACTTCTCAAGGCTAAATTTCTTATAATATATTAGTGATCCCCTTTGTAATACGAAACAACTAGTGAAACCTCTTTAGCACAACCCATGGTTTGGTTTTTTCTTTTTATGGGTGTTTCTACATAAAACTCTGTTTTTCTTTCCTTATTTTCTCTTATTATTTGCTCTCCTTAACATATCTTCTTAATGTATCAAGTAAAAGCCACATTACTTTCAATATGAATTCTTGCATAAAAAAATTTCTAATAGATAAGTGCTTTTCCATTAGCTTCTTAGAAATGTATGTTTAGGCTGTTTGGATTCTCAATGGGTTAGAGACCAAATAGACCCATCTTTTTGTAAATGAAGTGCCTAATTTTGTTGGGAAAAGGTAACTCCTTGTTTGCTACAAGTTATCTTAATCCTAATATGTTTTCTTGCTCTCCCATACTTTTGTGAATAACTTCTTTGTTGACTAATCTCGTCTTTACAATACTTGCAAAATCACTATTACAAACAAGAATCCTATTTATATAGACAACCAGAATAGCAATACCATGAATACATTTTTGATGAACATCGAGTCATTGGCCTGGCACCTTCAAATTCCTAAGTTAATAACAATCAATTAAACTTTTCAAATAAAGCTTTGGGACTTTATTTTAGGTTTTAAATGGCTTTCTTTAACTTGTCATTGCCCTTGTTATCCCTTCCTGAATAACAAATCTTGATGGTTGGTTCATGTAAATCAATCTTTTAAAAATCACCACAAAGGAGTTTTTGACATCAAATTTTAGAGTAGGCCAATAGCCTTTATTGATCGCAAGCAAGGGTAGGATAAATAGGAGAGAACGTCTCATTGTTGTTGTTGCCATACAACTTGATCAAACCTATGGTAACCAAGCAAGCCTTGTACCTATAAATGATATCATTTGACTTGTATTTAAAAGAAAACAAGTAACAGTATCCATATTAGGTTATGCCTAAACCAATTCCTACGGTTTCCATGACTATAGTTATCATTGCCAAGATTGCAAGAAAATTCATAACCTTTGCTATGATTATGACTATGACTATGCCTATGACCATGAATAATTAGAACAAAAGATCCAATAGGAATTATAGTGGGTCTTTTGGAGCCAATGAAGAAATTAATTACCTGAAAAAATGTGGTTAAGAGATGATGCTCTATTGTCAAACTAGTTTTAAGGAGCTCTTAAGACTAGTAAGGACTTTGGCAATGACAAACTGTTCTCATCGGACCTTTTATTGTTGGGAATTAAGAATTAATGGATGGTGTACAATTAGTTGATTGAATGAGGTTGTTCTTGATGCAAATTAAAAAGCCTCTCATATAATTGGATCACCTATGAATGCATCTTACAAGGCATATTGCAAGTTTTTTTAGTAGAGAAAAGAAGCACATCTAAGAAGATTTCAAGTTCCATTCTATTGAGAAGCTAAGATATAACTATTTAGTTTTTTTTTACCATTGTTTTTAGGAGGTGGAATTCTTGTCCTCACAACACAAGCGTGTGAAAGAAAACGATGAAATTTGTCCTGGTTGGTAATAAAAGCTTTAAAATGTCTAGAACTATAAGAGATGGTTTAGACCACTGCTTGATGGTCGTGCTTGTAATAAATTTATTTTGGGTGGTCAAGTTGGACAAAAAGCAAATGATAGAAAGGTAGCAATAGTGGATCATAGACAAATCATTTTGTGTTCATGATAGAATATTAGTTAGCTAGTTAATGTAGAAAGTTGTATGTCATAAGAGAAAGTTAGAAGAAAGGATGACAAGTTTTACTTCAATTACTATGAATGAGGAAGTTGATGTCATAGACTATGCTAGAGGGGGCAATGATGTAGGTGGTTGAAGGAGGAAATGAAGAGGAGGTCAAAGGAGTGCCATTGCGAAGGGATTTTATTGTTGCAAGGAGCATCATCATAGAGGTTTTGCGTTGTAGAGGAATTGTATGGTGCAAGAATGGTAGGAAGGGGCTTATGAATTACAAGAAGATGTGAGTTGCAAGGCTTTCATCATGGTAAGATGAGGGAGATTTGATTAATGTCTCGTTATGGTATAGTGGCAAGGGAGAAGATTGTAGGGTTGGTGTGCTAGCTTTGTTATGGTGTAGAGTTGAGTCTAGGCTAGGTTTTTGCAACCTAAAGTTAGGTGGGAGGAGATGAAAGGAAGATGATTGGTTTGGATTAAGTCATTCTCAAGGATTGGATTGTTTGATATTATATAAAAAGGAAAGGATTTTTTTTTAATGATTATAGAGGGGGATCTAGTCACCACCCTCATGTAGGACTAACCTAGGGGATTTACAAGGAAAAGAGCTCCATAAGAAAATTTTAATAAAACCATAAATTGTTAAGCATTCTATTTATATCCTTGCATTAATGTTGTTGCTAATTCAGATTGAATTTATAATCTAGTAGTCACTAAGTTTGATAAAACATTTATTTGAACCTTGACCAACACAACAACCACACAAAAAATCCATACTTAAGCCCCTCTTTCTCCGTTCCGGTGGGCCATTAGGATCGATAGAGATGCCACCTTATGTTAGTATATGAAGTCTCATATTCGCGTTCACTAGAAATGCTATTTGTTTTTTTCCTACCTTCAATGTTTCAGAAGTAGTTTATATTTATCTGATTGAATTGCAGGAAAGATAATGCTGGCTTATTGTTTTGTAAAGAGCAAGGCAGTAACATTAACTATGGTTTTTTAGATGACAATGATAAGTGTAATAGTGGCTTGCAAAAGAATGAGATTAATTCTAAAACTGCTTCCCATGGATGTTTAGAAGACGATAGTGAAGGCACTGGAAACAATTTGGTTAAGTTGCCAATGATTCAAACTGGTGTGCTGCGCACTAATTGTATAGATTGCTTGGATCGTACTAATGTTGCTCAATATGCGTATGGTTTGGCTTCTCTTGGGCATCAGCTTCATGCCTTGGGCCTTATTGATGATCCAAAACTAGATTTGGATGGTTCATTGTCTAATGAATTGATGCAGTTTTATGAGAGAATGGGCGATACACTTGCACTACAGTATGGCGGTTCTGCTGCTCATAACAAGGTAAGCCCTTGAAAACTGATATTACTATTGTCCATGTTGATGTTGCATGTGGGTTTATTTATTGTTATAGATCAACATTTTTCTTACATTCACTTTTGCTTCAGTAATGTAAAATAATAAAATATGGTTTACAGTTTCTTTTTATGCTTTTCAGATAAAAAAGCACATATAGTGAATGTAAACAATATGGTTGAAGTAAGCATCAACTACTTTGAAGTTAAGAGGCAGAAATACATCTGACAAGGAAATAAGTGGCAATTTTTCTTACTGTGGTAGCTTCATTGCATTCACAGAGAGTAAGTTTACAATCTAGTCTGAAGCAATATTGATTGGAGAGTGTCAAATGGGTTAGTCCTCAGATTGAACCTATAAGCTGCCAATTTTAGAAATCTTTCAACTCTTAGCCTTCTAGAGTTGGCTAAGTAGATCTATGTCTAAATTGGTTTGCCAAATTGGTTAATTGCCATAGGTAACTAAGTGACAACCTTTAGTGTACATTGTTGGAAGATGGTGGAGAAATTTTGAAGTCTTTTTTTTTTTTTTGGATGGTTTTGATCGCTATTGATTTATTCTCTATTATTAACTTTTTCTTTTCTTTGTAGATTATGTATAGAAATGCTATTTGTATAAAGTTTTCTCATAACAATAAAATATCCAAATAATAATTTCTTCAATTACACTATTGTGATATGAGAACCACTAGTTAGGGAGACAGCTTTCCAGTTCCTTCTATTCAAGCTAAAGATGTTGTCCAATGGCTAGATGTAATCCCCATAAAAGTGACAAAGTCTTTGACTACAATGAGACACACATTGGCATCCTTTGTCTCGCCTATGCTTGTTAAGCATAAATCTCTCCAAATCATTTTGCATGGTTAGAATGGGGGTGAAGTTTCATGATTGGTTTTAATTGATGTTGGTTATCAAAGTTAGAGTGTTAGGTATTTGAGGAGAGAAACTCCAATGCTTTCATATACAAAACCCAACTACAAAACTTGGGAGGTTGGTTCTCTATGTGATGGCTTGTCACATGGAGAAGGAAAAGGTTTGATGTATGTATTTAATAAAACTGGCTAGGTGATGTAAGAGGCTTTTAAGAAATTTTCTCTAATATTAGTAATACCATCAATGTGGTGCTTAAATCAAAGATTTATAGAATACGAAAAGCTAAGTTTGCTACCAAATATTATCATGTTTTGACTAAATTCTTGCAAGAAATAGATCTCTTCTATGACATGAATTGTAAGTTTTCAATCAATGCTACAAAATGCCACAAAATTTTAAAAAGTGAACACATTTTGACATTCCCCAAGTTGTGAATGCTAATTTGTTCTTGGGCGGTTGATAGGCCCAAAGGCATGTCTTCTTAAGAGAAAACCTTTGTTAAATTGAGGGACGAGAGTCAAACAAGGTGATGCTTTAACCCTTTAACTTAGTGATAAACATAAAAAATTCTACTTTTGTTACAATAAGGTAAAGATACTAGTCTACCTTGAGACTTGAAGCTAGAATATAAACAAGAGTGTGATAACTATAATAGATCATACCACATGTGAAAAACCTATTGGAACATTCATGGGAAGCTTTTCAATGGATGTTGAAAAGGAAGAGAGTAAAGAATTAAGTAGCTTTAGTAGTAGAAATGAAATTTAGAAGTTTGGAATAAAATCTCTTCACTAAGCAAAAGTAATTGCATTGAAAATTGCTAAATCTTGTGTATGTGTACTTGGCTCATTGAAACCTATTGTTTGGACCATTGTGGACTTGTCTCTATCACTACAATTTTACCTAGGAGGAAGCAACTCTTGTCTAAGGATATTTAGCTTGCGAACTTTGCTACTTAACAGAGGTGAAACGAGCGACAAAGAGACCAACATCACAAATGATGGGAAGGACATAGTTGAGGACCCCTTTGGTCCAAGGCCCTTTTGGTGAACGATATGAGGAAGAACCTTCAAGGATTTGTTGACATAGTTGAAGTTTCTAACTATGAGACATGGGTTATTAGAGGGGTAGTTGACATGGATGGAAAAGGAAAAAGGATCCCCAAAGGGTCCCTCCATTGGGATTGCGAGTCATGGAATGCATAAACTATGGTTTACTAAAAAAGCATTGAGTTAGGGTGTGTCAAAGAAAATGAAATCATGGGTCCATAATGATTGTTTGGATCCCACAAAGTGAGGCATTCCATTGAATCAAGATTGTCCCCTAAATGGCGAGATGGAAGTTGTTAGATTCATCTTCGATAGGGAAGAGCTTTGTAGAGTTTCTCAAAAATGAATTAAAAAAAAAAGGAAACAATTCTTTTCTCTTTCTCCTTAGGGTTTTTTTTTATTTCAAAAGCACATTATGACACAAGAGTTTAGTATATTTGTTCTTTTCAAATTTAAAATCATTTTTGGTGCATTGCCTTATGAATAAAGGAAGAGAATCCTTTTGTTGTGATCATTGCATTCTTGCGAAATAGCTATGGAACAATTAACATTCTTACAAGCCTTAAAAAATTTTCTTTAGCAAAAAACTCGTCCCTAGTTGAATCGAAGTTAGTCTTGCAAAGGGTTTGATTAGGAGGGCATGACATTCGATACATATACTTACTCGTTGGCATCCAAGCTCCTCCACAAAGTTGACAACATGCTGACATGAGATTCTATCCTTGTAATAAATCTGTGTCATTCTTCATCACCTTGATGATGTTTTAAACTCTTAGACTGAATCAAGGATGATGCTACTTTGACCTTTGCTCCGGAGAGCTTTGGTTTACAATGGGATTTCTAGTCCTTTGACCTCAATGTGCTATATAGTATGGCTCAGCAGCCATCTATCCTATCTCTTTTCCAAACTGCAATTACTTTCCATCCTTAATCTTGTTGACTAGCCATGGTATGGGTCACGTGTGGGTCTTGTTGTTGGACTACCATTTTTAAGTCGTCACCTTCAATTGTGGAAGAGTATTTTCAAGATGAAGGGATTGGGGAAGGCCTCATGACAAGCTGCTTATGATCTCTTGTCGGCTTGCATCATGACACTGGTGAACTGTGCCTCATTTGCTACTTTCCCCTTGTCTTTTGTGTCTTAGGATTTTGATCTTTTATTTGATTTCCTAGTGATCTTACACAACATTGCATTGTTTCCTCCTAAACCACAAATGTAATTTGTTACTACTAAGGATTGGAAGTCCATCTTCACTTAGCTAGGTGAATTCTACTCAACTATTGGATTTTTTCCTATGCCTAAATAGTATTGTTTCTATTTCCTTGGAGGAGGTTATCGAATATCAAGCTGAGTCTATTCTTTGATGGTGTATTACATAGGGTAATGACACCTTCCTTATTGTCACTTGGTAAAATATACTAGAAGATTTTGGAAACTAATAGATAGTCTTGAAATTTTGGCTTTAAATAAAGGCTTCTTGTTCAAGTTTCTCCCTTGATGAGGACCTAAACAATGTTTTGCAACTAGGAATTTGGTCAATTGGGGGATGAACTTAGATCTTGAGCAGATGAACCCCTAGATAAAAAAATGGGGGGTAAACTTGAATGTATTTCAGAACAAATGAAATTTCTAGGCTTAATTTTAGAACTTAGAATAGCAAATTCCTATTTAAGTTTGCTAGTTTTATAGGAAAGTCAATTATAATAGATCACAATGCTATTTTCAACTCCGAACTCACATTTGCAAGAGTTTATGTTAAAGTTGATGTGAATTATCCTTTTCTTGTGATTCTCTTTCTAGATTAGAGTAAATCTAATTGAATATGGTTGGAGGTTCAATCTTTCCAAACTATGCATCATCTTTGCTCATAATCTACTCTCCTATCCTCATGTGCCTAAAGCTTTTCTCACTCACCAAGGTCCTGCTCATGTTGCTGTAGTGAATGAGGATGGTTTTACCTTAGGTAGGATTAGAAATAGAAGCTGTGTAAGGAACTTGTGCCTTTGTGTACATTCATTACTGACATTCCTTGTGGGAATGCCAAGACTCTTTGCCAACAAAAAACCATTTTACCACTCTAATTTGTGGAAGGTGAAGCAAACATAAAAAAGTCAACCCCCTCAATTTCAAAGGGAAGAATCAACTCATTGGGTTGGAAGAGTATTATCTACTATATTAAGTGTGTTCTATAAGACACCCTTAAAGTTCCAAAATGATTTAATGTGGAGTTCATTGCTCTTTATGTAGAGATTTCTCCTTAACTTAGACTTTCCTTAAGGAAAGTTTGCTCTTTGGATCAAGGCTCCCATGAGACGTGATTTTTTTTCTTTTCTAGTGAATACGCCTCCTTGCATTTTGACCTGAAATTGTCTTGGCTGGTGTCATGGTGACAAGATTTGGGAATGTTAGTACTTGTTTGGGATTGAGTTCACTAATCATTGAAATAAGTTTAGTCTCTTTCCCAATGAAGGAAATAACTATAATTTTGATCTACACTAGTATGGATGTATTTTCATTTTTTGGAATCTGAACAACATTGCTATTCATGTTTTGCATGCATCTGCTCTTACTATGCTCCATTTTACTATCATTGTTTTCTATGATGATTTGTTCAGATCTTAATCGCTCATTCCTTGATTACTTGTATTACATCAACAACCAGTCCTCTCGTACATGCCATTATCTGAATGCACCCCCTCCCACTCATTCCTTTTGCAAAGAGTTCGAGTCAGTCTCATTGGGAGGTTAAACTTGTCCTACCTTATGATGGTTGTTTGCTTGGCCGACCTTATCCGAATTCCTAGATTGTTTTGCTTAAATTTATCATCTCTTGTTTAGATTTTGTATTTAATCTCTTTAATACGTTTTGTCATCTGAAGAGTTTTATGATATATCCTTGATTAGTCAAAAACTCTTATAACATGCATTTTTTAGATTTCAAAGGTGTTGAATACCAAAGTCCTTGTTATAGGATTGGATATGCTTTTCTTTATATGCATTTTAGAAATATCAACTGACAACTCAAATTTTTGATAAATTAATGGGTTTGACATATATGTTTTACCATGATACTTGTCCCTTAACACTATTTTTCTTCTTTGATGTGGCTTCTAAATTTAATGTTAAGAAAACAATTACTCTCATTTAACTTTTCTAGAAAGAGATCATTCCATTATTCATTTAGTTATACTTAAAAATTTGTTTGAGTTTATGCATAGGTATTCTCTGAGAGAAGGGGCCAGTGGAAGGCAGCAACTCAGTCTCAGGAGTTCATTCGTACACTTCAACGATACTATAATAATGCTTATATGGATGCCGAAAAACAAAAAGCAATAAACTTGTACGTCTTTTATTATTTTCCTCTTAATTTGCTTAACTCATCATTTTGATCTGAATATATCATTCATTAAGCATATAATAGCATCGTGATTACTTTTCTTGATGATAGATTTCTTGGATACTTCAAACCCGAGCAGGATAAGGTAGTGATTTGGGAGATGGATTCTGATCAGCATTATTTTGCTTCCAAGCATAATAACAGCTTAGGCATTGAAACACCAAGGTATTTTCAATAATTTTCTTTCTTTGTTTGCAAAAATTTATTACTACAACAATCACTGGGAATTTTGTTCTTTTTGTCTGCTGCTTAACATCATCACTTTAATTTTTTCATCTATACCAGATAGTTTGCTATTAATAATGTTGACATGACAAAAACAAATCTTCAAAATAGAATAGATCACAATTATCACATACATAGAGCTTATTTTATAGCATTCATTCTGAGGCTTGGAATTTATCATGGAAAGTCCCTTTAGGCTAATGGAAAAAACCGAAATTTTTGTTATCATTATCCTGGTCAAAGAAACAATTTGGTAATTCTTTATCATAAACTAATGAATTGTTTATTTATTTTCATTTACAATTATTGATTACATTGGATCATACATGCTTATTATCTATTATATGGCGGAGGGTCAATAGCGTCATTGTCTGGTACTCATCCTTTCAGTTAAAACACTGTCTTAAGAATTAAGTTCTTTCCTCACTTAGCTTGTAGGATGCGTTGTATGTTTTGTTTGGGTTACTAAGTTGCAATATATGCTGTGTTGTTACTATAAAATGGTTCAGTCACTTGGCATTGTTATATTCTAAGTAACTTTACATGGACGATTAGAATTGTCATTTTTGTAGTTAACAAATATTTAAGCCATTAAAATTATGGCTAAATTTCTATATGATATGGAAAGTCAGCTTTATTTAGTCCTACCTCTATATCATAACAAAAATCTATTCAAATTTTCTCTAAATTTAAAAATTCTATCATTAATTTTCCATGTCTGGAATTTGAAAGAAATTTGAGGTAGTTATTTTTACCAATATTTTATTTTTAAGTATTCATATTCGAGTGATAAACTTAATCTGATAATTATATTGTGTTAATTTTGTATTTTTGGGTAAGCTGTGAATTAGGATGTTAACAGCTAATGATGTAATTTTGTTTAAAATTTTATTCCCTGTCCTCTTCATAATTTCATCTACTATTGCTAACTTTTGTTATAGTTTTTGTATATATATATTCTAGTACATTATGATTATTAAAATATTTTACAGTAGGAATGCATAGCGTCTTTATAAAGCAGTTTTCTTCAAAATTGGTTATTTTTTTTTCCTTGCTTCCATTTACTTATGAAGCCATCCACATTTCTAATTTTTATCATCATTATGATTACTAATTGTTTGTAGTTCAAATTGCTTATTGATAAAGATGCCCGTGGCAATTTATTTAAGGATTTTTGTTTATGAATTAGGTCAATTATCAAGCGATCTTTGTCAGTTGGAAGCATTCTTCAGCAGAATAAGACGCATTTGTCACATTGTTGCATCAATAATGGAGAATTCCCTAAATCTGTTTTGTTTGACAAAACACATGAAGCTCGGGGTGCCAGGAGACTTTGTGATTCAACTCCTGAAATTTCAGCTTATCAACGTGATATGGCATTTTCCAGGTGTGAATCTTTAATTTGCTATGGTTGGTTTTTTAGAGCTCAGTTTTCAAATTTTTCTGTAGGACTTGAATTAAGTTCGTGTTCTTTCTGATTGCTATTTGTGGTGCATAGTTTTTTGTTGTTTTGGATATGATTTCCATGTTTCATTATTATTCACAAATCAAATCTAATTGGTTTCTAGCATATTGTATATTTCATTAGAATTCATGTATCTTTTTTCTTGTTTTGCTAAATTTTATTAATAGTATTTTGTTACTTAGTGAATATGGTGTGCAAGGAAATATCCTTAATGTCATTCATTTTTTATACATGTTAGGAAAAGGTTTCTATTGAGTCCTTATGATAAGCTTCTTATGTATTCTTCTAGTGCTTAGGATTTGTCCTTTGAGACTTGCTTGTAATATGATGGTCTTGCTGGCTCTTTTTCATAGGTCTATTCCAATGTTGCCTTGTCGACACCTTTTTGTGGAAAGCAAACATGGCTTTTTAAGTGAATTAGCATTTGATGCATCTACCCTTTCAAATTTTGTGGACCTTGATCGGTTTTCATCCTCTACAAATTCATGTGAGGAAGCTTATGAGAGGTATGCTTTTGTTAATTTAACAACACACTAGCTTCTTAACCACCGAAGGGTGGACAATAAAAGCATATGTTCTTCATACTAACAAGCATGATGTAAGATAATGATGATATTTTGTCATGGTTATAATGGTATTAAGTATTAGTTATAAAAAAAAGTTAATTTATAAAACATATTGTGGAATAGAAGAATATCAATCTTGTAAATGTTTAAAATCGAACTACAAACTTCAATAGATGTAACGACATGTTGACAACCCTATGTATGATATTATTGTGGTCTTATGCATGCAAGAATGAAGCTATTGCTAGATCGTTAGAAAATAGCTCATTATGCATTTCTTTGTGTCGAGTTTCTTGTATGAAATTTAAAACGATTTTTTTATTTAAAATTTTTTAAGATGTTAATTATATGTGGTGTAAGACAATATGTGAATAAAAAGATAAATTATTCCCATTGTAAAGCCAACCTCTTAGAAGATTATTTTGTTTCAATTGAGCGAACAGGCAAATCTAGTTGTATAATCGGTTAGATAAATCATTTAAGAAGATTCAAAGGTTTTGTCTATCAACCCGGTTAAGAAATGCATCGAGGTGAGGAATGTGCATAAGGTTAAACAAAGATGATCATAATAAACTTTGGTGACGGTTACAATCAACTACTAATGAAGCATACCAAGAAGCTAGATAATAGTGTCATTCAAATTTTACTTGAGTGAATAAATATAGTGGATATATCAAAAACTAAACTACACATAATATGAAACCATCAAACTAGGAAGTACAAAATGGAGGATGGCCTTCTTCACAAGGATGGAACCCCAAAGGCTAGTATGGTCATTGGTGTGGGTTAAATTATGTGACTTTCTTGTGCTATTGGAGGATTCGTCTTTACCAGTTTCAAGAAAACATCCCTTGCAAATCTAATCCTGCATCTTACAATCTAGCTAGATCATCTAAAGGCAAGTTTGAACTCATGGAACAATCAAGTCAAAATACCTAACTATAAAACATAAAACAATAAAGCTATTATAAAGTTAGAGAGAGATTATGTCTATATCGATCAGGATTGAAGGAGTAAAAATAATGTCAACGACCTCCTCTCCCCTTTTGAACTTCAACACTTTCTCTCATGGGAATCTTTGGATTCGGCACTTATCAAATTTTCACTCAAGACAATAAGAATATTTTCACTTAATAAGAAAGTAGTTGTTCAAAATACTTGGAAGTAGCTTAAATACTAAGTCTCAAGTCATATATAGAGCTTCATAGGTCATAAATGTCTTTTCATAATGTGGGATTAGAGAAGATATTAAATTGATGAAAATATCAAGTGAGTCTCATATATGGAGCTCATCTTCATGCCAGCTGCTACTTCTTATGATATGGGACTAAAAGTCGTTAAATATAGAAGAAAATGACAAAAGAGACATGCAAATATGATTAAGGATTGTCTTGTGTAGAAGAGTAATATGATTTTGTAACAGTAAACGTTCAACTACAAATACAACCTTCAAGACAGTTAACCCAAAAATTGTCCATGTCAAGTGGGGCTCAAATGTCATGCCATTGTTGTATGGAATGGGGGATGCAAGTAGTGATGTATAATTGTCAACCGAAAAAATATGTCCTACTAAAGAATTTTTGTATTCAAATTATTAGGAAATAATTGAGTTGGAACTTATGCTATTAGTGCTACAGATGGTCTAATGAGAGGAATATTGAGACCGGAGCTCCTTTAAGTGTTCTAATTGTTGGAGTAACGTCCATATGAATTTTCAACATTCTCCCTGTATATGCCATTTCAAAATGATCTATTAATTTTCTATTAAGTTGTTTCATGGTAGTTCCACCGCAAATCAGATGGGCAATACTAGGGGATCAGGAAGATCTAAGTCAGGAATGTTGTAATCACCATTAATCTGAAGAAGCTTGTCCAGCCACATAAAGTCCAAGCAGGACTGACTTTGATGATTTCAATTTTTATGTTGATTCTGCTCTGGCTTGATGATCCCCAATTCACATCATGGCGCAAACGTTTTGTTGGGTTTCTTTAAAACAACAAATTCCAAGCTTGGTTAAAGTCACATTCTTTCTAATATTCTTTTTTGATTTTATGCATGAATAGACAAATACTTACATATATACATGCACACATGCCCAATGCAATAAATATTTGGGGCCTGGACATGGACATTAGCTTGAGTTAGTTTCGATGCTTAATTCCACTTGAGAACCAATCCACTGCGTTTATGTCCACTTCGGTTACACCTGAGCTTTTTCTCAGTCCAGGCCTAGTGCCATTCAAGCAAGTAGCGTGCTTCACCATTGGCCAAGTTTAACACATGCACAAACACAAATTTTACTATAGAAAAAACGACAAAGATGCTTCATAAGGTCACATCTTAAGCAACTCGGTTGTTTTTTAATTTCTTATATAGCCAGCCCTGTGTTTGATTAGACAAGAGCAGTTACTCTATAATTAGCTTTGCTTTTTCTATGGATGTAGGTCCACTGCTGGATCAACAGTTACAATTCTTTCCACTGAATGTTGTGTAAATGGGTTTGCTACTGATGCAATTCCTTCAGTAAAGGTTAGCTTTCTGATTCCAGAAACCATTTTGTTTTATGCAATCAGAGAAACCATTTTGTTTTAGTATATTCCCGTAAGCTAAACCACCATAGCATCATACATAGTCTTTTCATTATTTTTGCTCTAATTATTCGATTTAAACGTCACTGTTATCTTTGACGCATAGGCATTGCTTGGCAAGTTACTCAACCTGCTACTAAAGTAAAATTTATAACCTTAAAAAAGTCATAGTCCCAAGTATTTGTGTTCCTTTTTGTAGATGGGAGTTCACTGTTTATTAGTTGTCATTTGCTCCTCTTGAGTACATGTTTCCCACTAGTAATTGCCTGTGAGTTCGTTTGAAAATTGTGAACAGGTAGATAAATAATCAAGGTACCCTTAAGTAACTTGTTACATTACAAAACATTTGAATCTTATAGTTTGATATTAAGAATAGAATAAAATACTAAAAATTGTTCGATCAAAAGATAACAAGGACACCTAACATCCTATACAAAACCTTTAAAAAAAGGACTTATGACCGTATCCTGCTAAATAAACATGATTGCAATCAATATTTAACATTCTGGTGTTATTGAATGGAAGATAATTCCCTTCTTGTTTGTGTTGTTATCAGGGAGATGATAGAACAATACATTCAACAAATGAATTATCGAAGGAAATGGATCAAAACAAAGAGTTTTCTGATAGCTTTGTTAACTGGGTTATTTATGGGGAAACAATGTCCTCCAGATAAGAGTAGTGCAAAGAAGAGTGCAATCATCACATGTTCTCGTAATGTCTTTGGTCTGTACATTTCTCTAATGAGTCAGGCAGCAGTCCAGTAGGAAGAGCAGGATACATGAGTAATTTTGTTGCAATTCTTTTCGAGATATCATTAGAAGGGAATAAAAAAAAAAAAAAAAAAAGAAAAGGAAAACTGGGTTTTACATTTTTCCATTTTGTATATACAAATGCAAAGGAATCATTCAATAAGATTACAAGTATTTGCATTCCTTATTGCTGCAATAGCTAGGATTTTTATTTTTGATGAACATTTCAAAACAAATTCAAATAAGGTGATCGATTTGGGCAATTAAGCAGTAACTCTGGAACGCCCTTTTAAAAGATTGTAATCATAACATGATTGTATTTCTATAATTTAATTAATTATAATTTTAATATTAAGATTTGTTTTATTCATATAATATGATATTATTATCATATAATTATAATTGTTATTTTCATGAGAATTATCTTATCAAATATTTATACAATATGATATCATTTTTTATTCTTTGTATATTTCATTCATTCTTTGTTCTTATATATTTTATTCATTAGGAGGATCTAATTGAAAATTGTTATATCATATAAATATGATAATTTTTTTTTATAATTGTACAATTATTATATTTATATGATTAGGATTTAAGACTTAAATTATAAGAAAATTTTTTTAGTAATTATGTGAACTTTTTTTTATTCATCTGATAGATATTAACTTAAGAGTATGAGAATTTACTTATTATTGAATATATTTACATTGTAATTACACAATACCCACATTATAAAAAAACAATATCCCTAGGTTAGCATTTACAAGTGTGACATAAGAGTGATCATAGTGTATGATTTTGTATTATATAACATTTTCTTAAGACTTTTAAGATTGAATTGAAATAGTTTTATTTTATTCATTTTGTTGTGTATATTTCCTTAATTGATATAAATAAGAGTATATCCAATTATGAGTAAGTTTAAAGATCAATTCTCAAATTAGTCATATGCACGTATAAGCATCAATGTTATACCTTTTAACATATGCTTTTAAGTGAATGCTAACAAATTTAATTTTTTTTTTAGATAATGAGAAGTTGCTGCTTTTGAAATTCCAGGATGCAAAAGTTTGAGACATTTAGAAAAACAATCTTCAATGTTTTTTTATTGAGATTACAAATGTTTAAAGTATAAAAAACCATTCAAATAATAACCTATATATGCTTCGATTTTAATGTTACAATGGAGTATTAATTGGTAATTATAATTTTATTAGGCTATATTGGCTAATACAAATTGAGGAATTATTACTGAAGAGTATCACTCATACAAATAAGCTTTACTTGTGATAACTTTATGAAATAATAAAATAACTTACATGTTCTAAAATTTTTTTGTTTTTGTATGCCACTTGTACAAATAATTTGAATTGTGATAACTTCACACAATAATGATAATTTGCATGTTTTTTAAATCAATTCTTGCACTGCATCATGAACTTAGATCATTAAATTTCTTATACTTTTGAGTTATTATAAAATCATGGCTTAACCTGAGTTCAACATGGTTGAATTGTCAAATTTGAACTTTTTGTTCTAATAGTTGTAAGACCAAACTATTTTTCAAAACCTTATATGATATAAAAATAAAAATAAAATAACAATAGCACACTCGAAAATACATAGAAAGCACAATCATTGGCCAAATTTAAAAATCACAAGGGAATGGAAACACAAGCAAGGCAAATCATTAGTAGAAAGCATAATCCACAAATAAGAGACAAGAATTGATTCCAACTTCCATGTATCATCTAAAGAATATATATATATAGCATAATTCTAACATCATTAGAAAAAAAATCAAAAGAACACATACAAGAAAAGAATTCTTTAGTAGGTGTTCACATAATATCAAATGCATATTACTTGCAACAAAAATGCATTCATTCCATATGAGATTAAAAACAGAGCTAAAGTTTGAAGATTTTCGTTAACAAAAAAAAATTATTGAAGTCATGGCATCATGATCAATGTATTTAGGCTTCTTCCTCAAACATTACATCCTTGAAGCTTCCACCAAAAATATTCAAGTTTTTACCAAATGATCTTAAAGACATTAGTTTCTTAGAAAAAGATTACTTTATGTTAATTACAAAACAGTCACATAAGTTGGTGTTTGAAAGCTCCTATGAGACACCTCCACCTTTTGAACAAGAAGGCACTCTACCAGCCAAACACCAAAAGTTGATTTGGCCTTCCTTGAACCAGACAAGCATTCCAGAAAAAAATTGCCTAGGATTATGAAGGCACTTACAGGAAAATGATTCTAAAAAATACACTCAAAACAATATCTTAGCACACATTTGAACAAAGAAAACCATATAAATATGATTACTTGAAGTAAAAAAGCACTGAATCCACTCAGAGCCAAAGCGTCAAAGAAATGCAACTAACAAATTTTAATCACATTTTTGTAAAGTCTCCAATGATTTTCAACAAATGAACAAATAATTAATCAACATTCTTGGATCAAAGAGAACAAAAGAGCTTTGTAAAATAAAACAAAAAACAAATCTGCTCATACAATTTTGCAAACTTTGCTCGCATGTATACAAACCACGATCACAGGTCTATTGCTCAAAAGAAAATCCAGCACTTAATAGCTGATGTGTGATGTGAGGAAAGCTCCTACAAGTCACCTCCACTTTAGAAAAAAGAAGGTACTCTACCAGCAAAGCCCCAATAATTTTCGCCTTCCATGAATCAGACAAACACTCAAAAGAAACAAATTTGCCTGGGATTATGAAGGCCCTCGAACTCATTAAGCGAGATTTGAACATCAAAAACAAAAGAAATCCAATTTTCCAGTATAAAGTTTCAGAAAGTCGCATCGGCAGCATACAATTGGCGCAAAACATAACAAGAGAAACAAGATGAAAACACAAACACGACGATACATGAATCAAATGTGATAGATTCAGTATCCAGAATCTAAAGATCGAACCTTTCAAGTTTAAGGAACAACAATAACAGGTGGAAAGAATAGCAATTCCAGATTCGCTACTGCTGCTCGTAGTTCTTTCCCAGTAGCAGACGAAGGAAAGATCGCGGCAGAGAGCGCAGACATCTCTGCTAGAGAGAGCCGGACCACTTCTTTCGAGAGTGGTCTAGGGTTAAATCTGAGGCGCAGCTCACGCACGTGCCACGACAACGCTTGTAAAGGTTTCATAGGGAATTAGCGGATTGCAGGTTCGAAATCGGGTTGTGGGTTTTAGATTTTTTTAGACAGGTTATGAATAAATGGATCGCTCAAATGGGTAATTAGAACTGTGAATGGCTCGGATTTGATCTAGCATGAAATTTTGAACTGATTAATTCATCAGTCAAAAACTTATTGACCCAAAATGTTCTCCCCATTTCTATCACATACTCAATTCTCTAGATAAAAAACTTGATCGCAATCATGCACAATGCATTATTTAGTATTAAGTTATTAAAAATAGATTTAATATCTTATTAAATAAATATTTTTTCTTAGATTGTTCACTAAAAAATAATAACCACATTCACATGGCTCATGAGTTTATAACTCTAATTTTATCATAAGACTCGAATACTGATGAACTTTTCTTATATGATTTATTGTAACTTAAGCTATCATTGTTTTATCATTGCAATCCCATCGTCATCACATGCCTTCCACAATTTGTGGTGCTATCTCTTACTCCCTATTGCTATTATACACCTCAAGCAATCTTGTTATTATCATTGTGTTGTGGCTTTCATTGTCTTGCCATCATCATGTAACTCCTATAGCTATTTCTTACAACCCCTTGTCACCATGTCTCTTGAAAACCTATTTGTCATTATTGTGCATTCCTATCAAGTGATCATCACAATGCATCTCTTTCAATGTAGCTAAGTGTTATCCTACTTAGGTTCTTATTATATCTTACAATTTTCATATATTTCTATATATGAAGAAATGTATAAAACTTAAATATAAAAGATAACTAAACATATTATATAATTATAATTATAATTATAAAAAATGAAATAAGATGATAGTCAGAATTTTATATAGTTCGATCAAGAAATACCAAACATGAACTAGGTGAGGAGAAATCCAAAACCCATTATTAAGATCAATAAAAATAACAACATACAATCTAAAATTAAAAGCATGTTATAAAAATATAGAGAAAATAAAATAATCATATTAAAAATGTGTTTGACTCATATTTAAATTTAACTCAAATCATCAAATAATAATCATCTTCTTAATTCTTTTTTATCTTTCAAAATTCATAATCAAGAAATTTTAAGACAAAAAGAATAAAATTTTATAGACAAAAAAAAATTTCAAATTTCTTTATCTTTTTCTTAAATCAACCAATTATAATAAAACTCAATTTTCTCTTCTATCATACTAATCAAGTGGAGGTACAAATGGATTCTTTTGTATTATGATTTAATTATTTCAAATTTAAATTATTAGATATATATATATATATATTAAAATATATATTTTTATTTTATTAATGGAAATTATTTATTTCTAGTCCAGTAAAAAATTATTAACATTCTTTCTTTTAATTGAATTTAAATTAACAAGTAACAAATCTTTTTCCTTAAACTCTTAAACTTGTTAAATAAAACAGATATCAATTATTAAATCATCAAATGTTTTCCTCACCAAATGCTCCAAAAAGAGCATTAACACTTGAAAATTCTAACCAAATTCAATACTATCATAGATAGCATTTTTAGTCATATTATTACAAAATTATTTGATTAAGATATATTTTATTTTTTGAATTAAAATTTAAAATTTGAATTTTGAATTGTGAAATTTGAATTAGAAGCATGGTTGAATTATAAAATCTAGGTTACACTTAGTTTGTCTTAATTCTTAAAAAATGAGTTTATGTTTTTTATTTATGTTATTATTTTTATTATTTATCCTCATTATTATTAATTATGAATGCATAAAGAATAAAAAAAAGATTCTAAAAAATTAGGAGTTGTGATTGAGGATAATGGGATTAAAAAGAAAAGATAGTTTATGTGATACAATTATGAATATTTAATGAAAAAAAAAGAATAATAAATGAATATATCTATTGGCTAGAAAATGTCTTAAATTCCTGGCCTTTAGGAATTATATTTGGCTAACCACAAGTACATGATTTAAGTGAGGGTTGGTTTAAATACTTGAGTTATGGCTAACCTAAACCTAAAATTGGTTTACCTTATACTAAAACCTTGATTTAAGAAGGTGTGGCCATGGATATGTAAACTCTTGTAATGTGCTTTTAAGGGTTTTAGAAAACCTACACCAAAAAGAGACTTTTGGAGAGATCAATAGAGAGCATACCAAAGAGAAAAAAAGAAGGAAAATCATAAAGAAGAAGAGGGTGGAGAGCTCAAACATGAAGTTAAGGAAGGATCTAATTAAAGAGAAATCTTCTACATGATTTTTTCTAGGTATGATAACCCTTCAGTTCATACATTAAATTAGCTAAGATCTAAGACAAGATAAAAAATAATACTTTGTTAAATGCATGTGAAGCATTGGAAAAAAAATTGATAACAAGACCTTCATCTTCATGATTCTTGATTTTGAATGATGGATTTCTTTCTACCCAAGATTTTGATGAATGTATTTTGTAATTAAAAAGGAACAATTACCTTTCTATTTGATACAATAACTCTAATGTAACAATGCTGCAAAATATATAATGAGATTCTTCTCGTGAATGCAATGTAGAACCCACGATATTAAATTATGTTGCATGTTTGGTTTGATTATAGAAATATGTGAAAGATAAACATAGAATATAAAATTGATTATGAAAAATACCCTTTAAGTGAGAAAGCTTCATATGGATTAAGTTTAATATTATGTTGAATTTTATGCTTTGTTGGTTAATAAAGCATGGAGTATCATGATAATTTCTAAAAGATTTTTGGCAAACCATGGGGATTAAATTTTTGTTGTAATTATCCTTCATGACCTAAATAAAAAAAATCTTATTTTATTTGCTAGAGTTTATTCATAAGTTCATGATAAGATAAGCCATGTATTGAGTAAAAATAAGACTTATGTTATGCTTTTCATATAAATCTAATTGTTTAAAATGTAAATTTTTATGTGAGGTGCTAAAGTTATGTTTGAAAATTTTCATATGTTTAGTTTATAACATGACATAGTAAGGATATATATTGCAAAACTATGAAGAAAAATAATATGAAAGGCTATGCGACAATATATTTTTATTTTATATTTAGAAGTTCTTTATCATTTCCCTCTTATGAAATTTTTCTAAAGGAACCAATAAAAAATATGTTGAAACAAAACTATGAATGTAAATTAAATTTTATAATCGTATGTTATTAGGTTTAGCCTTGCTTATATATATATATATATATATATATATATATATATATATATATATATATATATATATATATATATATATATGAAAGATTAACTTAAAATGCTTATTTGTTGACAAAAAACACATCTTACTTGAGACATAAACATATGAAATATATATAAAAGAATGTTAATTATTATGTTTTATTGATAGTTTAAACATGTATGTAATAGGTAAGGTTTAATATGATTGATGTTGTAAAATTATTAAATTATAGAAATTTTTTTAATATGTATGACTCTCATAACTAAGATAGTTTAGGTTCATATTTTTATTATTTCTTTATTAGAAATTAGGCTTCAAACTTGTATATAGATGATTTTTCATGTAGTAACTTATATGAAATAAAAAATCTTGGTTAAGAAGATACATGTTATATCACTTCATGAAATATTATGAATATATTGTATTATAAAATCATGCATATAAGTGTAAATAATATTATATAGACCTTTTAAATCTTGGTCTAGAAGATGAATCATGATATGAAACTTAGAAATAAAGCCAAAACTATTAGGTCGCCTTTGTGTTTGATGTATCAAGCTTTAAATATATAATATTTTATTCTAATAAGCTTGTTTAGTATGAAATAGAATACTAACTTATTGATTTTAAGATACCCTTATTTTGTATCAACTTCAAATCATATTCAAACATCAAATTATTCAATCATTTTCTTAATTTAACAAATAAATAGGATGCTATTTTTTAATCTCACAACCTTTTTCTTGGTTAAATCTAATCTTTATCATATTCTATATTAGTTTGATTAATAAATCTTAATTAAATTAAAAAAATTAATTTTGTTAAAGTTTTCATAATTAAAATTAAAAAAATTACTATCACATCCTAGCTTATGCCTAAATGCGAAGCTCTTAGGCTAAGAAAGCCTAAGTGGGCACTTGTAAGCCTTAGGTCAAGAAACAGTCAAAACCAAATGGGGTCAAGCTCAATCTTGCTGATGACAAATCCCTAAACCAATGGGCTAAAGTATTGGATTCAGCTAGGTAGAAATTGAACCAAATATACATATGGGTCGGGTAGAGCCATATAAACTATACGTTATAAATATGCCTAGGTGATGAAATGCCAAGCATAAAAGGGGAACCAACCTCAATTAGGCTTGAATATTAGTCCCACATGAATTCTTATAAAGTAAAAATACTTTTCCTTCTCTTTAATGTGCGACTAATCCTTTGTACCTATTACTTTCAAAACTAAGAGCATTCCTCATCGTCTGATCATTCATTTTTGTGATCGCACGGTTGATCTCACCTCTACTTTATTATCCATCCCACCATTTGTTTAATCTCTTAGCTCAAATAGTGACTATTAATTACATCAATTTTATATAATTTATCTCTAGATTTGATGACAGCAGCTTCATCTTAACTTATCGAATGACTATAATTGTTTCCTCCCTATCCTTGGATTGTTTGGCTCTTAATTATCAAGTTTAAATTCGGTTACTAAGATCTACTTTGACTTTACCATTATTGAATTAAACTAGCTAGATCTCATCTAACATGATCATATGGCCTATATTAAATCCTTCTTGATTAAATAGTCCATAACTCATCTACTTATTCAGTATTTGATTGAATGATCTATGTCACCTTTGATCAAATCCAATAGCTCTGGTCCATCTTGCATAATGGTTAATTCTTTATTCATTGCATTAGCCACTTTGGAAAAAATATTTTAACCTATTTAGAAAAACTTTTTAAGTTGTTTGGATGCAATTGTTTAAATATCTTTTTAATACTTTTTAACGTCTATATCAATTTTTTTTAATACATAACCATTGTAAATGAAATAGCTAGTGAACCTGAATCAATCTTTCAAATTTCAAAAAAGTACTACTTCTATTGAAATAGCCAGTGTGACAATTGAATGTTCATTGCCTTTATTTTATAATTCATCCTCTTTCTTGGCTACAATAAATTTTCAAACAAAATTCTCTCACAAAACTCTCATCTTTCCTTAAACAACCACTAAACCCTCATATAAATGTTTTTCTAAGTTGTTTGCTCTCTTTCCTTCTTCTTTCTTCCTTCAAAGGCTCAATACTTGGCTATTTCTTCCTTTCCTAACATTTTCCTTCTAGTGACTCCTCCTTCCCCACCATTTCATAATTTCATCACTTGAAATTTGTTGATTAAGGTTTTGATATAGCCATTATGTTAAGAATTTAGAAAATATGTTTTAAGATAATTTAGAAATTAGTTCAATTAAAACTTAGGTGAGCTTGTATTATTTTAAATTTTTTTTCATCTAAATGATTTTTCAAAAAAATTGTCAACAATTATTAAAATAGACTTTTCATCAATCTCTTTCATCCATAAAACTATCATACTTTTTTTGACATTGCATGATATTCGTAATATTTTTATTTTTTGAAAAATGATATAAATATTACCATTTTCATAAGTATGCCTTAGAGTCACTTCAAAGCTTTGCAAAATTTATGCATCAAACTCCTAGTAAATTGTACTATTTTTTTAATAAAATTTTCAAAATGATTTGTTATCATTTGATAATTCAATAATTTTATATTTTTTAAAATATTTATTTTATTATTTCCTAAAACTTTGACAATTTATTTTATGATCCATTATGTCTAACTTTATTTTATGATCAATTATGCCTAATTTATTTAGATATTTATATTATTGATTCCCTAGAAATTTGATATTAAGTAGTTGAAGTTGGCTTCCATCTTAGGCCTCTTTGCACCATTATCTAGGGTTGTACGACTTTTTTTTAAAATATACAAAATTTATAAAACTTTATAAAAAAAATTATCCTTTAATTAAACTATTCACCTTTGATAATGATGTTTAGTTTCCCCTTTCTTTTAAATTTAAAACTTCATCTTTAGGATGTTACAACTATTTAGACCCTCTCTAATATCAAGGTTGTGACATTTATCCTAAATTTGTTTTTTAAGTATCACATAAATTTAATAGTATTATTAAATTATGTATTGAAACTTCATCTTTAATATTCTTATGCATTCCTAACTATGTAATAAAATAACAGTTCATTATTTTTTAAACAATTATCTTAAAATAAAAAAATAAAATAGAAAAATAAAAAAATTTGATAGCTATGATAGACTGCATATGATCACAACATGTGTTACTATATCAGATTATATCACTATTTCATTATAACTAGATAAATAAAATATTGATATATTCACTAATAACATAACCTCTATCTACACAATTTAATGTGTTTAATGATGTGTGTCATTTTTATTTGTACATATTAATTAACATATGTTAAACCAACATAAAATGCTCAATAGGCTAAAAGAACAATATAATATGTGACATTAAAGCAAAAAAAATGATATATGAAATAGATACATAAGTAACAATAATAGGTAATAATCATGTTTCATAGTATTCTTTACATGATTTAGTAATTATATTATCCTATAACATTGCCTTTCTTTATTCTTTATTAGATTCTATCAAACATTTCATGGTAATAACACCACCCAAGTTATGTCAAAACTCATCATGAAATAAACTCTACTCTATGTTAGATACACTTGATCATGGCATCCTTAATAATCAAGACTTATAACATAGCTCATTATTACATCATGACCACATGAGACTCATACTATGTCTCTACATGGCATTGACTTCTCAAGGTTCATAACAAACCTCATTAAGGCATCAATACCATTCAAGGTCCATTTTACCTTCTTGACATTATTTTAGGTTGTACATCACACCTCATGGTATTATTATCATCCAAGACTCATATCATACCTCATGATATCAACACCACTCAATATCATATCATCTTATTCTACATATAACATTAATCTTCATATACTCCTAATTCATCATAAGATCACATTTAGGTAACATAGGAAAAACCCCAATTATAATAAATAAGCATGTGTTATTACACTTATTGTTCAACATTTTATTAGATCATATGCACTTGGCAGGTTATGTTAATGTTTACTTAATTGTTGGAGATTGGAGTGCTCTTTTCCTTTTCTCTATCTCCATAACTTTCTACAAAATTTATATAGAGATTATGTTACATTCATATTTATTTATGGTTTATTTGCTTCACTATATTCATTAAAAGGCTCTCTCTATTGGATCATTTTTTAGAGCCATCTAACAATTTGATCTCTCTTATTAGATTGTTTGATGTGCATTTTACACTCAATTTGATCTTTCCCAAATTTCCATTGAACATCCAAACATCCATCTAATCATCCAATCTCGCAACTTAGATATCAATTTCTCTATTAAAATGTTTGACTATCCACATCAAATGGTTGTGAGATCATCTGACGAATATTTAACAATTTACTTTCCTCTACTTCTCTATTAGATTATTAGATCACTTGATAGATCATATGACAAAGACCTAGAATTATAGATTTCTCCTATAACATGTATTTTATTTTTGTATAGAGTTCAATAAAAACATAAATTAACATTACAAAATAATTCTACATGATCTTCTCACACTTCTATTATTATATTTCTTGCATGAGAACTCTTTCTCTTTGAAATTCTAAGGGAATCAAAACAAAATAAAAATAAAACAAAACTTGAAATGAAAATAATATTTCCTCTGCATTTTATCTCATCCCTTAGATGAAGTTCTTCCGTTTAATCCCATCTCCATGCAAACAAATCCTCTTCTCATGGTTACCTATGCCCTAGGTTTCAAAAATCTCTTATCATTTTCCCTTAATCCAACTTAGGAACTACGAATATAGATTAATTA
Organism: Vanilla planifolia; assembly: GCA_023846275.1. NCBI lineage: Eukaryota > Viridiplantae > Streptophyta > Magnoliopsida > Asparagales > Orchidaceae > Vanilla > Vanilla planifolia. The sequence goes on from CM043873.1 coordinate 33,324,080, forward strand.
TAGAATTTAATATTTTTCTAGTAATTTAATTTTAAATTAATTTATTAATTAATAAAACATTGGCTCTTAATTAAATAATTGGCTCATGTTTGATTTCAATGAAATTAGTTTGATGAAACTCTAGATATTGTTCTCTACAATATTGTTCGTTTCCTTCCTTATTTAGAGCCAAATACTTATTCCAATCATCACAACTTGTTTTATTAGAATATCCCTTATATATATAATGAAAAATTTCATAATTTACAAAAATTAGTAATTCAAATATAATACATTTATTCAACCATAATATATAAATTCATATCTAAATTTTCAATGTCCTAAAAACAAGGTTTAAAACATAGTTCAGTCACATTTTGTTATTTTAATATATTCCAAGAGTATTGTAGCATTTAGCAGATATAAATGAAATATAAATCTAAAAACGCTTTTGTAGTGTAATTTTAGTGTACTATAATAAAGAATTTAAAGAATACTTTAAGCTTCTTTTAGTAAAAATTACAAAATAAAAAAAATGGGCCATGCCAAAATAAATTGTATAGTTTTGGTGTATTATGATAAATGATTTAAAATATACTAATGTATAACTTCATCCATTTTAATGCATTTTAAATGCATTATAACATTTTGTAAATAAATTTGAAGTATATTTTTTTCATTTCATGTACAACACTATTTTGATGGAAGAACAATGGAGAACACATATAACACAATGTATAGAAATTTAAAATGCTTTTCTCAACATCATATTTATATTGCTCATAGTACATTCATTTTGGAAATGTGGAGAGTTATTGATGATCCCTCAAATCTCCAAGAGACATTCCTTTGATGATCATTCTTAAGCCACTATTTTTTACGTTTGATGTAAAACTTACCAACAGTTAACTATGCTTGATTTCCCTATCATCAATTCATTGTTCATTTGATAACAGTTTTCTGTACAAAATGAGGTACCACGTATGTCTTTCTTTGATTGGCCAAAATAAAATTGCTAATATTCTATACAAAGCTGATTAAATAGCTAAGATAAGCTCAAAGGTGATTCTATTCAACATTATTGTGCCCTATCTTATACAACTTGTCAATGTGATTAAATTATATTATAAACAGAGATATAATGAGTTTTCCTGTGAGAAATGTGGGAGTTTGGAAAGAACCAAAGCCTGCAAGAGATTCAGGAATTACTCTACTGTCTAAAAACAAATGGAAGCAACGTTTCATGTTGTAGTTTATACCTTGTAACCTTTCGTGGATAGCATTCCCTTCCTAAATATTTCTGTGAAATAATCAAGCTTTATCTTGCAGTCTATGCAGATCTGCACCATTGAAGCAACCAACGTTTCAGATAAAAGAGGTGAATGAGAAAAAGGTGAATTTAAAAAAACATTTCAAAGTTTATTTAATCAATTATATAATTTTTTCAACTATTTGCAAGAAAGTTTCTTAGGAATTTATCAATGTTGTCGACTTGGACTCACTCCATAAACTGGTCTTGTACATCCTTCATGCATCTTTGTGATGCATCCTTAATCCATTGTTTGCAAATATATGTTAAAACCTAATTATCATGAGTCCTTCTTAGACAAGAAGCTCTCCACATCTACCTATATGATCATTTGGATCTTAACAAGTTACAAATTCATATCTTCAAAGCATAAAAGTTGGCCAAGACTATTGGACAATTTTATGCCTCCCACATAACCATGTGCAAGAGAATGTCAACCTCGTTATGATAAAACTAAATGAAAGCAATGATGGCAAGGGAAACCTGAGAGCAAGAAGTAAGAGAGCAATAGAGAATAAATGAAGGAGAGTGCAGATAGGAAAGGCAGCCTTCTCCTGTGGTCACATCTATGACCATTAGAAGGGGTGACCAATGGTCAATTGGCCATGCAAAAATATTACCCATGTGTAAATTCCATTTTAATCGCTTATAATCAATAAGATGGTACAAATTAAACCTAACAATCTTATAACAATATCGCCAATACTACGAGAGACGTGTGATTGTGGCCATCACAGTGGACATAACATGAGCTTAATCAATGGATGTTAAGCATGTGCGAAGATATATTTTCCCTCGATTGATTGCTAAGAATACCCAGAAAATATTTTTATTCTTTTAAAATTTTTGTCAATACAAAACTAAACCCATAGATCAAGTAGAACTATTTCTACGAGGACAAAGGTTTCACCTTTAATCTAGGAAAGGAGAAATTGTTGACATGAATCCCGGCCCGAACCATGCCGACGATTCGAACCTCGAGAGGTTTACCATCACAAGGATGTTCTCCAACGCAACCCGTCTTTCCAAGGACGAATCTGCTGATGTCAAGTCTCTTCATCATGACATGCGTGATGAGCGTCACATTCGTGCCATTGGGTGGCTGGTAGAATCCAGGGACCTCGATGATGCCGATCGGATCGCCTTCAAGCATCAATCCAAGGTTCGCGGGACCGTACCTAATCCCAAATTTGTTGTCGTTTTGGGCAAGAAACAGCAAGGATGCCATCAAAGCTGGAAGAAAGACTTGTTTTCCGGCAGGAGAGACGTCTAGTTTTATGGGGTCGATGTGAATGGAAAGCAAATGGAACACAGGTCGCTTTGGTTTGAGAACAAGGAGAACACAGAGAAGGAATGAGGAGAGTAATACCATGCCGAGGAAGACCAAGGAGAAGACGCAGCAGTACCTCATCCAGAGATTCTTAGACAGTTGCAATGGTTTTGGGGTTGCTGCATCCATTCGTAAAAGTGAATGCCTCCTTCGTTTTTGCAAGCGATGTCGTTATTCCTTTCTTTTAAGTTGTCCCTTGTTCATAGTTCATATCTTTGCCTACTTTCACAAGGCATCCATGTTGGAAAAATTATTCCGTGCGAGGAATTAAGGTCATGCAATGGTAATGTTAGCAACAGGAGCTGTTATAAAGATCAACATTTGTATATTCTTGAACTTGGCTGTACATATCTTCACCTCAGAAGACTCTGTATTCTAATTGGCCTTCAGTCGTTTCTGGACCAGACTTTACTAAGCCACAGAAATCTTACGAAGTTATTATTATTGTAATCATTTGTATCAAATTGTAACTATTTCTTTATTAAAAGTTGTTAATAAATATGACAATCGTGGGTTAAGTGTTGGATTGTTTTTTGGGTCGTCTTCTCACACCTATTTGCATTTCCTAAATAGAAGTTTTCATGCCTTTGTAATCAATTTCTCTTTTCATCCTTAACATTCCTATCAGATTTTGCTTGCTACTTCTATGTCCTTACCTACATTTTTCAAGTTACCTTCAATATGATTAGTGCTGCTTATGAGTATGTAATAGGTGGACTTAAGAGTGAAGAGGAACATTGTCAATTCAAATTCAATGCCTCAATGGAATTCGACTCCCCAATTTCTCCTAACCCATTTGTCAATATCCCTCCCTTGGCTATTGTTTTTTTATTTGTAAACACTTCCGCCTTGCATATCATGATCAATACTATGGCTTGACCTCTAGTATGTTGCCTCTAAGGTTACCTTTTCCAACTTAGTCTTTGACATGAGGGTTATTTGATGATTTAGTGATGCATCATCAAATGATGAGTTAGAAGCTCTCTTGGTCCATAAAGATCAAGTCATACATAAACCTCTTATAACATCTCAATTTAAGGCTACTCAAATCAAAATATGTACCAAAAAAACTCTGTTGTTTTTTCTTAAATTATATTAGTATGCCTTAAAAAGAGTTTTGTTTGATATCATGAATATTTATTATATTTTTTATGCACTTTTTATGAACTCATGTTTTTAAAATGTTTTTGAGATGAATAAAAGTTACATGATTACTATTAAGTAATAGTGGGCATTGCTTGAAGGTTAGCAAGAAGGAAGCTTAGCGGCAACCCATATGAGTGCTTTACAACCTCTATGTTGATCTATCACTCTCCCACTATTTCATTATCTTGCCCCTTTATTAGCATAGTATTTTAGCTTCTGACAATTTTCACTATAACAACCAGCTCTCCATAATATTTAGCCAATCTCTATACACATGCATTTGTGACATGTACATTCCAATGCAAGTTTAGTCCTCACATATGCTTGATTGCTTTTCCCATATCATGTAGTTCCTATGCTATCACACTTGCCTGTGCACTACTTGAGCATGCTCAACCATGCATCCCATGTGTTCGCACCACCTTCTGCATGCCTAATCTCAAACCTATAAAATGAGTAGTACCGAATAAGTGAACAATGCCAAGTTTCATCTTGCACTTCTTCACTATCATTTTGTATGAGATCTTCATTCTTTCTCCACTATTGTTGATGAAATATAAGACGGAGTTGTAAGCTCTTTTGGTCTACAAAGACTACGTGAGACAATCCTCTCATAACATGACAATCAAATGTTACTTAGACAAAAACATATACCAAACAAGTATCGAAGATGATGACATAGAACATGGTTTATTTTTGTGTTGCTTCTACTTAGATTACGCTTGGTTTAACATTGTTCATCATGGTTAATCTTAGTTTTGACTTATTTAGAGACACAATATGGACATGTCAACGTTTTGGTTGAATCATGGCTAACCATATTCTTTTTGAAGCATTTGAATCTCTTTTAATCATCTTTTTATTTGGGTGATCTACAATAATTTATATTGTCATCACATGCAATTATCTTTGATTTATTCGAATTTTCTTTTATTGTTTTTTGCTTCTCTTTCTTAATTATGTTTGTATGTCTATGAAAAGTTTGGTTTGGTTGCATGAATTTTTAGTTCTTCCTTTATGCTCTTTCAAGAACACATTAACTTAGATTACTTAGCTCCTTTCAATGCACATGTTTATTTCCTTTTGAGAAAACCACCCAATAGAATGAATCCCATTAATCAAAGACAAAGCCATTCTACACCATCTTCACCTTCACCACCAAGTAATTATAAAATGAATCCCATAAGCCTCCTTCAATGCCAAGCTTCAACTGCACCTTTGCTACAAACAAGAAAACTCGTCTTCTTCCTATAATAATAAGTGCACAACTTTTGATTCAAGGGATTTTGTTGTCCCTAAAAGCATATATTTTTCATAAAGAAGGCAAACTTCAATGTCTAAATTCCTTGATGCCTCCAAGAATTACTTACATAATGTCCACTCCTTATTTGATAGGATTTGAAAAAGAGTTATTATGTTTTGAGCATCATATATAAAACAATATTGTTTATTACTTCAATGCAAATCTTGAAATTTTCCCACCATATACTAGCAGTAAAACCTATTTTCATCATGAACACATTGATGTTCCATAAAAGACTTCAACAATTATCTAGGGATTTCTAGTCATGGATCATCAATTTCTTTAATTCTTAATGACTTTGAATTCAATTGGTATATAATTAATTTTATTATTGGTTCATCCTCTTTTATAGTACATGAACAAAATGCTAGCCATTTAAATAAATATTTTTACATAATTAAGTACATATTTCATTCCTATTCTAATCCTAAGTTTGGAGATAAGAACCACATTATCAAGCCTCTTTCTCTAGCTATATACTTGTGCTTACTAAGGAACCCTTTAATGTGGCACATTGCATTTCTTGGAGTATGTCAAGGCATAGTGGGATTATAAATTTATAGTTTTCACATATTATTTATTACTTAGTCAAAAAGATTAAAAAGGGTATGTTTTGAGGATGATCTTAGTTATATAATGGTATCATTCTCTTCACAGGATATTGTTAGCCCAAGTAGACTCATAGATTAGTGTTTTGGGGTGGGGGAAGTGTGAGGTTGGGTGCTAATTTTTGTAGAAGTCTTTGAAATCAAACTTTGAATTCACAACACATTGGATAATAAATTCAAAGTATACCAAAATATCCAAGTGCACAAAATAAAGAATAAGAAAGGTAATATCTCAAATTTTTTAGGTATCTCAATAATTATACAATAAGTTTATATCCACCCCCAATCTAATTATATTTAGACCTAATCTCTTACATCTCTTTCTTCAACTCCTTTGTTACAGTTGGTGGAGAGACCAATCATACTAAAATCTCATGAAGTTCATACTCATCCTCCTTATCACAACATTCTAAAGGCTCTGAGTAGGCCTCTCACCTCTATACTCTAAATACTTAATGTAAAAATAATAAAAAATTAAAAAACAATTATGAATATGCAAGTCTTTTTTATCAAATTAAAAATAAGATCAATACTTATTTAGAGAATATGCAAAAGGTAAATGATGATTTAGCACAAAACATTAATGAGCATATAACATTAGTTAAAGAATTCAATGATTTTAAATTATTGCACTTTACTTATTCATTTTCAAAAATAAAATGAATTAGTAGAAAAGTTTTTGTTGCAAATACTAAAAGATCTAATATGCATAAGTTGTTGATATTTTATATGATTATAATAGCAAACTTACATGCCATTATTACGTGAACTTGATCATACTTTATATGCTTGTATGATTAAGACAAATATACATTCTAAATCTAACACTTATGCATGATAGTGAAGGAAAATAATAGTTCATCTACTCTTAATTATCTTAAACCCAAAATGGTTTGAATTCTCAAGTCTAACAATTAAAATCAAATAGTATATATTTAAATCTTGATAAATTAATTTCAATTAAACAAAATAGCAATCTATACATGATGTAATAGAATTTGAGAAATAAAGTTTGGAAGATTCAAATGAAATAAAAATAAAATAGTCGAAGAAAATTTCAAAGCTTTAATAAAGATCATCCTAAAGAATAAGTTGTATGTTAAATTATATATGGTGTTAAGATTATATTTATCATAATTATTAAACTTTTATAGCAGATTTTGAGTCAACCTTAATATAAGGTGATTTAAATAATGAGTTTTAGATAATAGCTATGAATAAGGAATAGAACTAATTTGAAAGAAATTGTAAGAGTTAACTCCAAGATTATTGAATAAAAGTGCAATTGAAATAAAATGGGTTCTTAGATATGAACTAGATGATCAATTGGTTGATATTCTTATAAAACTCTAAGGTTCTGAATAATTTTCAAAATTTAAATTTAATTTAAGAGTATTAAATCTCTTTGACTGATAATATAAAAGGAGAGAGTAAAAATTGAAAGAAATTAAAATAAAGGAGAGAAAAAATTGAAAGAAATTGAAATAAGTAAGTATAAATTAAGGAGAGCATTAATTTAGTCATGACATATGTATAAAAGGAGCTTATCTTTAATTATTTTTGCATATTTGTTTTATAAATGGTTCATATTTTTTATCGATTTTATTAAGGGTTTTATTATCATAAAATAAGAAATTATTGTGTTGTTGACTCCTAGTCATGATATTTTATTTAATTATAATAAATCCTAAGTATTCTTAATAGATTTGTTTGAATTAATTTTTAAATTTTAGATAGTTAATACTTGTGTTCATGAGAGAATTTAAAATAAGAGTAAATGTTACATCCCATGAAGATTATCTTGGTGGAGTGAAAGATCAATTCATTTTGAGTTTAATTTTAGATTTTTTATTTTAATTTTGATGAGAATATTAAGTTTTAATTAAAAATATTCTTACAAGATATAAAAATTAAATTTTATTTAAATTGATTATCTTAAAAAAATATTTAAGTTTTTAATATATTTGATTATCTTAAAAGCACACAAGCATATGCACACACACATACATGCACACAAAAGCAAAGACACATGCATACACAACCACACATGCACACACACATATAGACACATGCACACACCAACACTCTTAGCCATGTAGACACATTCACACACACATGTAACCATGCAGATAGATGCATCAATACAGGCACGCATGTTCGTATGCATGTGCATGAATAGGCACACACACACACATGTATATGCACATTCATATGCAATCACACATGCACACACATACATGAACACACATGCACCTACATATAAACTAATAGACACACACACACACACACACTTTTATGCACAAAAACACGTGCATACATACGAATAAGCACGTGCACATATGCACCTGTGCACACTCCTACTCATGCACACACACACAAATGCATACACACACAAACAAACACCCACACATACAAACACACACAAGTATAAACACACACAAATGCATATGCACAAACAAACACAAACATGTATTCACAAACACACATACATAGATGCACACATGCACACACACAAACATACACACATGCTCACAAACATACACTTATGTATGCAAATGCAAACACAGACACACACATGCATACACACACAAAAATGCACACATGTATATAAGCACACACACATATGAGCTCATGCACACACAAGCACACAAATACATATATACATGTTCGCATGTCCACTCCAACACACCCACACACATACACACAAGTATGCATGCATGAACACATGCACATGCACACATACATGCCAAGAAAACATCCACACAAGCACACACACGCACACACAAATATAAGCACAAAAAAATCCACACAAGGAAACACACACATATGCATATACACACATATGCATACACATATGCATGCACACACATATGCATGCTCATGCCCCCTTAAGAATAAACACATGCACAAACATAGCTGCACAGATACGTGCTTTATTTTATCTCTGATCATATATTTGAAAATCTTTTTTGATTAAAGTGTTTTAAAAAGTATATTATAATAATATTAATTAATAAAACTAAAAAATATTATTAATTATAAATATAAAAATTAAAAACCTAAATCTACTTTGCTTATTGTTATTCCTTTGAACTAAGTTGTATGTCTATGGTTAGCATATTAATCCTAAAACTATTCATTGTATAATTAGGTTGGACATAATTCTTGACACTTATATAACTATAATGAATCAAAAAGTGACCCTTGAATCCTGTATACACTAAATAGTATCCAATGGCTAATAGACCCTAATAAGCTAATTAAATGGTGTAATAAGCCAATTATAGAGACAACAATACATCATTCAGGTGATGTGAAACTAAAACCAATATTGATTTTGCTTGCACGACTTTTAAATTATGGTAATGATTTATGTCATTTTATTGTACAATTTTGTGATCAAATGATCATCATCTCATCCAACTTTTAAAATGTGTGAATTTAATCAATTGTCTACTTATGCAATTTTTTGATTGCACAATTTATGTTTAATTCACACATAAAATCTAATTAAGTTATTTGATCAAGATTGAGATCTAGTAATCCATATCAAATCTTTTTTTAAAATAAAAGCTAATTTAGTTTCAATAATCCAATCGCATAGTTTTTGCGATTAATCAATCAAAATTACTTCTTATAGTGTGACTCATTTTTGCTAATTCAGATCAAATAATTCTAACAGACAATAGTGGAAATGACTAAAAAATAATAGGTATGCAAGATTCTTCTCAACTGACAATTACGATCACAGCCAATTTTTATATCAGACAAGTTTGAAAAACCCTCGTGTTTTACAGTTCATCAAGGGACATCATCATACTCTAATAAAATAATTGCATCACACATCAAACCAATGCATGTTTAAATGCACACATTAATGATTCAGTTACATCATCATAGTAAAGTGATTTTATTAGAAAATTCTTTGATCTGATTTGTTCAACAAAATAAAGAGTAGTATTAGTGTGCTTTATTGGAGTGCCCCTACAAATTACACTAATATAATTTCTTATTAATCAAAAGAATAATTTGATGCATTTTTGTAGATGACAAATACTACTTAATTTCTATTAGATTGATATGACCCATAGTTCCATGTTGGTGCTCTATTTTACACATTTGCAAATAGAGGAATTGAGCATAATATTAATTATTAAATATTTCCAACCAAATCGACAATAATCACTTTATTAATATATATATAATGAAAAAAAAATCTTGTGTATAAAAGATTTCTATCAAGACTAAATATCTTTTATCTATTATAGATATTCTTTCAAATAGTTGTAATGAGTTAATATCTTCTCTAAAAAAAAGTCATTTTCTAAAGTATTTTATAAACATTTTTTTTTTATTTTTTTCCATGTAGATATTTCTTCATCTCTATGCCTTTGTACATAAAAAAACCTTAACATTTTCCTTTGCCCTACTTCAAACCTTCGAAGCACCTCTTTTGTGCCATCTTTATTATCATTTGACTTAAGAAGAACATGCTTATTTGCATGGTGCATTGAGATAGCAAGACATTTAAATTTCCTCACATCAATGTTTGTCGACACCTTGTTGAAGAAGTGCTTAGCCATGGTCATGAGTGCAGTCTGGTGATGGGAGTTGAGAAGAAGGGTTATTGATATAGAAATGTTTGACATGTCATGCAAATGTTAACACAGGAAGTTTTATAACAAAAAAAAAAGCTATGATTAATGAGGCTATTGGATTAACTAGGTGAGGTCTAAGTTAAAATCAACTTAATCCCAAATTGGGTTAATAAATTCTTCGTTATAGGATTAATTAATTTAACTTAATCAATTAATTAGGACTACGAATGACGAAAAGGGACTAAGTTTATAATGTGTAAGATTTTTTATACAATAATTGAAGATAACTAGCTAAGTTACCCTCTGGAAACCATGAGTTAGCGCTGTCTCCGGTGGAAGATTCTATAGGGGATGGGGATTTGGGATGCAGTGACATCGAAGGTGGATGGTCTCAAGGGGCAGCTGCCGGATCCTGCCCCGCTAAAAAGAGCATGTTCCTCCGCCTACGGCCTCCCCTCGTTTGTCTTAGAGACGGCTCGGTCCACTACACCGTATCTGTCTTCAGTGGCAGGGACCAGTCGGAGATCCTACGACAGCTGCCTGGACGTCGCAGGCTGGGCGTACCGTGCCATCCGCGTCGAAGCCCCGCGTCTGATCTCAGAGACTCTTTCCGATAGAGAGAGTCAGGAGAGGATTTGCTCGAGCGCTTGGAGTCTTGTCGACCTTGCACTAGACCACGGCACCAAACCCTACACAGGCAACTAACGTTGACCAATTGGTTCCGCTTCCCTTCGTTGGCTGTGATGATGATGACGAAAATTCTTGATCTTGATTTCTCTACAGGTGGATATCCAGTGTACAGGATTTTGAAAGAGGGTTTATTCTCCAGTAATCATCGTGAGGCGGCATCGGCTGTTGGGGTGCCGACAACACTGAAGGAAATGAGTGAGATGAAGAGTAGGTTGAAGAAACTGGAGACCCTTATGGCAAAGGGAGGAGATTGGGCTTCGCCGACCGGAATGGAGCGTTTTGGGGTCTTGATGGCTAAGCCGTTTACTCACAGCGCACAGGAGGATGCTGGAGATGTTATTTCGTTGTTCATGAGGACAGGGGTCAAAGGCAGTGATTTTATCCACGAGCAGGTGGTTCCAGTCATGGATGTCCGAGGTCCAGATGAGGAGTGATTTTCTGCTATGGATGCTGTTAAGAGGTGAACTCGTATCATATTTTGCTGGGTGTTCTTGTTTTTGTTGGTAGAATGGTAACAAAGTATAGAGAAAAAGAATAGAAATTCTGGGCTTTTGGTACACTTAATTACAAGGACTTTGGCTAGCCTGATAAGATCAGCACTAAATGTGAATCAGCCAGGTAACTAAGTTGATTCAACTATCAATATGCTTTTTCTGCCTGAATACAGCAAGTTTTTAAGTTTCCAAGTGACTTAAAAAAGCATAAATAAACCAACAGGACTAAAAAAAAAAAATACTAAGTACAAAAATTGAAATAGTAGGTATGTATGCATTGTTTTCAAGAAAATATGACAAAACAGTGCATATTGCCCCAATAAGTGTTTCATTTGTTTTGACAGTAACAATCTAAACATAGTGAGGTTTGTGAGGTAATAATATTTGGTCAGAATACAATATTTTTCTTAAATTTTTTATTGAAACATTATATTGTACATGTAGTAGATGGAAAAATACAAAGTTGTTTTTTTATATGATGTGATTAAGATAAAGTAAAAAAGTAATTATTAGAGATATTAAATTATAGTTTTTGTTTTTTTATTTTTTTTTTAAATTGTTGGTAAATCCAATGTGGGATCTATCACTATCAGTTGGAACATGGTTCCTCAAATGAAATTGTATCCAAAAAAAATCCATATAGTACCAATTTTAGTGATTGGAAACATTCAAAGCCAAAATAGCTTGGGCTAGAGTGGACTAGCATTCACTTTGCCTTCTGATAGATCAAGGGTGTTACATGGTATATGGGAGAGAGAGAGATGGTGAGAGTTTGATCATTGAATAAGAGTTGTTCTATTTGATGGCTTAAAATGTCATGATTGATTTTTGATTATGCATGGGTTGAAATTTGGAGAATTGAGGCTATTAATTGAAATAAATCAAGGATCCAAGTAGTAATTAGTTGCTTTCTTGGCAATGGATGTCATCACATGGAACCATTTGAGAATATAAGAACTATGATTGACATACTGTGATATTTACCATTCTTACTTTGGTTAGCTTTGTTTATGTATATCTTTTAGATGAGCAACTTGTTGAATAACACAATTTGCAGATAAACTCTTAGTATCATTTTATTTATGATGTTTTTTAATATGAAATCAAGTTGTTTGGTATACATCATTTTCTTTTATGACACCTGAAAAATTTTATTTTAGTCTAAATGTGAAAAGTCTTGCCATTTGTTGCTCATCACATGTCTGTGCTACCCATTAAGATCATTACATTGGGATTTTTGCAATTCTTTCCTGCCATGGGCGTGCTATGTTGTTTCTTTGGCTCTAGCCGAGGCTTACATGTTTATTTTCTTTACTTTATTTAGTCATTTCTGGACAGTCTTTTTGGATAATTATTGTTTTATTTATGCAGGAATTATAATCTTCCATTTTGATATTAAAATTGGTTTATCCATTTTTGATGACTGGTTCTTTTTTGATACAGGCGTTGGATCACATCCATTGATCCATTTGCTTCTTTGCAATAGAATTAAAAATTTTCTAATGATTGAGGCGATCTTAATTTGGTATCTATAGTAGGATTGCTTGACTTGAGAATCCCTTTTTATTAAAATTTGTTCATGTTGTCATGGTATACTTATTTGTGATTATAATAGTAATGTGTATAACATTATATGTTTTCTTTTTTTTTTGGCAATGTATATGTGATAAAGTAGAGATATATCTAATTGAGTTGATGGTTGTAAATTTTTTTATGTATATTGAGATTCATCCCTTCATTTGTATTTTTCATACTGAGCTTATGTATTTTTTCGAGATTTGTTTAGTCAAGTTTGTTTAAGTTGATCGAGGTTTTTATATTGTTCATAGATTTTTGTTTCATATTTATGGTTATTTTCTATTATCTTTATGGTTTTGGGAACTTTTGAGTACAAAGTTTTCATTCAATATGGAGTTATATATTTATTTCATTAGTTATTGTTATAAATTATCGATTGTGTGATCTTTTTTGTCATGTATGATACGTTATAAAATGTGTATTTTTTATTTAGTTTTTATGCTTTAGTAAACCATGATCATGAGGCAAAGTTAAGACTTAGATTATTTTAACAAAGACTATAACGAAGTAGGCATGACAATCAAATATAAAGTGCTTAGATAAAAAACACAATTTTTACTGATTATATTAGCCAATCGATTCAATAGATTCTTTGATCTTTTTATTGGACTTCAATCAATATAATTGTAGCTTCTTATTGTATCATTGGATGGTCTGATAATGATTTAGCAAGTGATTTAAAGATTGATCAGATTATTTGATCATGTGATTGAATCATTAAGTTGCCCTAACTATGAAAAGTCTCATATGCAAATGCATCATTGATTTCATTATGTCTTTGAAAGACATTAATATCAAAAATAAAATACATAGAAAGCAAACATTAGGTTATATTATGGTCGTTGCTAAGAATGAATACTTTATGCAAACTAAAAGTTGCATATGTGAAAACTCATGACTTTTGCTTTCAATAGTCATGAAATAAAGATATTAAATTTTTATGGAATCAAATAGGGGTCTAAGGTTTAAATCAAATAAAGATTTATGGAATCTATACAAGGTATTAAATTTTTTGAAGGCTTAGATTGTGCATTTTATTTATAATGAGAAATTGTCTCTTAACATTATCTAAGACGAGTTTTAAAATGTGATTTATTTTTCTCCAAAACACCTGCAGCTCTTGAGAGTTACAACAAAAGAAAAATGAGTGCTATAGATGATATTTTAAGACATGTAATGGATGAAATTTTAGAAGAGCATTTGATAAAAGTTGTTGAAAAATTAGAAAATTTATTACTAAAAGAACAAGAATCTATTTAGATATGTAAACATGAAAATCCCAAGCTTTTCTTAAAACTTTGAATACGATTATTTTTAACGTATCATCATTTGCAAAAGAAACAGAGAAAATAATAGATACTTTTCAAGATGTAAAATTAACCACTCTTGTATAGAGAGAGTTTCTTTTAGAAAAAAGAAATTTATGAGAAGATTTTAATACCAAATTATTAAATAATTTTGAAACATATATACATACATACATAATATAAAATTTAATGCAATCAAATAAAGTTAAGACAAAGTGATATTATTATTATAAACCAATGTCAATGGATGCTACATTTGAAGAAATAGATGATATGTCAAATAGTTATAATGGAAAATTCCATGTGAATGGAATATAGATAGACATCCAGATAAACAAATAATGAAAATTATGCACCAAATGATGATTTGTGCCATTGTGACAAAACTTAGAAATTAAAAAAAAGAAGTATCACAAATTATCGTCATCGGATTCATTGGTTTGTTGAAAAGATGGCTTGATAATTATATCTCCCCTAAGCAAAAATTAGAAATTTTAGAAGCAATAGAAAAAGAAATAAACCCCTTTAATAGTTAACCAATGGAAAAGAAAGACACAATATGTATACTCTTGCTTACAACTTATAAGTGTTTTGTGGGCAACATTTAAGATGGAGGAAAGGCAAGACCTCTTCTCAAAACTTGCATTGCCCAAGTCTAAGCCATTCTCGATGGTAAAGGATGCATTCTTATCTCAAGCAATGACACTAAGGAAAGCTACTAACATGTATTAGGAGTAAAACTTTATTGAATAGCTTCTCAGCTTCTTCATAGAACTTGTAACAAGATCTTGACAAAATGTAATCATGAAAGTATCAAATATAAGAAGTGTACATATGAGTAGTTAATAAATAATTGTGTTTAGGAAGGTTTGTTACTTGCAATGATGTCAAACTACAATATCAACTCAAAAAAAAGAGAATAATCTAATTGAAAAAACTTGGACAATTTTATTAGTAATTTTCCTGTTATCTTGATAGAGAAAAAGGAAAATAATTATACAAAACTAAATACCATTTAATAAGACAATGAAAAAATGGAATAAAAGACAAAACAAAAAAAAGGAAAAAGTTGTCAAATATAAGAAAAATTTGAAAAAGAAATGAATTACTATAAATGTTGAGGACAAGGACATTATGCAAAGTTGTGTAATAAATGGAAAACATAGAGAACTAGGCTTAGGCAAAGGTTTGTGAATGACATTAATGAAAATTATGCTAAATTCTAACTCATAAAAATTGAGTCACGAAGATTTCAAAGTGAAATCGTATGAAATTGATAAGATTAAGAATTATTCTGTTAAATCAAACAAATTTGGGAACTTTTATAGAAATTGCTCAATGGAGAATTACTACAATGTAATTGTGAAAAATGAATGGATTAAATTCACTAATAGATGAAAACAAAGAATAGTTAATTAAGATAAAATTTCAAACTCAAGAGGAAAGTACTAGAAGAAAATTATTAGAATAATTTTTATATGGATAAAAAATCTCCCACACTTTTTGAAAGTTATATTTTCACAAAAAATTTAAAAGGGAGCTACAAGAAAATTTGTATATTAAGTGATCTTAAAAAAGAAATTAATGAACTTAAAAAAGAAATTATTCTCATCAAAGAACAAAACCAAACTCTCAATGTTAGAAATTCTTGTATCTTTTGTAGTCATATTTGGTTATAATGCGATGCATGTGGAGTCATATAATATTGTTTTATGTTCTATAATATAGTTTTTGAGATATATTAGATATTTGCCGTTGGTGATATTGTGAGCATTGTGAGTGTGTTGTAAACGCACAAAAAATTTGAACAATTATAAGAAAGATTTGGTACATTTTTATTTGGAGTTCTATTTTTCATCTTTTTCATTAATTATATGATTGGTTGGAATAATAGGTAAGCTATGATTTTGTTTTCATCATCATTCCATGCTTGGTTGTTGTCTTCATTTGATGATTTTATGATTATTGATTGATTTGAGGTTGCTAGATATTGATCTCCAATTTGCATCTACATAGCATGTGATAGGATAGTATTAGACCAAAAGTTTAGAATCATAATGGGGTTTATAGTTATATGAGTGATGACATATTAACACTACATAAGCATAGTTAGGTAGAGTTGTGTATAAAAAGTGTTTGAATGTGTAGTTACTGTATAGGTAGCTATAAAAAAAATTATATATATATATGTATACATATACATATATACATATACATATATACATATACATATACATATACATATATATACATATACATACATATATGTATATGTATGTATATGTATATATGTATATGTATATGTATATGTATATGTATATCTAGATATGTATGTATGTATGTATGTATATATTATGTATTGATGTATATATGCGTGCATGCAAGATATATTATAAAATATTAAAAGTTAGAGAAAAAAACTTAATTTAGATGTGAAAACATGAAAATCCCAAGCTTCTCTTAAAACTTTGAATATGATTCTTTTTTTCACTTTTTGTTAAACAAATAGAAAAAATAATAGATGCTTTTCAAGATGTAAAATTAACTTATCTTGCACAAGAAAGTATATAAAATATTGAAAGTTAGAGCACAACAAGAATCTAATTTAGATATGGAAACATGAAAATCCCAAACTTTTGTATTTGTGTCTGTGTGTGATATATTATAAAATATTGAAAGTTATAACAAAGCAAAGAATCTAATTTAAATATAAAAACATGAAAATCCAAAGCTTCTCTTAAAATTTTGAATATAACTCTTTTTAACTTATCATCTTTAGCTAAAGAAATAGACAAAGTAATAGATGCTTTTCAAGATATAAAAATAACCTATCTTGCACAAAGAGAGCATTTTAGAAGAGAGTTCTAATACCAAATCATTAATAATTTTGAAGCACACATTACACACAATATAAAAACTAATGCAATCAAACATAGATTAAAAGGGATAGATTGATATTATTGCCTATAACTATTGTCAATGGATGTTATATTTGAAGAAATAGATGATATCTCAAATGTTATAATAGGAAATCCCTTTATAAATGGAATATAGATAGGAATTCAGATAAACATATTATGAAAATTATGCACAAAATGATGATTTGTGCCATTGCAACAAAGCTTACAAATTCAAAAAACCAAGTAGCACATATGATTGTCATCGGATTCAATGGTATGTTGAAAGGGTGGAGTGATAATTATATCTCCCCTTAACAAAAATTAGAAATTTTAGAAATAATCAAACAAGAAATAGACTTCTTTAATAGATAGGCAATTGTTAAGAACAACACAATATCTATTCTGATACTCACAATTTTTAATTGTTTTATAAGCCATATTTAAGATGGTGAAGAAAAGCCAAGATCTCTTCTCAAATCTCTCATTGGCTTAGTCCAACCCATTCTTTATGTTAAAGGACGTATTCTTATCTCGAGTAATGATGCTAAGTGAAGCAAATAAAATGTATTGGAAATAAAAATTTATCGAATGGCTTCTCAGCTGCTTTATAGAACATGTACAAGATTTTGAGAGAACCTAATCCTGGAAGTATGAAATACAAAATTTGTACACATGAATAGTCAATAATTAATTGTGTCTAGAAAGTTTAGGGATTTGCAGTGATTTCAATGTACAATACTAGCTCAAAAAAGGTAGAATAATCAAATGGAAAAAACTAGGAGAATTTTATGAATAATTTGCCAATGATCTTGACAAAGAGAAAGGGAAAGTAATTATACAAAACTAAATACCACCTTATAACACAATGAAAAAAGGGAACAAAGTTTAAAAAATGAAAAAGTTGACAAATATAAGAAAAAATCTAAAATAAATGAGTTGTTATAAATGTGGAAGACAATGACACTATGCATATAGATGCATAATAAAGGAAAAACATACAAAACTAGACTTAGGCAAAGGCTTGTGAATGACATTAATAGAGTAGAAAGAAATTGATATAATCATTCTACTAGTTCAAACAAATTAGGAAAATGCTGTAGAATATATTCAATTGAGGATTACTACAAAGCTATTGTAAAAATAAATGGATTGAATTCACTAATAGTTGGAAATAAAGAATAGTTAATTAAGATGAAATTGAAAACTCTAGAAAAATACTTGAAAAAAAATATTAGAAATAATTTTTTTATTAAGGATAAACATCTCCCTTACTCTTTGAGAGTTAGTTTCATAGAAATTTAAAAGGAGCCACAAGAAAATTTGCATATTATGAGTGATTTTAAAAAAGAAATTAATGAACTTAAAAAAAAACTATTATAATCAAAAGACAAATCCAAAATTTTAATACTAGAATTTCTTATATTTTTTTGTATTCATATTTGGTTATAATGTGATTCATGTGGAGACATATAATATGGTTGTATGTTCTATATTATAGTTTTTGAGATATATTTAGATATTTATTGTTGGTGATTTTATGTGCATTGTAAGATATAGATGTACAAAAATATTTGAACAATTATAAGGAAGATTTAGTTCATTTTGATTTAAGAAGTTCTACTATTCTATCTTTTTCGTTAGTTATATGGCTGATTGGATTAGTTGGTGAGATATGATTTTTTTTTCATTATCATTCTATGCTTGGATGATGTTTTCATTTGATGATCTTGTGATTATTGATTGATTTAAGATTGTTGGCTATTGATATTTACTTTGTGTCAACATATGATGTGATAGGATAGTATTAGAGAAAATGTTTAAGATCAGAGTTGGTTTTATAGTTATATGAGTGATTACACATTAATACTACATATGCATAGTTGTAGAGTTGTGTATAAAAGTATTTAAATATGTGTAATTATTGTGCATATTATTTATTACATTGATGATATATTATTATGTTTTATTTAGTAATTTACCTACTTAGTTTTTAAAGTTTTATTTTGTATTTACATCATAAGTCATGTTATTACATCATTCAAAGATAGATTTCATATTATCATGTTTATTATGACATATGATACTATTTTAGTGTCATGCAATAATTAAATCTAAGATATTCAGGTGCACTTTGAATATTTTGTGTTGGGGGTTATTGTCTTCTAATCCCTAATTTGGGTTCATGCAGCATATGACAACATCATAAAGTCACTCTTACTCCAAGGAGGCCTCTAAAGTTTGAACATTGTAGTTACATTTTGGATTTCATTGAGTCTAACTCTGACTATATAAGTGATTGACATGATATGATAAGAGAAATTAACATCATAATAGGCATTTTTAAGAACATAAAAGCTTATTTTGGAGTTTAGAGGTTATAAGAGAGAGGAAGATAGTAGATGAGCTCAAAGATAAAGAAAGTTTCCATTTATGCCATTATGAATGTGATGGTAAAATCATGCAACAAATCAAAGTTATGGATCCATCTTCAGTGGAGGAGGCATATTAAGATATTTATGGATTAATTTGTTAGCATTGATTATTATGGAATATGTAAATATCATAATGTTATTTTATGAAAATGAAATTAATATGACAAGATTACTTGGCTAGTTGTCAAGAACATCTAATGGATATGCAAAATGGTTGCCTATGATACATTATAGGAAATGAAAGAAATACTAAAAGAATAATATCTTCTTATGATATAATGTGAGAGGATGATAGATGAGTTATATTAATTGAGGCAAGTTTTAGAGTGTATCTAAATACTTGAGCAAGGTGCAAGAGATCCTTATCCTTTATGAGTTGGACTAGCTTAATTATTTAGACATTATTGGGTTTAAGAATGGTGTGACTTGGCATTACCAAAGAGTTTCTACATTACAATGTAAAATCCTTAGAAGTGACATACAATGTAATTATATACTTTGAATCTTATTTACAAATAGGAGTTTTGTGAAGGCTGGTGAATTATATGCTTATTCAAATAACACCAACCTAGTTACTATAGTCACAAAACCAAAAGCAAGGGTACCAACCCAAGATAATGGATGTTGTTGGAGCTAAGACATGTTGATGTTTCTATGAAGAGGGAACAAGTCATTTTTCATATGATTACCCTGATCAAGAGTCTTCATACTTAATATTCAAGCCTACATAAGAGAAGGCACTTGAATAAAACCCCAAATAAACCCACAATAGGGAAACACCATGCATCACCATTATCTTATTTTCTAGGAGAGGAACCTTTAGAAGAATCATTTTCAAACCTTGTTACAAAAGTATTGATGGTGAGGATATCTTAGCATACGATGAAAAGAATTTGATGATTTAAGTCATAGCATGTGGGTTTTCGATTGAGGATGAGTTAGATAACACTTGGATTGAGATTGTTATCCATTAGACCCATTATAATAGAGATGAGAAGAATGTCAAAGTTGTTGTAGAGTATTGATCAAGTAGTATTTATTACTATCTTAAGGGAGTTATCATAAAGATTGAAGAGATCATTCCAATGACTCAATACTGTTTGGGGGAAAGCATAGGTTGCATTGTGAGTTGTTTTGATTCTTAAATTAAGATGATACATCATGTCATTGTTTTGAAGGAATGTAATATATCACAACCAAACATTATAGATTTTATCTTTACACCCATCTTTATTTTCACCTCTAGCATGCTTAGGTTTGTTAGCCAAATTCTTAGTCCCTTACAATATCTTTTTTTGAATTGATAATTCCACCAACCAAATGGCCATAATGTTCATACTTGTATTACTTTTAGTATTATCATAGGTTTCATCAAATAATACTTTATCACAAAATTTTAGCATAACCAACAATTCAAAGATGCTATAACCACTAAGCAATATTAAAAATTGTTTTGCTTGATTTATTGCAAATTGTTCCACATCGATCCATTAGCTCATCTCAATCTTGATGTGTTGGCTATTAATTAAAGATTTCCAAGCATAGATTTATGTTCATGTTTTAATAAGAAATCTCATATTATTTATTTAGCTATATCAAATATGTATGATATAAAAAGTGTTGATAGCACAAACAAAATAATACAAACGTGCTCATTATATAATGAAAACTAAGTATTGATTCCTAACAACTAATATCCCTAATTATAATTGCTTCTCTTGCATACACGCTAAAAATTTATAGCTCAGCAGCATGTTATTTGGTTGGTAAGCTGCAGCTGCGAGGATAACCGCACTCCGGTAGGTGAATTCTCTTCCTATCATTCATCAACTACATTTCTTTTAGTTAGCCTAACATTTAACCTTCATTAATTAGACTAACACCAAAAGATTACTCGCAAATCTCAGGCCTTCCCTATAAGACCTCACGGAGACAGGAGGAGGAAGACGAAGAACGGTGGAGGAGAGAATTCATGCTGGAGAAGCAGGGCACGTGTTCTAAACCCTCCGATGGTGATCGAACGCGTGCTCTTCCTCTCCAGTTTGAGTGTCTGTCCCTCGTCATTTTTTCTTTTTTCGCATTTCATCTTCTTTCTCCAGGTGTTTAATTAGATTCCTTAGAAGCCCCAATAAGTTTCTCTTCAGAGTTCCGTTTGTATGCTTTCTTTTCCTTGAGCTTGGGATGATGCCGTGAGAAGGCTCTCGTATACAACAATAAGGAATGCAATTCATGGGGGGTCACGGGTTTTATAATGGGTTTCTTCTTACCAGTTTTGCAATGAACTAAATCTTATTGAGGTAAAAAAAAAATATATATATATATATATTTATTTATTTGATAGTTTAATTATGCAAATTATATGAAGTTTTGCAAATTCAACAAACTTTAATGTTGTATTTGGCATAAATTAATGTGTTATGGTTTATATAGTTTGGTTAGGATGATTTATTATGAATATGTTAAGAAATTTCAGGAGTTGTTTGCAATGTACTAAATTTTTTTTTTTTTTACTTTACTTGTAATTAGGCTAATTTGTGCAATTCAATTATGTTGTTTGATTAAATATATTTGTTATAGTACTTCCAACTTATCGATTGATTTTTTAATTTTAAATTTGGTCAATTAATAATAAAATGGAATTTTGATAACTTAAAGATCTTTGACTGTTAAATGATTAGATTATTATTTACAACCATACCATTTGAGATGGACCATCAACTATCAAATGGCCAAATCGTCATTTACAACTATATCATTGGAACATCAAGCCTCTAGTGATTGAGAAGTCATTCGTGAAGTCCTACATCATCTCTAAGCTGATAGAATGCTCCTTGATTTTCATAGGCTAGTTGATCACGAAAGAACAATGATTGATGGCAATTTCACAAGTCATCAACTAGCCAACGATATTTTGTTTATCTAGCTATTGGACATTGACATTTGTGATGATATTCTAAAGTTTAGGCTAAGATCCATTAGCAAACAATAGTGAAGGCCAAATTGCTTTAATAGGTGATGGTACTTAGTTGGAGAATCAATTCAACCAATGTCATGAATTTCAAATTCAATTGTGGTGTTCGAAGTTATGGTGATTTTGTTGTACCATCTCAAAACTCATATAAGAGTTTAATTTAGTTGTTGTATTATGAAATGATCACAACATAAATGATCATTGAGCAACATTTTTGAGGAATTACAACCTCAAAGAACCAAAGGCATGATTTCATGTAAAGATTAAATTGCAATGTTAAGCTTGATGGGTAAACTCTTTGGCTTTTCTTGTTAAGAGATGAGTTTATTGTTTGAAGGTATCTTGTAAGTGAGATATTGTAATTTTATATATGGAGATGAGTTAACTTCTTAGGAAACATCAAAAAAGTGACTTTGATTGCATTTTTCCCTCCATGTTTATCAAGTTCTCATACCATGTTAGCTTTTATACAGTCCTCTAAAATTGATTTTTAACATCTCAAGAACAAAAACATCAAGATATTTCCTTTATTATAGCTACCAAGCACAAGGCATGTTATATATGTTTTAGTTTATATTAGGCATCCATTCACCTTGGGCTCCACACAACTAATCATTTTAAGATTTTCACTTGATTATTGACTCATAAATAGCATTTCCCTATGATGATGAACATCTCTCCAAGTTAGTTGTAGTATTCCTCTAATGACATTAGCTTAGAGTGTTGATTGCAATATTTCCTAAGTTAATATTCATCTAAAGATCAAGTAAATTATTTATTTTTGCTAAGGAGTATGAGGCATTCTAACAAGGGGGTGAATTGATAAGCTGTGCACATTGCTCTCCAATAATTTGAATAAGTTCTATTAGATTGATAAAATGTGTTGAGTAACACTTCTTTATAATAAAGTTAGTGGAAATAATTTAATTTCTAGTACAAATCATTATATAAATACAAGTGTGGCACAAAATATTTACTTAAGACAAGCTAAAAAGATAAAAATACACACAAAAGTATTGTAATTTCATTTAATGTAAAGATTATTCATTACATTTTTCAAACTTTACAACATGAAGTTCTAGACTAATCCTTCTTTTTTAAACTTTTACTCTTAAGATCACCTTAGCTATTACACCTAATATGGAACTTATTTGAACATTTAGTCCCAAATGACTCCTGTCTGAATCTCCACATGTTGTTGCTCCACTCATTTTTCAACTTTTTAATCTTAATACCATGTCATCTAAATCATTTCTTCAATTGCCCTTAGTCATGCTACAAATCTTTGATCAAAAGACATTAGTTCTTCTTATTGAGTTTGTGGAGGACCTTTAAAGACAACCAATGCTTATTCTTATATAAGATCTTTTGATTCTATTTCACTTTGATTTTTCTCAGGAGCATATGATTTTATTCTCATGTCTTTCTTTGTGAAAAGCCTTGAGATGCAGTCATTAATCTAGACCCTTACGTTATATTTAAAACTTAGAATTGGAGCTATTAGATGTCAAAAACTTAGACTCGTCCTCTTTTTATAAGCAATGCTTCTTAGGATAGTAATCTTCTCTAATAATCTAAATATTACTTCTTCCAAATCAAGTCCCCTCTTTCTTATGCAATGGTAAGTTTCATTATATCTAGAGAGTAATGTTTACTTATCTCCTTCTTTTGGTAGCACAATATTTCTAAGAAAATGTTGTATAAGATAAGCTTTGTGTGTAATGTATTTTACCTTCTAAATATGGAGCTTGGAGCTTGAATTTGCTAAATTCTAGTTTACCTTGCTCAAATAAAAGTGTTATCTTCAAAATTTGGTTATAATCATGGTATAATAATAGGTATGCCAACGAATCCATTGAGCCCTTTGTAATCTCAATTTCAATATTAAAAATGAAGTATATAATGATTCTATAATCCTCATTAATTCCAATATTGCTATGGAAACTTCTAATTAATTTAAAGTTGAAAGATTGATTTACTTGAAGAACTCGCTCTATATTAATACCTTCCTTGAACAATGTTCTAAGTTTACCAAGACCAACTTTTCTACAATCATCATACACTCCCATATGTTCATATAGGCCTCAAAATCAATTTTTGATTTGAACTTCTTCTTATCAAATGTGTAGCTCATAAAACCTTTAACATTGCCTTTGAGTACTTGGAGGATGACCAAACCCATTTAACCATTTTTACTTAATCAACCTTGCACAAAGTCTTGAACCTTAATACAAGTTTTTTAATTTAGACCTATTGAATTCAAAAATTAAATCTTCTAAACTTCTCCATTCTACTAGGTTAGTATTATTAAGTCAACACAAACCTAAACTTTTCATGATATAATTCAACATGACTCAACAAAAAGGTAAGATAGGTAAAACTGATTAGATTTGCAAGTAAAATTCAAAGAAGAATTTGAAACGATATATTCTTATGAAATCTTGGCTAAATTTTCTACTTTTCAAATAAAAAATATCTATCTAATATTTCTTTTTGCACCCATAGAGCATTCCACATAACATTAAAACCCCTAAGATGGGGTTAGTATATATAGATAGGTGGCATCGCAATGTTGAATTTTTGCATATTGTATGACTTTCTCAAGTCTCAATTTAGCTTCCATGGGCAAGTCTTTCGATGAGCACTACAAGTCATACAAATGATTTTTTTGTTTAAATGAATTTACAAATTTCTCAATTTTAATTCTTTTATTCCTATTTTTATTATTTCACATAACATATTATCCTCAATAATTATCAATGTGTGTCCTTTTGCTTGTCTAAGACATCATCTTTGACTAGTATAGCTTCATCTAGTACCAATCTTATTGGGATAATGAAAACATTTCTAGATAATTTCTCAACATGTTTTTTAAGTCCTAAGTTTCCCATATCACACCAATTTATTCTTAGATATTTGTCTAAATGACATATTTTTATTGCAACTAATGTTTCTAAGCATTATCAAAGCCCTAAATGTATCCAACTAGCTTAGATTACATAAGGTCCATTTCTAAAGAGTATGGCTTTATGGTTCATAAAATGATTAGAATTTTTTTTTTTTCATTTTAAGAACCTAGAATAGGATAAAACTATGTCAATTTTATCAAGGTGTGCCAAAAACTCAATCATCAAACATGGCTCATAAGATAAGGTGTGGATGTCATGATTTTAAAAATTTTTATACATTAAACACTTCTTTTAGGAATCCACATGAATCTTATACTTCTATCACTAATTCATGTCTTAAAAGGGCATTCAAAAGTTATATGACCTAGTTTTGAGCAGCAAGTGCATACAACATTTGTTTGTGCATGATCATATAATATATGCAAAGAGGACATTTGAGAATAAGAATGTTCATGAAAGTTCTATCAATATAATTTTTTATATAAGCATAGCATTTAACTTAAGGAGCAACATAAGAGGAAGGTCACACCTAGCTTTTAGTTTTATTTTTTTTCACATCCCTAAATGCAATAAAGCCATGCACTAGTCAATATACTTGACTAGCCACCTTTCACTATTTAGGCTTGACATTTAAACTGGGAGACATGAATCCTAATTTGATTATGAGCATGTGGTGGGCCACCCAAAATGAATAGTACCTTTTACTAACTAGTCACCTAGCTAATATTAAATTGGTTCACCCTAGGTTGAGGTAACCCACCAAACACACTAACTTATACATAGTAAGAAATATTTTGTAAGCTTATAATACTATCCATACATGATATGTTAATGGAATAACAAAGCTTAGATATAATCCACAAATTTACAAGTCCTACATATAAAACATTATACAAATGCTAATATCCAAGTCCATAATAAAATATCTAATATATTCCAAGTTTACCGATGTATAAATATCAAAGTCATAAAAGATAAACATTAATATCACTAAAATAAAAAATGCAGATAAAAGATACTAAAAGTACTAGATGCATTACCAAGAATGTCCCATAATTTTAACTCTATGCAAACTCTTATATACTTAAACCTATACGTAAAAATAAGGGAAATGAGTTAGAGCTTAATTGAGAACCTGAAGTTATACTATAAAAATAACATACAACAGTAATGTACTATATCAAATTTATAAAGTAACATATAATCAATATCATAATCATATATGACATAACTGTATGTCATATCACTAAACTAATATAATGCACGATAACTATAGAATTCAATGGCCTTATTGTCATAACTCTAAGGACCTTGTTCAATAACCCTTAAGACTTCTCAAACCTTTATCATATCATGATCTTAATTTAAGACATAGCCTATTAGATGTTTAGTGTCCTACTAGTGATATGATGCTCACTTCTAGCCCAACTACATATGCATTAGACAAGTACTCCACCACCAAATACACAACTGAGTCCACAATATTCTATGGGTCTAAAGTGGGCTAGTAGCACATAGTCATAATCTATAAATAGCCAAGTTTATGAGCTCCCATGGTCCAAAAGTGAGTCAATGAAACACAACCATAACATACAAAATTTGATGAGAATCACATAATCATATCTACTAATAACTCACTAAATGAACCAATACTTAGGGTCCAGTACATTCCAAACTTCATTATCATTAAGTTCATCTTCTTATCATATCAATTATTATTCCAAAATAGTAACATAACTTATCTTGATCATCAATAATTATTTAGGGGTCCTAGATGCTTTCATACCCTTATCAACTACTTAAAGCACACAAATAGATCCAAATGTTACACTTACAAGCTAGTCTTTGCCTTTAGCCTTTACCTAACCTTTATCATCTGGGATCCTGATTAAGATCTTTTCACCTATCTGGGCAATCACTTAAGCTTTTGTTCAAGTACCATCACTGGCTTTACCCTAGGCACATTTCAAATTTTATGATAAATATTATAAATATAGGTTCACATTAGTTCTAATAATGACTTTCATGCCTCATGGGAAAACTTGAGCCTTAAGCCAATCTCATAAGTCTTTCTTCAACAACTCACACAACTCCTCAAATCACCATCTAAAGTATCAACCCATGGCCTAAGAGACTAAATAAGGTTACCCAGTATTTTTCTACTAACTGAGCCATGCTTAAGATTTAGCTAATATCATAAGGGCAACTAACCCCTTAGTTGACTATAACATCTCTTTAAGCCAAGGCCAAGCTCTCTATCTTAACTAATATTTATCTAATACTTAATAAATAACCTCATTAGATCAAGGGTTTATCTATAGTATGCACAAGACTCATAAATAAGATGAAAAAGTCAGAGGGTAATGGATTACCTTTCCTAAGATCCCTTGAAGGCTTAAAGAATCTACTTGGAGAACTATTAATGACTATAGAAATCCATACACCATATAAGTAATTAGTAAGCATCTTAAGAAGCGTCTCATTAAAATTGATTTTGGATAAGATCCGATAAAGAAATTCTTATGATATATAGTTAAAAGCATTCCTAAGATCCAACTTAAGAATGTAGCTGCTACATTTTTTTTATTTTGTTAAAAGAATATACTAATTCTTAAGGAAATAAGATGTTATCAACAATATCTTTATCTTTTATAAAACCTAATTTGCTCTAGAGAGATCAACCTAAGTAATATTCTTTGAATACACTCTGTCATAATCTTGATAAATATCTTTTTTATAAAATTACAAAGATTGATTGGTGTATAGTTAGTAAAGCTTATGGATTATTAAATTTAGAAATCCCTTTAAGAATTAGAGATCCATTAAAAAAATCTATAATCATATTCAACACATCATTGGATATTAAATTCTAACAATGAATGAAGAATTTACTATTAAAACCATATGGGCCCAAAGCACTGCCTAAATTTATGTTAAAGATTATCTCTTTTAATTCCTTCTTATTGATATCTTGTATCAAACTATTGTTGTCATCCTTAGTTAACAAGAAAGAGATACAGTTAAGTAAACTTTCAATGTCAATTGTTGGAGATGCTTTAAAGAGATTTTGAAAGTATATGATAGTATCTACAACAATATATAAGTGAAAACACTTATCTATTAATTAAATGATTAGTTGATTTGGCATTTATCTAATTGTATTTGTTTTAATTTGTACCCCCACCTCATTTTGTTATTTCATAAGAACAACTTTTTTGAAAGAAAGCAATTCACAAGTTAAAACTGTCAATATATTGCAAAAAACAAATAAATACACAAAAAAACATCTACAACCAACTTTCTAACACTAAAAAATTGGAAAGCCCAAGCAATATCATTTTAAACAACACTCATCTGCCTTCCAAGAGAGAAAAAATGTCAATTAAACAACATTGCTTAACAGAATCATCAGTCACATATTCATACAGTGTATGCAATATATAAATTAACCAATTACACTTAATGAGCTGGCCATAATTGGAATAAAGGATAACCCTTGAAGTATTTCTTCACCAGAAATGATAAGGACCAAAGAATCAGCATCTCCTTCCAAATGATCACGAATTAAAATCAAAAACAAATATCATGTAGAATAAAGATGACATCGAACAAACTGTTCGCAAGTGGAAGCACTAGAATTTAAGTCATTCTTCAGCTACTATGAGTTCTTCTTCTGCATCAAAAGGCACATAAATTACAAGAAATTTAAAGCATTGAGAGATTGAAGAAAGAGACCCAACGGTCGAATTACCATCATCAACAAGCCCCTGCGGATGACTCTCCATGACCTGCAGAATATACTTGAAAACCTCGATCTCGCAGGGGAGAGTGAGCGCTCCCTTATGGTCGAACCCGAACTCCTCCTCCGCCTTCTCCAACAGCTGCCTGAACACCGGCATGCCGAGGTAGGACGTCGGAATCACGAACCGCCTCTTCTCCAGGCCGACGTACACGGGAACATACCCTTTGGGTACGTCCGGGGGCGGCTCCGGGCTTTTGCAGCTCTCCTCGTCCGAGTCCAAGCTCTGCCTCACCGCCTTGAGCCTCTTATCCACCTCACTTTCTGAGCCAAGGCCGGGTTCAAGAGTTACAAGTTGCCATTTGCGAAGGAGTTGCTTCAGCTGCACTATCTGCCGGATTCCGGTCAACTTCCTTTCTTCATCGGCCATGGTTTGAATGACTACCTAGCACTGGTGATCTGAGAGCGAATGCCGTGGGTTGGGCTCATCACAAACCTTAAGCCCGGTTCCCCTGCAAGCTAAAGCTACCATTGAGGAAGAGTTGAGTTCCATTGCATTGATGAAGAACCAATTGAAGAATCAAGAAACAAGTAAAACATAAATGCATGCTACCTGGATGAAAAAGGTGTGACATAATCAACGGGAAGGTAGAGGAGATGCATCCGTTGATGTATAAATGGAAAGAAGCGGAACAGTGGACGACGAAGGGGGAAGAAGCTAAAGGAGAAATTGTCGTCGGAATATAGGCACAAATGACTCTTCTGACCTCGCTAATTTCTGGCTCATTTCGCACCATGGGGTACAACAAAATGGGTAGAAACGGAAGAATGGAGCGTAGACGAGGTCAACAACCACGTGGCAAGCGGAGGCAGGTCCATGTATCCGCTCGTTTCAGCCGGAAAGTGTGGAGATATGTTCGTGCATAACGGCTCCTGTTTTTAACAATTGGAGCTGAATCAATCGTAATCGTTGATCGTACAGACATTAGCTTTGCTTAATAGAGCTTGTTTTTATTGTGGTGTTGTTGGAGTTAGATTGTTTTATTGAAGTGCATTTATTGGAAATTAACCAATATTTGACATTTAGTTCTTGATCATTTTGATTTTGGGTATTCATATATTTTACATATGGCATTTTTTATTCACAAAGAGCTTTTCCAAGAGTTGGGTTTTTTAAATCTAATTATTTCTTAAGTAGTCTCCCAACTTTATTCAAGAGAAACAATAGTTCATAACAGTATCTTCTAAAGAGTTATCTATCTCTTTTTTAAGATAGTGAAAATTTTCATGAAAATTAGATATAACAAATACAATTATCTATAACATTAGGTCATATAATAATTATAATTATTTATAAAATTTAAGTTATTATAACAATTGTGATCATCTATAATATTAAATAAATTATTTTTTTATCATCAAAATTTATCAATAAATATCTTAATTGTGGAAACAAAGGAATCCTCTATCTAAACTTTAAGTTATCTGACAAACTTTACCATTTTCAAGAGAGAAGTTTTGACTTTTCTTGTAAATATTCTTTCTATTATAGTAAAATTTTTCTCTCGCTTCATTCATCATATATTTCTTTGCATAGATATGCACCCCTTATTTTCCCAAATTACCTCAACGTCATTAGTGCCATATGTAGGAAAATGACAAGTAAATATAGTAAAGAAGAACACCAATGCATTCGAATTAAATAATTCTTTATCAAATTTTCACCACTCTAGTTATCCAAAGACCATTTGAAAATAAATATATATAAATATAGTAAATTTGGCATGATTAACAATTGATGTGTTAATGCAAAAATATATATTTAGTTAAAGACAATAAAAATGAGGATTGTATATTTAAAAGTAAATAAATAAATGATAGTTGAAATTGATAAAATAAAATAAATGAATAAGGAATTCTTTAAAGCTATTGTATCACATGGTTAACATTTGTCGTTATGAGGTGGATAATATCTAATATACCATGAGATTTGAATTTGTCATCATGAGGTAGATGATTGTCACTGTGACCTTAGGTTTGGATTTGTCATTATGAGATAACTAATGATAAGTAGATTATACTATTAAAATTTGTCACAAAAATATAACCATTACAGATATGAAAAGATTGACCATGATTGTACATAAAAATATGATATGATAAATCAATAAATGAGATTTTTAATATAACTAAGTAAAATAAAAAAAATTAACTAATTATCTTTGGAGAGAAAGAAAATAATAGTATTGTTTATCATAAGGTTTACTTAATTAAACAAAAACAAATGTTGATAAACATGATCACATTAAGAAAAGAATTGAAAATATAATAAGAAACTTCATGTGCTTATTATTTCTTTTAAAGTTTGAAGTATGCTTTTAATTTTATAGCATATCTTATTTTTTTATATTTTAATATGAATGAAACTTTACTTGCTTGCATGTTATGATTGATGAAATATGATTATACCTTACATGTAATTATCTTAAATTATTATTTATTTTTATTTATTTATTATTAGAGATAACCTACTAAGCCAATGATGATTTGATTAGCCTTTTTTTGACACCAATATTTTAGATACATTTGAACTATAACAAGAAAAAGGTCACTCATAAGAACTATCCATACAAAAGAATTGAAACTATAAATATTTGTACTGTAAGAGTTATATTAATTGACTTATTAATTATATGGTATATTTAGTATTATATTTGAATGTGAAAACTATTTGTAATAATTTAAAGAAACTATGAAATTATAAAATATAGTTTTTGTGATGGTTTCAATGATATACAGTGAATGGTTTTAGTTATTTACAATTTGTGATTATGGATATAAAATGTGTGTTTGTCGTAGTTATGGATATCCTTATTATATTGATATATTTGTAAATAAGGAAATAACCAAAATCTAGGAGAGTCCATTTAAATTCTAAAATTTAGGAGAAAATAAAGGCTTAAGGTAAATAAATGAATTAAATTTGTATCAAACTTATGGTCTCCATAATAATAGCATCAAAGCATGATTTAATTAGAAAAGAATTTGAGTTGGATTATGTCACAAAAATAAGATCCTCACATTGGTGGTATTAAATCATTATTTAACAAGAAAAGAATTTGAAATATGTGACGAATTGGGTCATTATATTAGTGGTATCAGAGGAAGATTTAAATTAGAAAATAATTAAATTATGTGAAAAATAAAGTCACCATAGTGGTGGCATTAGAGTATGAATTAAATTAGAAAAGAATTACAATTGGTTATGTATTGTGACACCACTTTGGTGGTATTGGAGTCATGCCATAATTAGCTAATCTATTCTTCATTAGTCTATAATATCATTAGTGTTGTGATGTTTAATTATAACTGACATTTTTTATACATTTCACTTTATTTTTTCATTAGTTCATTAAGTTATTTATATTTACAATTTATTTTGAGTTATTAATAAAATAGTTCATAGTTTTTTTGGATATTTCTAACTTAGAATTTAGTCTAGGACAATATTGCAACAATTTCATAATTTTAGTGATGCAAAATTTGGTTTATTTTAACTTAAAAATGAGTTGTATGGGCTATTACTGCCATTGTTTACGATAATTGTTGATGCTATTCACAATTGTTGCCAGTGCTACACTGCCCATGACCAATTCCACTCACTTAGCCAACATGACCTATGCGATTCACTCTGCAGCTCGATTCGCATTGACTGTTAACCTACTCTAACCCCTTTAATCCATTCCATTATGCGTCAACCAATGATCCATGACCTTCACTAGCACTTCACCCACATCGATCCACTTTGATTTGTAAACCAAACATTAGGCGTCATTGAGGCTCTCCTCCTATGTCACCTCAATTGTGTTGTTAGCTACTTCTTCACTAGCCATATCATGGCCTGAAAACACACCAGCTATTTGAGAACGATTCATTGCATTTAATTTTACAATTATTCAAGGAAGTTTTGGGCAGAATTCAAAATATAATGTTTTTAAATTTTGTGATGACTTTTTAAAATTTTAAATGATCTTTAGAATTTTAAAATGTGGCCATTAATATTCTTAAATGTCTTTTTTCATATTCTTAAGTTAAGAAAATTATCATTATACATTTGAGCTCTTTATAAATGATGATGCTCACTTTGTTGTGTAAGTAATTAAATTTTGAATGAAGTAATATTGTGTTATCGCCAAACTTGCTTAATACAAGTGTGTCATGTATGATCATTCTAATAGTGTGATTTAAAGGTGTCCTTGAAAGAAGAATAAGAGACTAAAAAAGAGAGATCATGATACTAAATTATTAAAAAATACTGAATCTTATAACCTTTATTTCGTCTTTCAGATAAAATAAATTATTGTATCCAATTCTCTAATTTGTGTAAGTAAATGTATTAATTTTTTTGTTTGTATTCTAAAAACTCTCCTTATGTATACCTTGTCATTTTATCACCAACTTGGATGCATTAGACTTAGATAACTAAATCACTCTCTTTAGGTTGAGATTTCTTGTGTTAAAAATTTATATAAGTCATCAACTTCTGAAAAAAATTCTTACTTATCTAATGATCCAAATATTTTTAATTCTCAACCTATAGCACCTAAGGCTCTTGTATATATATTGTTTAAAGCTAAGAATTTATTTATTATCTATGATTCAAATATAAGTTTTAGCATATCGTTCTACGTCACCATGTCTCGAATAATAATAGTGTATTAAGCATACATTTTGTTTGGAAAAGAACTAAAGTATCTAAGAAGTTGTGATCATATTAGCAAGTTAGAAAAATGAGATAATGAGTAAGCTAATTCAAGGAAATGTGTTAATAGGAGCAAGAGAAAGAAAGCCCTTCCTATTGGCTAGCTTTGCCCTAATATGTGTGCCAATGGAAGAGTATAAGTGTTTCCTATATGAAAGATTTAATTATCATCTTGGCTGAATTAGTTCATCATAAGTTTTTTCTAAAGCTAGTGATACATGAATAGTTGAATAAAATTAAAAGATGATTCAAATAAAAAAAAGAGCGATGAAAGAGTAGGTGGTAATGTCATAATAAGGAAGTGAAACTATATCAAAAAGGTAAATACTTGACATGATTTTAGCGAATCCATAATTTGTACATTTAAATTAGTGCCAACGGTAGAAACTAAATTTCAATTTTATGGAAAGAAATATTGATGTAAGTGATAGTTTATTGCCACAACTGAAAGAAATAAGGTTAGTTTTGCGAAACAATTCTCTGTTGTCAGTTGAAAGAGTAGAAGAAGTTCATCGATGTATAAGGTATTTTTATTAATAGCCTAACTATGAAGCTCAAAATTGAACTCTTGTATTAAGAATGATGTAAATAATATTGGGCTAAGTGTGCTATCAAATAAAAAGTTTGATGCTTTACTTGTGGTGTTTTAAAACATCTTGCTAGAAATTATCATTGTCGAAATAAGGAAGATGATGGTCCTTAAGTTTTAGTAAGATCATCAATGATAAACATAGTTATTTTTATGTTGTTTTGTCTCAAGGACAATGTCAATTTTTTTATAGACTAGATATGACAATTAATTTACTTTTCATTTATTATGAACTTTATTATCACAATTATAAATAAAAATGCCCTAGTTTGTTTACAATAATTCTTCTTTTGCTTGATTATATAATCCTTATCATTTTATGAATATAAATTAACATGAATTTCTTATTCCAATGATGCATGTTTGATGAAAAACTTGTTTTCCAAATTAAGTGAGATGTCAAACAAGTTAAACTTTTGGAGAGAGAAAGACAAAGAAAGTAAGTATAGATATTGTTGTTCTAATTTAAATTTGATGTTTTGTTTTAAATAAAAATTAATATAATTTTGGATGTGGATTTATTGTCTTTATCTAAAGATATCATTTGTTCTTAGAAGAAATGATGTCAGGCCTAAAAGCCTTGAATTAGCAAAGTAGAGATGTATTACAAAGAGGAGAAAATCCTGAGAATTGAAGTCTTAATTCCTATGAGATAGCAAGGAAAAGGAATTCAAAACTGACTACTAGTTATGTTGATGTAAAAAAAAGAGTAAATAAGATTCATTATTTATCTTTGGTGAGTATGAAACTTTTGTCCCCATGGATCTTTTTGACTTCTATTAGACCATGGAAAGTGCATCATATGGTAATCTCAATAAATTCCAATGTTAGCCTTGCTAACATAATCATAGAAATATAAGACAAATAGGGTATCTTAGTTGTGTGTGAAATGTATATATATATAATTGATTAAAATTAAAATTATTCATTATCATACTTAGGAGTTACAACTAAGATATTATAAAAAAAACATGGCGTGAGAAGAATGAATCTTTGTTAGTTAAAAGAGTAGTTATCTCGTAGGATAGAAAGCTGTTAGTCAAATTTGTGAAGTATATAAAAAATAATTAATCATATCTTGAGGATTAAATTTTTATGATAAGAGAAAAAAATGAAATACCTAAAATATTACACGTGTTAATTTTCTTAATTTACATTATAAATAAATGTTTTATGATTTTTAGAGCATACATTAAGAATTATTTAAACATAATATTAACATTATAAAAATATGATTTATTAATTGGTAAAATAAAAAATTCGAGTGAAGTAAATTTTTGAGCAAAAAAAAAGGTAGAGTTGTATCTTGATATAATTTGGTGAAATTTACTAGTAGTTGAGAAAAGTACAAAACCTATAATTTTTATTGCAATTATGTATTGATTGAAGAACAAACAATTAATTAAAATTAACAAATAATATAAATAAACAAATAAATAATAATACTTTATTTAAATAAAAACATGATTTAAATTTGCATGAGTCAAGTAAAACTCAAACCCAAAAAGTCAAAAGGGCATTAGAAATAGGGAGCCCATGCAAAGGTGATTATTGAAAAATTGGTTAAGATAAATGGATTAATAATATGTTATTATTTAAAAATTTTAATATTATAGAATAATAATAATAATATAAATTTTATTATTATAAAATAGATATTGAAAATAAAACCAACTAAATTCTAATTCTAAAAATCCAAGTGATATTAAATAACATTTAATGAAAGAAATCTAATTCTAGTGTTGTCAAAGGTGGACATTGTTTAATTGTCCAAAATTGAGAGCTAATAATAAGATTTTTTTTTAATAGAAAAATAACACAGTTTATATTTTGCCTCTACCACACCACCTCTACCTTCACACTAGCTTAGAAACTACATTTTTTTTTTCTTCTTTTGAGACCATTTTTTGCATTAAAAACATCAAATAAAATGGATCGTTAGAATAAAAATAAAACATGCATTTCAATGGGGGAAAAAAAGGGGAAAAAATGGACTTAAAAACATAGCCATAAAATAAAAAATATATATATAATTAATAATAAAAATACCACAATAACTTTTTTTTAACTAACTAAAATCGTTTGAGACCTTAAAAGAAGCATTTTTAATATGTTTATAACAGAATATTCTCTTTAAAGATCTCCAACTCAGCAATAACAGACTGCTCCTAACGAAAAGAAAAAAAAAAGTTAGATAAGAATTTGAAATTTTAGAACATATTATTAAATTACAAAAAAAAAAGGAAAAATAAATAAAACAGATGTGGTCAAATAGATAACTGAGAGAAAAGTTGGTCAATGGTAATATCTTACAGGGAAGAAGTGTGCAAATATAGGCAGAATAGATAAGAATTTTGGAGTGGCATTCTATATTAAACAATGTAAATGCATGCTATTTAGTTGATTTTTACTACAAATAAAAAATTCTTTAAACAATGAGTTAAATGAAAAAAAAAAAAAAAATAGCATTATGTTCATTGCATAATTTAAAAATATATTTCAAATTAACCAATTCATTAATCAATATAATATTTAACAATAATTACAATAACATTAATATAAAGACATAAATCAAAACTATATGTTAAAATTAAACAAAATTCTCAATAGTATTCATGCGAATGAAATAGTAAAAAGAAGTTGAATTTTATTCAATTTATATATTTTTATTTCTTTGTTTATACATGACCTTGATGGCTAATGTCACAATTCTATGGCACTTCAACTTTAGGAGAGCTATTCTTCATGAAAATAAAATGGGTTGAAGTTATTATTTAAAACAACTCATCATTGTGGTCATACAAGCAAAATTCTTATCTACTACTTGGTTACAAATCAAGTTGTAGGGCGAAGATTAAAGATTTAAATAAGCCTCAAAACATACCTTCAACTGCTTTAAGGAAATTGTTGGCTTCATGGCTAGCTTTTGCATATTGAGCAGTAGTGATCGGTTTGCATTGGAGCACCGCAACGGTAGCAAAAGCAAAACCCGCACCTTCAAAGGGAATAATAATCTTTTATTTTTCATAACAAAGTAGATAAAAGTAAAACACAGCACTTTCTACTTGCTAACTGTTGAAGATTGCAGAAAGCAGCAAATGAAAATGACGATAAACATTAGTTGCTACAGGTTTAAATGATTTCAAAATTTTTCATCAAACACTTCTTGTTTATAGAAATTTTCTAACAACTGGAAGTAATTATCAAATAAACCAATTAAGCATCACTGATCAATGAAAGTTTTTAATTAAAAACTTAGATATCATTTATATAAAAAGTTTTAATAGCTCACAAATAATAGCTACATAGTCGTTGCAGAGGCTCCACACAATATGAAGTATTCTAAACCATTCGGTCACAAAAACTATTTGATTGGACAACTAGTGCTAAATCAGCATTATTTAGAATTTAAGATTTGACCTCAACAGATGATCTCAATTGTGGTTTGATGACAGAAGTTTAATCTTACGATCGATAAATTTTGGAGCATGCGATTGCGAAGTTGCACGATTGGATGGTTGATTGAATTAGTGCATTTGAAAAGGCAGATAAGATGATGACCAATCGACCGCGAAATTGTGCGATCAGACGGTCCTACAATTTAGAGGTCACCCGCATGAAAAGCAAATGAGTTTGTCCCACGTTGTTCGAATGAAGAATACTTATTTCTTTGTGTTTTATTATACCTTTTAATCAGCCTATTGGGGTTTGATACCCTCTGGTTTGCTCGAGAAGTCACGACCCGTCTTGCTAGTAATTGTTTAATTAATTAATTAGCAACAAATTCAAGAGTTGTGCTCTAATCATATATTATGAAACGAGTTTAAGAGTCACGACCTTTAAGATGATCAATATGAGATGATCAAAGATACTTGAAAATATTTTTCCATGAAGATTAGGTTTTAATTTTTGCCTATTATAAGAATAATTTTAAAAAATTAAAATTTCAATCAAAATAAAGATAAAATATCTAAGATTAAACTCCAAATTAACTTTTTGATAATATGCTACTCTAATGAGATGATCTTTATTGGATTTGACCTTTGCTCTTATTTTTTTTTAAATTCTCCCATGTATATGAATACCAGCTATCAAAAATCTAAAAATTAACTCAAACAAATTCACCATAATTACTTAAGATTTATTCTTAGTAAATAAAACACTAAAACTAGGAGTCAACAACAAAATAATTTTTCATTTTTTATGATAACAAAATCTTTTATAAAATTGATAAAAATATAAATTATTTATAAAAAAATATACAAAACAATTAAATATAAACTTCATGTATATCATGACTAGATTAATGCTTCCGGTTAATTTATGTTTATTTCTATAAATTTTTTTTCAATTTTCATTCTATTATCATTTTTGTTATCACTCAAAATAATTTAATATTATTAAATTCAACTTTAAGTCATGTAAATTATTCATGATTTAAGGATTTTGTAAAAAATATCAACTAAGCCTATTTTGTTTCAATTACACTTTGATCCGATGCTCTAGGAGTTAACTCTCACAATTCCTTTCAAATTGAATTAATTTTTTCTTCATAACTATTATCCAAAATACATTATTTAAGATATATTATATCAAGATTGTTTTAAAATTTGTTAAAAAAAACTTAATGGTTATGATAAGATTAACTTCTAACACTATCCATAATTCTTCAATTATTTTTTATTTTTTTATTTTATTTGAATCTTTTGATCTTAATTTTTTTAATTTTATTTGTTCATCATTTATGTATATATTATTCATTTTAGTTGAAATTGATTCATTAAGACTTAAATATATACTGATTGATTTTAATTGTTAGATTTAAAAATCTAAATCATTTTGAGTTTAACTCATTTAGGTATAATAGAACTACTATTTCTCTTTATCGTCCATGAAAAAACAAAAAAATTTGAAATAAATAGTAACTCTAATCTTGCATGCATATAAAATATGAGCATATAACATGTAATAATGACATATAAATTTGTTATCATAACTATTTAAAATATCAACATATTTGTACAAATGAGATTTTCTAACATTTATAATAAAAATTTCTTTGCTAATTGGTTTTAATTTTAAAAAATGAGTAAATAGGATATAAAGATTAAAAATCATTAGATTTAAAAACTATGGATTGGATGGCTAGTTTTAAATTGGCGTTGTTTAGAATTTAGGATTTGATTCCATTAGGTTTCAATCGTAATTTAATGATCGGAGTTGGATCTTATGTGAAGATACATTTTGGACCTTTATAACTAAATTGTGCAATCAAACAGTTAATTGAATTAGCACATTTAAATAGGTGAATGAAGACTACTCAATTGCAAAATTGCATCTCATGAGATGACAAAAATCACCCCCGTGATTCAAAAGTCACGCACACGAAAAGTACATTGGCTTTAATCTCACATCGCCTAAATGAAAAGTACTTATTTCCTTATAAGTTTTTCCTTATTGGGGTTGTTTATCCCTTGGTTTGCTCAATAAGTCATGACTAGCACTGCTAGCAACTGATTGATTAATTAATTAGATGTAAAGTCAAAAGTTATGCCTCAAGTCGATAATGTTAGATGATTTTGAGAGTAATAGTAAGCTAAGTAGATTTATGTTTCTTTATTTTATTTTCTATTAATATTATTATTTTTATTTACTAATTAATCAATATTATTATAATATATATTTTTATAATAAGTTAATGAATAAATATTTCTAAAGATAAGATCAACATAAAATATTTCTTAAAATCATCAAAATAAAATGATCAAAGATATTATAAACCTAAATATTTTTTAAGATAATTAAATTTTAATTTTTATACTTTATAAAAATGATTTAAATCAAGATTAACATTTAATCAAGATCAAAATAAAATATCTAAAATTAAGTCCAAAACGAGTCTTTTAGTGATTTATTAATCTAATAAATATGATTTTCATGAGATTTAACAATTATTTTTTTCCTTCAAGTTCTCCCATAAATACGAAGATTGGCTATCTAAAATCTAAAAATTGACTTAAACAAATTTATTGAAAATATTTGAGATTTGTTATCATCAAATAAAACATCATAATTAGATGTCAACAACACAACACGTTTAACCATAATTTCAATATAACAGTCATTTTTTTATTTGTTTTACACCGCAACTGTGGATCATGTAGGGTTTATCAACATTTTTTTCACAATCAAACACTTTTAGACATATGATTAACGATGAGAATTCTCCATAGTGATAAAAGGGATAAAAATATATATGAATCATGTTGTTTACAAATTGTAACTATGGATCATGTAAATAAAAGCATTAATAAACAAAACAAAGATTTGAAAGAACACTAAGTTACAAACATTAATAGACACATGACTAATGATCACAAAGCTTTAAAAGTAATTAAAGGGTGAAAAATATGTGACAGATATTATCAAGCACTTCGTAAAACAAAAATTAAATATTATTCAATTTTATCCATACCCTTTAGAAAAAACCATTACCATATAACTCAAATTCGTGTCAAGATCTTTGCAATGTTCCATTACCCTTAAAAATCAGCCTAGCAAGACCAAAATGGTGTGAAAATCCTTCGCAGACAAAACTGCGAGTGAACTCGGTAGTTAGTAAGATTTTGCATTTGCATTAAGGGATCCATGGCTTTAACCAATACTTGAACTCTCCAAGTATATGCAAGGTAATAATCTAAAATTTACAAATTTAAAAACATAATTGTGTGCTTTTATCCCTTTTTTTCGTTTTGTTAAAAGTTGTTTCCATGATGTTAAAAAGAAAGAAGCACATAGAAGGCAAGTAGATACATAAGATGGATACATAAGATGCCGAACTCTTATTCAAAACAAAAGTTTCATCATATGAATAAGGTTAAATCAAACTATTTAAAATCTCATCATATTTCTCAAACTATTCCATGTTTGACTAGTTCTATACCCTAATTTGCTTTAACAATCCTCACTCGACATAACAAATTAGCAATGTCTCCTCTTCATATCAGAAACCTTCCAACTAAATTAGTACTGTCACCATACACCCACAACACCAAAGTGATCTATCCAATCAAATGCACATATAAATTTTTTTAAAAAGACTCAAATGATCCACCTTAGGAGTTTTAAGGAGCTACACATTGATATATCAAACCAATTCAAAACAACTTAATGGAAACTTTGCAATACTAAAAATGTTAGGCACACAACATGATAACTCAATCAAGTACAAGAACCATGGTAATCACTTTATCCTTTAAGTTTGTTCCATTATTGTAACCATTAAAGAAACATGAGTAATAAACTGCATTAATAGATGCCCTATGCAAAACAATTTGGCTCTAAAACCACAAATTAAGGAAGTATTAACCAAAGTTCTCATTTTAAAATGGGCTGAGGAGGCTAACGTAAGTGTCACCCTTAGGTGGAGACTGCAGTAGGATTTTTCCACCTTAGTGGGTTTGTTGTGGTAATGAAGGAAACATTAGAGTTAAGGTAGGCATAAAGCTGGGATAAAGATAAATCCTGTTTAATGGGAAGAGTTGGGTTAACTTAAGTTACACAAGGTTTGCTTCCAAATCAAATGGGACAAAAGGTAACAAAGTTGCATACATACATAAGCAAATTCATTTTAAATTTAAAAATCTATGTTTCTTGAGCTAACCAAACACAAACTTGATACAATAACAATATAAACTAAATTGTATTACGCCAAACCTACCATTTAAGCTTGACTTGGAAATTAAATTTAAGATTAATACTGCAAACCAAATGAAAAATTAACTTCTTAATCAATTTGTTATACCTGCTTTCAGATATGCAAGAAACCAAATTATTGGAACATAAAAAAAATCAATGAGTGATGCCATTACCTACACTTCATATAAGTGCACCCATCGATCCTCTCAACAAAGAACTTGCATCTTGGGCACCTTTGCCAATGGCTTCTCTTGGCCAAATCCATAAGCATCAAATCCTCCTTCTTCCGCTCATCCTTCCCAAGCATCTGGAAATCCCTGCAAGTAAACCCAGCATGCCATGGCGTCCTGCATTGGGCACAGAAGAGTCTGAAGCAATGTGGGCACTCTGCTTCTGTTATTCCCTTTCCCCTGTCATCTATCATAAGTGCCGAGCAGTCCTTAAACGGGCAATAGAATTTTTCATTTACAATGGACTCGCACAATGCCTTGCACCAATGATCAAACACTCTTTTTTCAAGTATCCGCGAGCAAATCAGAGGATCCAATTTTCCATTTTTGCAATCTGGATCAGGGCATTTGATGTAAAGAAAGTTCTCCTCAACCTTTCCAGAAACATAATTGTTGACGCAGTTCTTGCAGTAGGCATGAGAACAACCATCTATTGCGAAGAGTTCGTGATGGTACTTGGATTCGGTGCAGATTTCACAAGTAGACCCTGGCTGTGTTCTGGATGAATCCCCCAAATCCAACATCTTCTCTTCAAATGTAACACCGGAAGATTCTCCAATCTCAATTATAGGTTTCCCAACCCACGCAGCTCCCATCAATGGCCTCTTTGCAGTGCGAGATCTCAACAACTGTTGTCCACGGATGCTTCGAAGCCGAGGCAGATATGATCTCTCCTGCTCAACGATGATGGGGCTACTTCGACTGCTTCCTGTGCACTTTTCCGCCATACCAAGAAACACGACATCGTCATCGATGACAATGGGTTCCATAAAGCTGCCGCCTTTGCAGGTGTTGCCGTCCGGTATTACGATGAGCCCCGGATTAGGACTGCAACCGGCCATATTGATGCTTTCTTCACCGATTCCTTCTTCTTGAGCTATATCGCAGACGCAGATAAAAGATTAAGCGAAACTTTCAACAACGAGAAGACCAATCGGCCGCGATTGGGGAAATATTGGTTTAAACCACGAGGAGCCGGAAAATTTCTCCAGGTATCGTCTTTATTGTCCTTGAAGGGTGAAGCAGAGAAAAAAAGTTAAGTCGGTGAGATTGCAACACCTCGTCTTCCCAGCATGAGAACGCTCACGGAGGAATCGCGAGCGAAAATACACCTATGAGGTTATTACGGTTCAGAAAGTGTTTTTTATGAGGAGTTTTGATATGAAAACAAAACTATTACTATTCCTTAATTAAAAAATCTTTTCTGTAATTTTTTTTATAAATAATTTATATAGATTTTAAAATTACTTTTATTCATTAAAACAAATTCCCATAAAAAATTTGTTAGGATTTGTAGCTTTTCGAGTTGTTTTTTCTTTTAATTTAAGTTATTTTGTCATTTTCTATTTTCTTTATTTTTTTCTCTTTTAATTTATTAGTTACTGAACGTTTTGTGGAGGGCGGCCTTTCTTTTTTTTTGTGTGCAAGCATCAAACGTACGGATGTGCACCCTTCTTTTTCTTAGAGTTCTATAAAAGAAAGAATATTTAAAGTTTATTTTTAACAAATATTTCTTATTAAAATTTTATTTTACATATTCAAATTTTAAAGTAAATTTTTACAAGAAGGGCTTTTTTATAGAAATAATTTATTTTTTTTAACTATCTCCCTAAACTCAAAATTGCCCATAAAAGGAAGCCTATTTGATGTCTAATTTGGGCATTAAAATAGAGCTACTATGGATTGTCACATTAAAAGACTTAAGCATAGATTTTGATAGAAAGGGTTCAACATAAATGACCTAAGTTGAAGAAAATAATCTTCATAAGTAATAATCATAAATAAATATCATATATGACTTGATTGTTTACAATATGTATATGTTTGTTGATCAAAAGATTCATTGATCTCACGTAATTATGTTAATTAATGACTTGATGTATCAAAATTTATAAA
Source organism: Vanilla planifolia (assembly GCA_023846275.1). Taxonomy (NCBI): domain Eukaryota; kingdom Viridiplantae; phylum Streptophyta; class Magnoliopsida; order Asparagales; family Orchidaceae; genus Vanilla; species Vanilla planifolia. The sequence continues at coordinate 33,368,548 of CM043873.1, forward strand.
ATGAAACTCGAAGCATTTGATTTTTGTTGTAGGCATAAAAAAGTTGGGGATTATGGAAGTTGTTTGTAATGAAGAGTAGTTATTTTTATTTTACCATTTTGAAGGTTGAGCCATCACTAAACTAGAGTATTGACGATCCTGTCCAAGGGTTATAAGATTAGTGAATATAAAGTAACTAATATCCACAAAAAGGAGCGATAAATTATGCAAGTTAAAGAATTAATTCGATTTTAATAAATCAAATTCAAGTAACTCAAAAAATAAGTAGTAATAGAAGTGTATGTTTTATCCAAACCAATTAATTCATGTGATATCACAACTAATCACTCAAATATTTTGTAAAGGTACTCATACAGTTTAAGCGATATTATAACAAAACTTTTTTTATTATTTTAATTTCTCTTAATATATGACATAAATAAGTTTTAGAAAAATTATTTAGTTCTACAAATTGCTATGTTATAGTGTAAGAATGATAAAGAATATAATATGATTTTTAGGTGATTTGACGAGTCGTTACCTACATCCACCCTTAGTGAACATAATCGTGCTTCCACTATAACAACACCTTTTCATCACAATTGGTAGGTATAAATCTTATCAAACTAAGCCTTTTCACTACCTTGATAAAGGTTAATCTCTCACAATTTCACTTCCTTTTTGTCATAACTAGATAAAGAGTTGACCTTATATAAGAAATAAGAACAATGGCTTTACAAGTATTATAGCTTAGTTCACACAATAACAAGCACAATCAATAATCATGCTCTTATAAAAATCTATATGGTATACAATTAAAATGATGTAACAGATATTAACGTATAAGAATAGAGTTTGACAATGTTAAAGATGATCAAACCAAGAATGTTATGTATGTAGTAATGAGAAGATTTTTGTTTTTTTATTATGCATAACCCATAATCATATATCTTACTTTTAACTCATATTAAAAGATTTTGTAATCAGAACCTAATCATCAATTTATCACTCGATTCTTATTAATATTCTATCATACTTTTTGCATGAGTAGGTTTGATGTGAATAAAGAAGTTATAACAGTTATAATAAAATTCTTTAGACAAAAAAACTAGTCATTGTATGCTTTTGACAATGTATCATTATTGATCATAATAAAACCAAGATCATTTGAATGACCCAATGATTTAATTGGCATCATTATACTCAAAAGTATTTATTGTACAAGTTTGACAAGACTCTTTGTATCATAAAATGCGAATTTTTAGTTTAGCATAGATGTCTTTATGTATATTGTATTAAACAATCACATGGATCGTACTAATATAATGTAGTTCATATTTATAGTTTATATTTATTATACAAATCTAATAGAAAATCGATACTATGCGATATTTATTTTCATGAAGAACTAAGCTTTTAATAAAAAGCTATATGATGTGATCGTATAGGTATGAACACTTTTATGATCATGTAATAAATACTTTAACCAAACTTAAAGAATTAGTTGTACAAATATGATAAACTTATTACAATAGTATGATAGCTTTGTTTCATATGTGTTCTACGTGTTATAAAAGAAAACATCATAAAAGAGTGATATATAAATCATTGTTATACTATTATATTGATAATTAAAAATCCTATCTTATTTAATTATTAACATACACATACAACATAATTATCATATACATATGATAGATAAATATAAATCTTAAATAATTTAAGTTGATAATGATAAAGAATAAATCATATATATGTTTATATACTTTATTTCATACTATATGGTACAATCATTATAAGAACATACACGAAAATAATCGTGATCACATTAGGATAATTATGCATATAACCAAGCTAATAATTATAAGGAAAGGTCAAAGTGGTATGATATGGTAATTACATGTATTTAGTTAGTATTAGGTTTATACATATGTCAAACTTTGAAAAGAAATAGATCACATACTCATACAAAGGAAGCTTCACACTCATATGATAATGATAAAAAGTTGACTCTCATAGAATAAATAACACATGTATAAGGTTGATACCTTGTATGATTCAGCTTGCTTTTCTCACCCTTTGTCCATATGGCAATCATATATGTATGATGAAGCTATTATACATGATAATTTCAAAATCAATTGATACTTTGGACCAAAAAAATAGACCATGCACATATGATATAAAACATCATATTATATGATTATAAGATTAACAAACATGCCTTGTTTAAATCTTAAATTTATTTACTTCAAATTTGAAATGACTCTAGAGGACTTGTAATGAAATTATTAATAAACTAATGTAGTTTTAGAAAACATTTGTTAATGAATACACGAGTAAAAATGTGATGTAATCATAATTGTGCCATATGTTGAGCCAACCAATCCTTCAACCTAGATATTTTGTCTTTAATCTTCTTCCAAGTACTAATAAAATGAATTGGCTGCTTGTAATAAGTTATCATATTCTACAACTACACAATATTATCAAATATGCATTAGTAATCATAAACTTTATTTTGTAATAAGCAATCTTAAGAGTATAATATAAGATGCATAAGTAATAAAAAACTTATAATACAGATAAAATCTTATGATTGAAAGGAAATTTATTTATTTTCATTTACTTTTTTCTTTTTAAAATTCATTAAAAAAATATGTATTCATCAAGTAAAAGGATAATGAATATATTTTTAAGTACAATATCAACATAGCTTTCATTCATCTAAAAGTTATTCATTATAATACCATAGACTTCGATCTATTATAATAGCCTAACTTTAGTAACATGAAGTCGTGGATGTGATTTAGAAAATAGAATAAAAAATTTTGTAATAATAAATGTTTAAAATTTTTAAAATAATTATGCTTTTGGCATTGAGATAAGTTTAACAATACTAATTTTTTTTATCATAGTTTGAATGGAGAAGATATAACCTTTTAAATTATGAATTAATAATAAATTATTTATTATTGATTATTATATATTATTTTAAATTTTTAATATGACATCTTAGTCTTACTATATTAAGATATTATCATATTAGGTAGCTTCATCATAGCCCAAGTGAGTTTTGCTCTAAAACGGTATCTTAATATATTAAGTTCATAACATCTTATATAAACACTAAAATTGATCTCTTAGTAGTCAATGTGAGATTGTTCTTTCCTATACACCTTCACTTAGAAGCTTATCAAAAGTTAGTCCATCCTTTTAGGTGCACCAAAATAACAAAGGTAAAAAGGAAAAAAAACTCAAACAGAAAAGAACTTGATTTCTATTTAAACCAAGATATAGTATTATGGATTATAAAAAATAGATTATATATATACTAATCCATGAGGAAACATGACATATTATTACAAGAAGCACATGAAATAAAATACATAGTACATCCTAATATGACAAAGATGTATCAACATATGAAGATGAGATTTTAGAATGAAAAAAGATATTTAGGATCTTGTGAGTGAATGTATAATCTATTAACAAGCGAAAAAAGAACATCAAAACTCAATGGAAGTGAAGTTGCATGGTGTACCAAAATCATATGATCAACATTCTAAATTTACTTTATAATTCTAAAGAAAAGTTTAAGAGGCATTTGAAACCTAATAAAATTCACTATTGTGTTCCACCCTCAAAACAATGGTCAAGTAGAAAAAACATTGAAGAAATTATAATACTTAATAAGGCTACATGTAAACTTTAATGGAAATTGGCATACACATATACCATTAATCAAGCTTGCATATATTAATAGTTAGCAAAAGAATTAAGATGACCTAATCATAGTATTATTATATGAAAGGAAGTATCAATCATAAATATGTTTGTACAATGGAACTAAAGAGAGATTAATGGGATAAAAAATCATATAAAAAACCATTAGAACATAAAACTAATATTATCAAAAGAAATACTATGATTCTAAGTACCACAAGATAAATTTCATAGAGACCAAGTCTTTATTAAGGTGAGTCCTATGAAAGGAGTCACGAGATTTGTCTAAGGTGGAAAGCTAAAAACATGGTATATCTATCATCTCAAAATTATTTTCATCTTAAATATTTAATATTTGCTTCTAATGGGCTTGTTAAGTGTGAAATAAATTTAGTTGTGAAGAACAAATCATTTTTAAGATGGCAAACTGATAATCTTCAAAGCACCTTGGAGTGTTTAGAGAGCTTCAAGTATTGAAGATATACCTATCAACTTTAAAAAGATTTTTTTGTTATAAAATAGAATATTAGATTTTTTTTATTATTAATCATAAGCACACATTTTCATTTGTATCACTTTTAGTTCTACTTAAACATTCAAATTTGTTCAATCCTTTTCTTGATTTAGAACAAGAATGGATAATGATAAAGTAGATTATATGTTGTATTTACTACTTGCTAATTCATAAGTTTTATGATATGATGAACCAAGTAATAAGAAAAATTGAGACTTGATATCATGCTTTTCATATGAATCTATTTGTTTAAAATGCAATTTTATTTGAGACATTAAGGTGGTGTTTTGAATTTTTTATAAATTTTAGTTGATAGTATGACATAATGAGGATGTACAATTATTGTCAAAACTATGGATAAATAACATAAATTACGCCTTAGCCTAAGGCATAAACCAATTAAGGACACTTGAATTGAATCAAAACCTTAGTTAATATTGTGTTCAAGCATCCTCTTTACCTCGAGTTTGCCTAAGAAGCATGGAAACCTTGAGTTTGCCAAGGAGGTATAGAACTAATGCTTGGCTAAATCATGGGTTCAATCATTAAGAGAACCTACATAGCTTCTAAGCCAAAGGCAACCCTTGATTTTTAGTTGTGACACCTTGGAGGGCTTGGTTTAAGGCCTTAGAAGAATGTTAGGCTGTGTAGGAAAGTGGTTTGGTATAGTTATTGCTACAAGTGCTTAGGTAGAATTAGATCTTCAAGGTAAAAGTCTTGTGGATAATTCATAATTCTGAGTAAAATTTAACTAAAATTTTAAGATGCTTGGTTGTGGTTATATAAAATAAGTTTAGCTTGGAAAAAAATTTAATGACTTGAAAATAATCCATGAAAAAAATAGATAATAAGTCTTAATGATGAGTTAAAAAGAATCATTTGTGAGCCTCTATACATATTATAAATTAGACTTTGGATAATTAAGCTCTCAACTAAGAACTTAGATGAAGATAAAAGAGCTTGGGATAAGACTTATGGATATGCTAAGTTCAACCAAGGAAAACAAAAGGATAAAAATGTTGGCTAAACCCTGGATTTGATCAATTCCTTCGACAAGACCATGAGTACTCTATGTAAGCTTTAAATTGGTGAGATTACACCCAAAATGGTGATTTAGAGGATGTGTCGTAGCTCAAGAGAGGTTATAGGATGATTATGATGACTTAAGGTTGCCTTTGAGGTATAAGGGTCACTAATGATATTGTGTGAATCCAAATTTAATAACAATTGACTATATATGAAATCTAAGAATAACGAGTACTAAGGTTGCAAAAATAAGCAAAGTCCTAGATGAAATTAAAGCAAAACCAGCAAAAAACTATGATATTATAAATAACTAAGTTAAGGCTCCCTAGGTTTTTTAGATGCAATGGATCCTTGATCATGCAAACTTATTTTAGAGATAAATAAATTAGTTATCTTACTCTCTTGATATTAAAGTAGATATATATAAAAAAATAAAAAAAATAAAAAAAATAAAAAAAAATAAAAAAAAAGCCTCTAAGATTAATTGGATGCCATAGAATAAATAGTCTCAAAAGAAAACAATTACGTATTTAATCTTATAAGAAATCACATGATATACTGTAATATATAAGGGTTATATGTGTTAGTTGACAACTCCTAAAATCTGCGGGGTTGGCCCATGTGTTCGACATTATTTTGTGAAGTGTTAGATTATATGATGTAATAAAAGTAATGAGTTCTATCATGATTCTCTAAAAAGTATACTAAATCTAATAAGGAATACTAGGCATCTAATTAACCATATTATAAAAATAAATAAACTTAGTTGATAGTTGTGAGACTTATAGTAGTTAATATTAATGTCATCTATTTATATGATTTACTCAATTATTATATATATATTATTTAGATATTACATATTAATTTTATAGTATGAAAAAAAAATTTATTGAGCTTGTTAACATACCCTCCTTTTATTTTTATAAGATCAAAAAATTAGAAGTTGAGTTGGAGTCAAGTTGGAGGTCATTAGAGCTAATACAACAATTAGACAATTTATCTTATTTATTTTATTATTAGTACCAGTAGATTTGATATTATTTATCATCAATTATATTTATTAGACAAAAATAGAGGTCCTCAAAATATTACGTTCACTAAGAAATTGATATTTTTTAAGATAAACATGGAGGTCCTCAAAATATTACGTTCACTAAAAATAATGCATAAAACTTTGTAGTGAAAGATAATCTAAGGAAAATGTGGTAAACTAATGCACAACGTTTTAGATTGTTTGATGTTCATTATGACTAAGATGGGTAGGCGTAAGAAGAAAAATTAACTACGAAGAAAAATTTTCTTTTTATCCAATAAAATCTAGTTAGTTACCATACTGATTTTGGAAATAACTTTAACGTTTAAATTTGTTTTTTAGCTAATTTCAAATGGCTAAAGTTTAATTTATTATAATTAATTCATTCAATCAAATAACATATTAACAGATCATAATCTTACTATTTATAACTAAATTAATTCCAAAATTGACATAACATTTGAATTACCAATAACTAAACAAATGTCACGAGATCAACTACGACGAGAGACAAAAGACCGTTATTAAGCACATTATTCGCAATTATAATTACTGACGTTATTTTATAAATATTACGGTTAAAGCTGAATAACTAACAGCCCAAATCAGCATTTGCTTTCCCTAAAGCAAAACTAGAAAACAAAACACATGAAACAAGCTCATTCGCTACTCGCACAATTAAAACTAAAACTTTTGAACACGTATAAACTAAGTTATCCCATAATAAAATGAAAAAGCTAGTTTCCAAAGCCAATATCACATCAAAACTATAACAATAACAGAGAATAGCAAATACAATACATTTTTAATTGCAGCAAAAGCCTGTAAACGGGTTTACCTCTCTTCTTTGCTCGCTACGATCAAGACAAAATGGCCATTACATCAGACGCTTTCAAGACGATATACTCCGTACCATCAGCACCCTTGAATTGATCTCCTGCATACTTTGAATACAAAACCGAGCTTCCTGGGGTTAACGATATCGGCTTTCGGTTCCCCTCGTCGTTCGAAGGACCCGGGCCAACTGCAACGACCTTTCATTACAAAACATGGGAACCGAATCAGTAATAGAGATAAATAACAAAAAAAAAAAATATAGAGCAGAAAAATCATTTGTTTTTTTTTTTTTTTTTTATGTAAGAAAACAAAAGAAAAATTGAGATACACAAATATCAAACTTCCCCTTCCCTTCAAGATTTGAACACCCTACATGTCAGTAACAAGAAACTGAAAAATTTTAGCCTTTTAAAATTTTAAAAAGTCTTGGCAATGAGTTTCCCCATCGAAGAGGAGCTTTTAGGCTTCAAAACCTGGTATAAGGATCAACTTTTCTAAAAAAAATTAAATTAAAAAAAAAGTATGAAAATAAAACAGAAATTACTCACTGTTCCAATTGAAGGCTTTTCTTTGGCTGCCTCAGTCAGAAGTAAACCACCGGCAGTTTTTTCCTCGGCTTGTGCTACCTGACAAGGTAAAACAATACGTTCGAATAACTAACAAATAAAAGAAACAAGTATGTAAAAGGACAACTACTATAATGGAGTTAATTTAACACTAAGGTATAGCAAGATTGTTTTGCTAGAATTTGCGAATCATAAAGCACTTGATCTTGTACGTTTCTTTTAGTACCAGAACCTGAAAATAGAATTTCACTAAAAGAATCTGACGCATAGCTCACACCAACATAAATGGATCATAATGTTCTGAAAACAAACCTTTATGAGAACTCTATCATTCAAGGGCTTCAAGTCCTTGACATCATCTGTTTCAAGGATTCCCACAATGTCATCTACCTTAACAATGAGATGATTAGCTCCATTGAATTCTAACTCGGTCCCAGCATACTTGGAGTATACAACCTGTGTTCCAGGCTATAATCCAACAAAAAAAAACGTATAGAAAAAGAGTAAGCAGCTTTACAAATAAAGAAAGCCAATTCTAATAATTTATTAAAAGTAAGACAAGCACGCTGAGGCAATGGCACAGTAAAACAGAGAACCAGAAATCACAAGGGAAAAGAAGGACGCATACGAAGCTGGTCATCATTTTTGACACTTAATTAGATAATAGAAGTACACAATAACCTCCTCACCAATAACTTCACTTATCCACAAATTTTCCCAACAATATCCTTGAATGCTTTGAATTTAAGAAAGAGGAACGCTACATTTACCCTATAAAAGTAACAAATAGACAACAAAGAAAAGCTCATGCCATATTAACAACCACATAAATGTACAAAAGTAATCATGCGAGTAAAAGAAAATGCTTTACAAAAGTTCAAACAAAAGGTTGAGGAAAACTAAATAGAGGCTACTTGAACAACACCTTGTCAATCAATAAATTAAGTTACAGGTTTGGAATTGTTCGCAATGATAACATTTTGAACAATGTGAAAGGTTAGTAATGCTCAATTCAGAATTTTCTCTCCAAAAGTTCTTAGCATATTATGTATGCTAAATACTTGTAATATTTTTAATTTTTTTCAAGTTAGCAAAACTTGTAGCAGTTTACCAGAATACACAACAACATAGTCTACAAGCTTATTGAAATTTAAGAAATCTTGAAAAGATTATTGCACAAAGCCAAAGTTTCCTCCCAAATGACAATATTTGGCCTCAGTAGTTTTTCAAAAAAGGAAAATTCTATAAACTGAGGAATTTATAGTAGCTGAATAATGCCACAACCAAATCTGTAAGATTATCTATGGATATATAATTCCTCTCACATTATTTGAGTTAGCCCACCTACCATTTCTGGAAGACCATTTCATTGTCCATACACATTGGTTGCTAAGCCCCCATAAACCTATTTGGATATTTAATTGGCACAAGGAAGCAATACACTTTCACAATTTCACAAGGGCCCATCGCATAACTCAAATTCCATGAAAATTTCAAATTCATGAAATTATAAATGATAGAATAGCAATTTCAAATTATATTGTTTATCCAAATGAATTTATAACACTATATTTAAATCTACCATTTGAATTACTATTTTGAAACTTTTGTAAGAATCAATTTTTCAATGGTTGCATGTTGACAAATGGCAATGACAAGGTTCTAATAACATCTCTATCAACTAGCCAGCGATAATAGTCAAAAGAAGAATGTGGCACCCTATGAGTACTGATGACAAGTTCTGATGAGAAAACATCATTTCATTCCTTCAATATTTGTCAAATCATGAACTTACAAAAGAAAATAAAACATGGTCACTTCAACAATAAAGATTTATCAATTAGAAAACCACAATAACTGAACAACAAAAATAATACAAAAGAAATCATGAAATCAAACAAAGTTATCCTTGTCAATTTATGAACAAAAGCATACTACCAAGAGATTTAAGCAATCACATTGGATTTGGTTGGCCTTGTATGAAAGAATTTTGCCACAACCAAAAACGTCACAACATGAGAAAATATTTAGAGCCAACCACCAATTTGATGAGTCGAAACCTGAATATAATTGGCGAGTTATGGCTTCATGCTAATGAGCCAATTATTCATCAGGTCCAAGTCACAACAAAAATCTAGAATTATTAATATCCTCCAAATGGTATTACTTCAAATCAGGTCATCAATCACAAAGCATACCCAGGTCACAAATAAAAAACTAAAATTATTAATAACCACCAAATGGTATTACTTCAAATCATCTCATCAATCACAAAGCATATCCAAGGAATGGCAAGAGATTCTTACATGCACTACAATTTCCATTCTACTCATTACCTAACTCCATCAACTACCCATATGTCACACCCACAATCAAGAGGCAAAATATTATAAACAAAAAGGTAAGGAAGCACATAAAATTATTAGACTTCAAGTCTTCTAGGACCCTTGCAGACCATTAGTATTTGTTAACTTCAAACATAGTCAGAATCCCTTCCCCTGTCCCCCATCAAGGCAACTTGCCAAAGGCTCTCAAATGAGCTCATATTCTTGTACTCACCCTCTTCATGAGTGCTTTTCTCTCTGGTAGATTTTTATAATAAATAACCGAGGCTTTTTCCCAGACCACAGTGTTTACCATATCAATATTTTCTCTTAGCCTTCATTCTACACTCTGCAATTGACTTACAACCTCTTCAACACAAAGCAAATCTTCCCTATTTTCAAGCTAGTCCTTATCCATCTTCTTAAAAACAAACTTTGTAGTAACATCAATCAAATCATCATTTGCTATATAGAAAAACCAAATGTAAAGTAGACATAGGAAACTACAGATAATTACAGTTACCTCAACATTGATGTCAACTTTATTCTTGCTAGTGGTTCTTCCTTCGCCAACAGCAACTACCTCACCTGCCTGAGGCTTGGTCACTGAAGTCGCTGGTAGCAGGATACCTCCTGCAGTTTTATCCTCCAAGGTCTTAATCTTGACCAGAACTCTATCATGCAAGGGCTTAATTGACGTGTACTACAATTGAATAAACATATCCAATAAGTAAAAAATTTAATCATACTTTGTAATTACATCCATAGCAAATTAATTTTATAATCTTACGGTTTCACCTTTGGAGCTATCACAGTAGAGGCCTTCACAACAAGGCCCCTGAAGCACCTCCGGTCTGGGATAACTGTACTAGCTCTAAATGAAGAAACAACAAATGCAGGTTGCAATATGCGCTGACCGTTAGCAATAGGAAGGCACGCCAATCCACAGCCAGTAAGATTAATGGAAGCCATGAAACCTAAAACCAGAAAAAAAAAAAAAAAAAAAAAAAAAAAAAAAAAAAAAAAAAAAAATCAGAACTGAGTATACATACAATAGAAGCACTCTTTGTCAATTAAAGAAATATGCCTCGGAAAAACACCAAAAGAAAAGTTTGAAAGAAAAGAAGCTAATCTCGTAAGATTAACGTTAAAAGAGAAGACAGTAAACAACCATTAAGTAGGAGATGAAGAGTAGAAGCGACATTTCTCAGACACATACCTCAAAGAGAAGATAACGGTATCACAATTTCTCCTCAAACACTGAGCTCACTACTGTCTCGATACAAGAAGGTATATGAAACTCCCCAAGAAACCCTAACGGACGACATGACTCCGGTTCTAGAAAATTCCGGCTTTTATCTTTGCCAAAAGCGTTCCAATGTTCCCACAGACTTCGCGACTATGTTGTGCCATCGAACTTGGGCCGATAATGGAGGGCCGGTCCGTTCGGAATTGAAATGGGGTAGACCATTGCAATGGTTCGACCCAGTCAATATTCAAGTTCATTAAAAAATTGGACATGGTTTGTGTTGATCGCATTAACTTGAGATTTTTGTTCAACATAAAGCTTTTATTCAGTTTTTACTTAATATTTAGGCATTAATTTTTTAAAACAGGATAAAAAGTTTATTTTCGAGAAGTTTAGAACTTTTAACGTACTACAATCAATGTCATGGTTATAAAGAAGAATTAATTTCTTATTAAGTATAATATATCGTTTATTATCGTATGTTTTCTAAAATATTATTGTTTTCTAAAATGCAAATAGGAAAGTATATTTGATCGCAATTAGTACAAGATCTATCACTATTAAATAAGTATTTAATGCATCACATTTAAAGATGATTTGTGATAACAATGAAATGTAAGAAAGGACTAGAAACTTAAACTAAGATAACATAGTGACCAATTTGGGGTTAATCATGACTAACCTCTATGAGTAAAATAAGCTTGGGGTTGGTAAAGATAAAGGAGCTCAAGCTTAACAAAGTAGAAGCAAATAGGCATGGGCAAGATAATCAAAGCATATTGGAATTAAGGGGAAAACATCAACCAAAGAAGAATGGGTCAATGATTGTGTTGAAAATGAATAACAAGATATGTAAAATAAAGAATAATTGGATTAATAAAAGTCCACCATTTCAATGGGGTCCTTACTTTCATGTGAATTAATAAAAATGCAATTACTACAATTATCATCCTTGTGGAGGAGAAAGAAAAGACTCTTATCCAATTTAGTGATGACTATGTAATGATGATATATCTTAACTTTCTAATTATTTATCTTAGTTTTATGGTTTAGATTCTTACTAAAAGAAAGTAATAAAAAAGAATAAAAAGAATCTCTAATGCTCGTGAGGCAGTACCTATCAATGTGTTAAGAAGCCATACTTTAAAGAGATGTTTCAAAAGAAAATAGACTAGAGATGTTTCAAAAGAAAATAGACTAATGGAAGGACACTTAATAGTATAACCACAACAGATTTTCATCAACAAATGGTGATTCTTTCCATGATAGAATAACCAAGAAAGGAGATGAGGTAAGAGAGAGGGTCAATTTTATGATCATTATTCTCTAAATGAAGCTAAGAAGGCAATCTCTATTTAGTGATGAGGGCTTAGCTAAGATTTTCACTTATAAAAAAAGGTCACAGACCTTTAGCTTGAATATTATTGACCTAATTTTGACACATGTTTTACAATTAAGTAACCTTCATATTAATTAGGTTCGCAAGATTGATGACAAACAACCTAACCTGATATTTGCACAAGAGTCTTCCACTAGTATAAGAGGTATAATTCAGTTACACTTACACTATGACATGTCTCATCTCATCATATTGGTCATTCTTGGATTTTTCTTGGAGAACCACTCAAATCCTTTTTGTTTATTCATTTCTTCATTTTCATAATTTGAAAATCATGCCAAATTGTTTCTTAAAAATAGTAATAACATTTTTTTCAACTTTTATAAATTGATATTAGAAGTGATATAAAACAAATCAATCATTTACAACTAATGAAAAATATCAAGTTTATAGCATTACTTTTAAAATCATATATACTTTCATATTAAAGTTTTGATATGTATTTTTTTTCTTATATAAATAAAATTTATAAGTAATATTCCTATTGGTGAATTATCTCTTTTGATAACTTGTTATCATAAGTTAAATCTTATTTTTTTCTCATAGTTTTATGTAGTGTCCTCTTTAAACTAAAAATGTTAAGCCAAAATATATATAAGTTAATTGACAATAACTCAGTAATAAAAACAAGTAAGATAATATAAAATAAGTAATTATTAAGTAATTACATGCATGATTTATATTAATAAAAATATAATTATATAAAATATTATTATGTTGTTAACTTATAACTTTGTACTTTGCTTGATGATAATAAATTATGCTTCTATAATATATTATTATTTTAATGATTATTATAAACTATACATTATATGTGTAACAAATACTACAATTCAATTATCACATAGTACAAATGGGATTGAAGTCTCATAATGACTAGTTCAGACGTGCTTAAATACAAAATTAGTCATTGCAAGAGCCATTATACCTTTTCATAAAGGGTTGTAAGCACTACATACTATAAATAAACCTCAAAAAACACAAACAATAAGATGATAAAAAAAAATAAAAATATTGTATGTTAAGAGAACAAAACTACTATAATAACTTTCATAATTTTAGAGAAAATAGTTTACTAAGAGAGAAAAGACTTAATTGTAACATTTTTTTCAATTAAGGGAAATTCAAAAAGCATGCCAAGATCAATTTTATTCAACTTATCTAATATCTCCATTTTAATAATCTATTAGATTACTTATACTTGAACTTGTATAGTTCTTTCAAAATTAAGTGAGCTTATATTTTAATTTGTTTCTTATGAGCTTGAAATTGTTGGCCCAACTCTAGTTTATGGATGCATTGAGCAGTTGGCCTTATCGTTGAGCTATGAGTGTGGGATTATTAGGTTATGGCTAACGAAAAACTTTAGTTTGTACTTAAATTTCTCTACTAGGTTTTGACAAAGGGGTAATTTGGATAGAGGTGCTCAAGAAAATTGCTTGGGAATAGACATAAACATGAGATTAAGTCATTCCATTTAAAAATCTTGTGTCCCTTTTTATTATTTATGTTCTTTACTCTTACTTTACTTGATTATTCTATTGCAGTTTTAAGAAGAGGTTTAACTTAATCATATTGTTATATCTTGTGAAATCTAAAAAAGTAGGGTGTGATACACTTATAACAAGTCACAAAAGCTTCATTTATCTTGTTGTAGGCTTAAAGAATTTTGTTTTGATAGTGCATTACTAATTTGCCCCCTTCCCACTTGGTGTGCCCCATAAACCCTACATTAACATTATTGTAGAAAATACATGATGTCTACACACGATGGCATGAATATTAAAAATCATAAATTTAGCAAATGAAAATTACGGGAATATAAGATTTTTATATTTCTTAATAACTCATAAAAACTTGTTTTAGAAACTATCATTTACATTGAAAACTCTTTGTGCGAAAAGAGCAAACAATAAAGAGAATAATTAATTTTTAGGTGATTATATTCAACTTAGCATTTGCATCTACCATCAACCAAAAGGTTGGACTTATATTAAAAATATTTTTTGCAAAAACTGTACAAAGTGTTCAGTTTAACTACATTGTTCATTTAGGATGGATTATATAAATGAAATAATGAACATCATATTATACAAAACTCTTTAGAACAAAAATCATTTTAGTTAAATAAAGATCATACTATATGATGAAGAGCATTATGCTATATAAATTAATTATACTAACATTTAAACCTTAATGCATAGTAATAATATTATATGATAAGGGGGGCCATAATGTATAACGAAATAGAATATCTAGGCCATAATCGAACTATCTATCTCTTATACATACAAGCTCATTTTATACAAATTGCATCATATTATACAATATGATCATTTGTATACTAACTTAAGGTTTTACATCTTATATGCATTATTCATGACTCATTAATATAAATTTATATTTTAATCCTTATTAAAACATATTTTTATGTAAAGAATCCTATGCAAATATCTAAGTGAGCAAAAGGATAATTTAGAAAACATTTTACTTTTCTCACTGTTATTCTAATATCACAAGTAAATTGTTTTAGGTCTTATCGACTAATACAAATAAAAAATAAACTCTTAAAATGTCTTCTCTAATAAAACTCAAGATTCAATGTTTTGTTGGTACCAATTATAGTTTATACCAAACACCACTAATATATTTTTTAAAGTTAAGATCCAAGTTCTTTAATTTATTTACCTATTTAATCTTAAGATATGAAACAATTAAAAAATATATTAATAAAATAATTTTATTATAATCAAATTAATGATATAAAAACTAAGATCAACAATTATTACACATATTACAATAGATATCATCATTTTCATTGAAAAAACATCATCTAAAAAGGCAATCATATTACTAGTCATGAATATGACAACACACTCATTAACAAGTGGTAACAAAATCACTACCTAATTAGAAACTTTCTTTCTTTAATTACCGTTTCATTTGTTTATTTACTTTTTAAAAAAGATTATAGCAAATTAAATTTACATCTTATTCAAAATTTTACGTATGCAATCAATTATATGACAATTGGTTTTCAAGTTCTGTTTTTTCAAACTCAAAATCCAACATTCTGTTTTCACAAATATTAATATAAAACTCCACTTAAAAAAAATTACAAATCTTTTTTTCTAAAAGAAATCATTTCTCAATATATTATGATTACTTTTATGCTATTCATCGCTGACTTGGGTACGAAACGATGATAATCAAGAGTTGTTCAAAATCTAGGGTATTAACGCAAACATCTCGATATACTATTGATTTGCATCAAGTGGTCCAATTGTAATATGATAACTTTTGATATTCAAGTTGCAAAATAGTGAAATTGTAGGTAAACAAAAACCCTAAGCAATCATTAAAACCAAACCAAATAACCTCAAAAATTCACTCCAGCTAATTGCAAAAAGCTTTAAAGGAATGCTAAGGTCAAGAACAACGATCTTCTTAGGAAACTAATGAACACATCACACTTGTAACAATTTAATGCAATGGAAACCTTCTGGGTAAGCTATTTAAAGTTTGTACATTTTAAGTTTAATGCCTTGTTAAAGAATTGATATGCTACCAATTGTTTTAACCCCAACTATTCATATTGGCCTCACTCCAAAATTCACACATTTGTTACCATTTGCTACAATTTCTCTTAAACTTTTCCAAGTTTTTTTCAACTTGCTTGTATCATTATTTTTAAAAATTCCATTAAATGATGTGTACTATATGCATGTTCTTTGTTGTTTTACAAGCCAACAATAAAAAAAACCTAAACATTGCACGACTTTTCTATTACTCTACTTTCATGTTTTGCACAACCGTGTTTCAAATCGTATGAAACTTGACAGAAAGAAAGCACAATTCATTCACAACAAAGTGTAATCTTCAGAGTTTGTTCTAATCTGATACTCACTGAACTGGTAAATCATTAATTTAGAGAAGATTGTCCATGTATTATGTAATACCATCCATCAAATGCTTTTAGAATGCCTAAAAAGTTTGTGGGTAGTAAGATCTTTTAGTAATCTGTAACTCACATTGAAAATTTTCTGAGACCAGATCCTTACCTGAGAGTTTTAACAGCATCCATTTCAGCAATTTCTCCTTCATTTTCTTCTTAACAACATCATAGTTTGTCTTCACAGCTCTGAGCAACTTCCCCAGCGGGCATTGCAACAGTAGCACATCTGAAAATTAACTACAAAATTCAGTGCAATATTTGTCACTGATGTAAGAAGTGCTAACGAGAAGATGCTTAAAAGCCATACACTATAAACTTGAAGAAAACCACCATACTATGTCAGATTAGCCGTTTGAATTTAGCATAGGCGACCCAATGAGAGGTGACAAATTTGCACCTTTCCATCATAGTAACTTCGGAAAACATCCTCTTTCTAAACTGGCTAGATTGAAGAAGTAATGTATAGAAGTGCATGTTATATTACAAATTGAAAATAACAAAGCGCCTACAAAATATAGAGCACATAGGCTAATCTTAGGAAAGTAAAAAATAAATGAACAGTTAGATGTGGGCAGGAACCTAGAGCTATGATGGTTTAAGTTTAAGCTCACATTTAATATTAAAATCTTACGAACCACTACTATTTTTATTGCATTATATTTAAGTTATATGATGTGGATTAACCCAAGAATCTAGTTCTATGATAATTGAACATCTCATATGATTCACCACATCAGCCAGCATTCTCCCTCAATTTGCAACTTACACCCTTAATTTAGTGATGTGCCGTACATAAAATTATGTAAGTGCACCTACATTTGCAAAGTTAGGTCTAAGTGGTCCAATTAGTCCACATGGAACAAAAATCAAACAGTAGACTTAGCTGAATTGCTTCAACAAAAACATTTTGATACCATCAAGTATCATGTATTCTGTCATTGTAAGTCATATTCAACCAGCTAATGCAGAAAGGGTTTGATACCCTTAATTTTTTTTAGGGATTGTGAAGCAACGACGGATCAAGTTTCCAAACTTTACGAGTGCTCAAATGCATGTTTAACCTAAAAGCATATGTCTAATTTTGCAGCTGGATTACAAAGATGCTATCTGAATAGCAGCAACTGTTATCCAACCACAAGACCATCTGGTCTCTTGGTTGGACCGAGGGGTGAGGTTCTCTGCAACAAACTAACTTTTTTTGTAATTCAAAGAGAAAAAGTACCAAGTCTTTTGTCCTCACTAAACATGACCGCTATTATTATACTACAATGATTTCCCACAATAAAGAGTATAATTCGATCTTATACATTAATTCCATCATAACTTTTCCCCCACATTTTACTAAAAATCATTACAATTTAATAGCACTTCCCAACATACTTTTTGATAACACTTCCTAACTGCACATCATTTCAATTGCAATAGAAAAAACAAGCCCTAAATTAATGAGCAATTTCTATTAATGTTATATAAGAATATTTTTCTAATTATTCATGTGAAAGCACTGAAGCCTAGACCACTCCTTTCTCTTCTACAAACATTAAACTATAGAATCAAAATACTAAAATCACTCCATCAACAAAGCCAACAAAACAAACTAGAAAAAAGAAAAAATAAAAACAAGTAGACAACCGTAAGACAACTCGAGTCCCTTTTAAAGATCTATCTTCCCCTCCTCTCTCAACGAAAGATTGACAACAAAAGTCTTCAATTAATTATGCAAGATTATCCCAAGCTTCCCAAAAGCACATTACTTCCATGATAAATGATCTCCTTGAATGATCCCTTTTATAATCTGAAGGCACTTGTACCAATAGGAAATAGCAACAAAACATTATTTCCAATAAAATAGAAAACAAAAATAGTCAAAATCCTAAGTATTTAAATTAAATCTAAACCAATTTGCAGTTGAAAACATTCCAATCATAAATCTGCACATATCTCGAGACCTCATAGACAAATGCAGTATAGTACAAATAACTGTCTCCATAAAACTTTGAATTAGATGATCTAAAGTACGTTGAAAAGCTAAATCAAGTCCACAAGAATTTTTAAGTTCACCACAAAGGAAAAATCCAACTCCATTTGTCTTAAAACCACCCACAATTCACAATCTCACCCAACACGAATTCATGCTCTTCTTAATCATCTTTTGGAACATCCTCAAATCACTATTCAAGCTAATCTTGAGATTTCTACAAGACCTGTAAATAACTTTAGAGAACATCTTGACACATCTGAAAGCTATAACCTCTTATAACTGCTTTATGAATGTTCAAAATACCTCAAGACATCCTCTCAAGTCCAAACTCCACAAGCAAACCTACAAAAACCATGAGCCAGCCCCACTAATATACAAAACTCCTATTGATCTCCGAGGAACATCCTTAGACCATAATTCACCTCAAGTTATCCTTTCAATGCCTACACCTATACTCTTTCTACTTTACAAGGCCTTTTTGATTACCCAGATTTCATACTACTATAACACTCTTCAAGACCTCTTCAAGCAAAACTTCAATACCTTTTGAGATCTCTTCAAGTCTATTCAATAATAACTCCACAAGCAAACCTACAAAAACCATGAGCCAGCCCCACTAATATACAAAACTCCTATTGATCTCCGAGGAACATCCTTAGACCATAATTCACCTCAAGTTATCCTTTCAATGCCTACACCTATACTCTTTCTACTTTACAAGGCCTTTTTGATTACCCAGATTTCATACTACTATAACACTCTTCAAGACCTCTTCAAGCAAAACTTCAATACCTTTTGAGATCTCTTCAAGTCTATTCAATAATAACTCCCAAGATCTTACACTTGAGATAAATCAATACCACTCAAAGCCCTGTCGGTACCTGTCGAGACGCTCCTTAAGACATTGATACAATTCAAGACATTACTCTTAAGTACAAATTTCTTGAGATCCTTCAACTAAAACATGATCTCTCATTATATGATACTTTGGACAATTCAACTTCCTTATGTTGAAAACACTTGTGTAGTCCAATTCATGGATTATGAATTATCCCAAAGACATTTAATCTCATGGATCCCTCATCACCTTGAATATGCATGTAATAGTTCCGTCTCTAAGCTTCAGCTCTTTTGACTTCATCAATCTTCCCATTAATAATCTTTCGCTTCCTCATCAATGGGACACGCTCTTTGGCTTCCAAGACATGTCTTGAAGTCTTCAAAAACTCAGTGACAAACAGCTTACCCCATGATCCTCTCAAGGTTTCCTAGCTTAGAATTTGCTCTCCCAAAGTCAAAATAAGAATCCACTCATGGTTCTAATACTATGTTGGACTAAGTTTCCCATACTCAAAAAAAAAAACTAATCCTCACAAACCTACAAGAACTATCAATCATATTTGTAGTTGTTCATCCATTGAAGATCAAAATCAATGATATCATCTAGATGGCAAAAACACTTAATCAGTGGTCAAGATCTATCATTCTAATACCAAATGATGTATCTATGACAATTAAAGCAATGCAATGGAAGATGGAAGTGAATGAAAACATGAAACATTCATTCAAGCAAACCAAAACTAGCAAGAAATCATTACATAGTATGGAAAGAAAACACCAAAAACGTATCAAACAATAAAACGTTTCCGCGACTCCATCCACATACAAATCGGTCAAGATTTTTTATTGATTTTCGGATAACCTGACAAAACAAACCACTCTCTATGGATGCTATGCTGTAGAACAAAAATGTTAAACTCTTGCCATCAACAAGGGCCAACAAAACAAACTAGAAAAAGGAAAAGAAAACAACAAACCTAAGGAGGCACGACCATGAAACTGGCCATCCCTTACTCAAGAGTCTTCTATTCCTCTCCTCAACAAAAGATTAGTAACAATAGTCTTCAATTAACAACATAAAAAACAATCCTTCGCTTACCAAAAACATGTATTGATCTCACAATAGATGATTCCCACAAGGGTGTCTTCTATAAAGTAAAGGCCTTTGAGAGAATAAGAAATAAAGGATAAACACAATTCTAATCCCAATAGATAAGGAAACAAACATAGCCCAAACCTCAACTATTAAAGATAAAATCTAAATTAAACACAAACATTATACATTCAAATCCTGAATCCAACCATATCCAGAAACCTGGTACGTAGTAGCAGCAAATTAGTTTAACTTATGCCAAAGAACTCAGAATTTGACGGTTCAAAGTGAACCAGAAAGCTAATGAGATCCTCTAGATTACATTTCATCGCTAAGCGAAAATCCAATACCAAAAAGTCCTAAAAACACCCACAATGCATAATCCAATCTGGTTCGAGTTCTTACCTATCTCAATTATCCTCTAGAACATGTTCAAGTCATTGTTCTAGCCATCTAAAGACTTCTATGAGACAAATAAATAATAGAAAAGAACATCTCAACACATCCAAAGCTAGAACCATTCGTAGTGCTCTACAAAGATTCAAAGCACCTCAAGCAATCCTTTCAAATTTAATCATATCCTCCTTGTGTTCAAAACACCTTGAACATACCTACAAAACTCTCAAGCCCATCCCATGAATAAATAATCCTGCTAATCCCTTAAGACATCTTCTCAAGACTATAGTGCATCCCAAGCTATCCTCACGAGGCCTTTCTTATTGTCTACTTTTCATATTGTTGTAATAAACCTGGAGAACACAAGTCAAGCATCAAGACCTCCTAAAGACTACTTAGTACCTTTCAAGACCTCAAGATCACTTCAGACCTCCTTTTCACTTCTATTTTTTATCACCATTTTATATTTTTTTTTTCACTCCAATTAAATGTTGCCTTTATTTAAAGAACATTTAAAGGCTTAAAACAAATCGAAAGACAGCCTTTGTTTATATTACATTGAAAAGAGGTCTAACCCAAATCAAAAAACAAACCATGGAGATATTGTGAGAGATGGAGACTCAAAATAGACATTGGCCTTTAAGGTGCTTCAAGGTATCAAAAGAACACACTTTGAGACAGATGGAGGAATGATGGTGATGAAGAGGACAGAACTTCAATTAAATGGGGGTAATGTGACAGCAGGGGGAATAGTGCATAGGAGATTGGGTTCTAAATAGTCGAGCCACGATAATCTTTGTTTTGAAATTTCAAGGGGTTTAGGTAAGTGATTGTAAGTAAACAATTAGATTATTTCTATTTCCAAAGTAAATCACATTCATCTTGATTACACCCATGCCAAACAACTTAAAGTAAATTATAAATTAAATTATATTTGATTCCATCCAACTACATTTTCCTTAACAAATATAAGTATTAGAGCATAGAAAAAACTCATTCACAAATAAAATTCAAAATAAAAAATACAAATACACAAGGTTTCAGAAGATTTGTTCGTCCAAATATCCAACCACAATAAACCTACATTAGGACCAAGTGACTAACCAACTAAAGCCTGTACATTCCATCATCTAAAAGAGATCCTAGTTTAGTTTTGGGTCCTAGGAAAGACAGCAGAGGTCTTCCAAAAACATCCTCAATGGAACCATCAACATCATGGTTCAATATCACATTTTTTGTACAAAAACACATAATTGGTGTCCAATATAACATCTACTGTACAAACCCTTAAATTTATTTTAGTACCTTATCCACCATACATACAACTCATATAAGAAATATTTTTGTTTCTAATAAAATATCCATCTTAACATTATAATTTGAACTCTTTCCTGCACAACATTAAGATCCATAACATGATAAGTCTTACCTTGTTATGTGTCAAAGATATTCTGCCGTTGCATCCAATTCCAACAGTATTCGCCATTTAAACAGCTCATCAGCGCTGAAGAATGATAGCACAAATAAAACATTCAAAGGTTTGTAACATTTCATGAAAAATGTTTCTAGACCAAATAAATATTTGTCAGCTAAATTACCTGATCTGGGTGTATTGCAACAAAATTACTCTGTAAACAATTCAGCCTGGAGCCTGCATGATCATATACCAAATTTATGATACGTGTTGCCCAAGTAATGATTTGATATAGCAAATGACAAATGACCAAGCAGACTCACCCCATGAGAACCTTGATGGAGACTTGGAGGAACATTTCCAATCACGGAGGATACCATGGGAGATTTTGGCTCCACACTTGTTATAACCTTAGCATCTCTTCTCCATCTTTTCAGATAATATTTTTCAGGTAGCTCTTTTATGTTTCTGACATCGAGCACCTTTATTACATGGCCACAATGAATTCCAACAAACTCGAACTTTTTGCAACTGCAAGCAACCGTGCAATCAGAAGAGTCTAATCGAACAAAGTACTCCTTAGAATTCTCGCCAACTGTAATCCTGTATTCTGCAATTGTGGCATACTCTCCACAGTTATACAACAAGCAATCCATGAATACCTCAAATTCCTTTCTGAACAATTCAAATACAGCAGGTGTGTACATGCTGGCTGCTTGCCTCAACATCTTTGAAGGAGGAATTCGAGGAAAAGATTGGCTAGCATGGAAATCGGCTTGAAGTTCAGCATAACGACACTCGGATAACACCTTTTCATAATTATGAAAGAAGGATTCGAGGTCATACTGTGGGGCAAGGTACTTTTTTAGCTCACTGCTAAAGCTTTCACTTTGTAACGTGCTCTTTATATCAGCACAAAAAATATGTCTCCCATATGCCAAAGCCCATCTTTCCCTTATCTCAAACAGTTTTGAAATCCAGTCATTGCTTCTAAGGTCATACTTATCCAGCAGTCCTCTCCATCCTAGCAAGAATTCATCCTCATCTTCAAAATTATAGATGCATTTGGTAAAATCTTTGACAAAAGTTTTAGAACTTTGGAAGACATGGTTAAGTTGCTTCATACAACTGTGATAGATTTGCCATACACAAAGGCGATGCATAGACTCTGGCCACACTGCAGCCAACGCACTGCTTATCACAGCAGATTCATCGGTCAAAATAGTTGTTGGTAGTTTTCCATGCATCGCAATCTTAAAAGTGCTGAAAAGCCATTTAAAAGATTCTATACCTTCATCATAAAGAAATGCTGCCCCAAAAATGGTGATCTGCTTGTGGTGATTTACACCTACAAAAGATGCAAAGGGTCTGCACTGTCCATTAAATTTAAATGTGGTGTCCAGGCAAACTACATCACCAAAGTAGTTGTAGTCCTCTAATGACCTTGGATCAGCCCAGAAAGTGTTGGTGAGCTTGTCATCTTCATCAAGCTGCATGGCACAGAAAAATGCAGTGTTCTGAAGTTGCATGCTCTGTAGGTATTTCAATAAAGCTTCTGCATCACCAGTCAACATGGGTTTCATTCTTTTCGAGCGGAGGCAAACTTTGTAATCTGAAGGCAGCAGATAAATATCTCTTAGACTCTGCTTCCCAGTATGTCCTGTACCAGTGACCTCACATGACCTTGAACCACCTACTGTATCATCCGACAAGTAAGCATCACCAAATGGAACCTCGGACATCACCCTTTGGGATCTCAGCAAGTGTTTTGACGAAGGGGGAGCAGGCTGATGGTTATGTTCTGCTATGAATTTTGTTATGCGATATCTTCCATTAGCTGTAAGCTTGATTTTCATACGTGCTGGGCAGCCAATTCTAGTTTCTGGTCGTGGGCGTTTTGCTTCATTTCCTGCTTTCCTCTCCTGGCGATAACCTTCCCTAGAGCAAACCAAGGTCCTTGATCTTGTGGTCTTGTCAGACACTCTTTTGTCCAACCAGCCTTTCCTCACACTAAAACCTGCTATTCCAGCATAACTGTTGTAGAACTCATATGCCTTGTCCTCGTTTTCAAACTCCATACCTAATTTTGGAACCATATCTGCACTGACGGCACCACCCTCAGTAGCATCAAGGTAACTTACTTTTTTGAGTGTTTTCTGTTGCACCAAAGTCAAGGATGAGTGACTGGATATTGAACAAACAGCAATATCATATAGATGACTACCGAGTAATAAAACATTTAGATGGCCAACTGAGAGCTGCAAGAAGTGGCACGTGCTGGATATTATCATGAAGTTCATCAAATAAGTTGAAAAATTCAGTTTCTTAAGTAACAAATAAAGCTAATCATTACAATCAATGTACAAAAAGATTACACAGTCAATCATATTAAATAGAATATTTGGATATTTCATTACTTACCTTTCTCCAGGCAAGGCCACATGCATTGCATAAAGTCCTTGGTCCCTCAGGGCCACGACGCATATGAGGTGTGGATTTAGCACCCACTCCACAATGAATACATCTAAATGTGGGAAAAAAAAAAAAAAAAAAAAGCTTTCTTCTTAGTAAACTACAAGAGTGCAAAAGGACTTGGACAAATACTTACAAAAAAATAATAACAAACATGTAAGAAATGTTGTTACCATACAAAATAACAATAACATTGCTTAAATACAGCCTAAAAAAGAGTACATGACAGTGTATTTTCTGGCATGGATACTGATTGTAAAGCCATAAACAAAAGCCACTGATCAAGGTTAAAGATCAAGAAGTGACATACAAAAGGAAATCATAAGCTGTGGAGAAGAAACAACTTACAAGAGAAAGAGATAGAACAGATGAAATCACATGAACTGCTTCCCTATTCTCAATGAAAAACTGGAACTATGAACATTCAACATGAGGCAGGATTGTATTGCTGACACAATGGAACTAAATAAGATTTACATTGCAGGCCTGTAGGAATCTACTATTAAAAGGATTGAAATCTCACCATTAAGATACCTAACCTGTCATTACACAAAAAAGTTCAAAGCATTCTCACCACCATTAGGTAATCTCTATAGTGATAATATTCTAATTTCATTAATCAAATTAAAATTCCCTCAGATCCAGTACAAAAAAACCAATAGTTCCCATAAGTATCCATTGCAAATGTACTCTCCCTTCATTAAATTTTTTTGACAAAATTTGTAAGAAATTTGAGTCCATGAATGATGACATATGCTTAATATGGCCACAAATTGTTTTGATATAGATGCCTAATATTGAAGAAACTTGATCTGAGAGGCTGGGTTAAGCATGTCATTGTTGCTCTCTTAAATAGAAGTTCTATCATAAAACAAGCTAACAACAGTAGCATATAATCTGCATGCATAAATTGCTTGGCAAAACCAACAACTTTAAGCCATTAATTCATCACGGAAAATAGATTTGAATTAAGGGACGAGAACTTGTTTTTGAAGCTTTAAAACCTTCGACAATTTGAAGGAATGAGGAGAATCTTAGAACTAAGCAATCAAGTATCCTAGTCTGCCAAACCATAATCACACAAAGCATATAGATATAAATGTTTGGATATAATAATTAGATAAGTATGAGTTTACAAAAGGTTTGCTTTAGTAGTATAATTGCATTCATTCAGAGAACATGTCATTTAAAACTGCACATCAAAATATTCTGATTAGTGAATTTTGTTTTCAAGGGATCATTTTGACCTAGAAAAAAGCCATAAGAGCTATTTCTATTTTATGTTTATGTGCAAATTTTCAAGCACAGAACTTCACCTAAGAAATAATAGTGAAATCAACAACCCCCCTTCCTCACACAACTTTCCTTTTCCCTTCTATCTTATCTCTGTGCTCCCTCTTCTTTCTATATGCTTTGACTCCCCTCTATCTCTCTCATCCATCTTTGTCTCCACCTTTTTCATTCTGAATCAGCAAACATGCTAAAATTTGTAAATTCTCTAAAATTTCAACAATCGAGTCAGAGATGTTTGTTTTAATTAAACTAAAAGTTGGAAGCCAACCAAAATTACCTACTTTCTCTTAGTTTTGACAAAAGCAGCAAGCCAATGACCCTAGTGATATCTAACTCACCATCAGCAATTTCACACTAAAAGAAGTACATATGGTAAAGGGATGCCTTGCTAAGAGAGCATACTCTCCTCCAGCGTGGTATATATCAGTTGCAAAAGTGCACTCTCCTTGACCTACTCAAGAAGTTGTAAAGCATGATTGGAAGAAGGCTACAAAACTATATGATGGGCTGTAAAACAAGGTCAAACTAATGAAGCCATCAAGCCTTTAAGCATATTAAGTGAAAATTTCAATGCAAACAAAATTCCATTGATATCACACAATTACTTTGCAAGAGAAAAACAAGGGTAGGTAAAGTATATAAATAAATATTCTTTGGTGGACCAACTTTATGTCAAAGCAAACATGAAGGAGATAAATTGCTGCGCAATTAATTTATTCTACATCTATTTTGTTGCCTATCAATTACCAACAACTAATAAAGAAACACTGGACTCAACCCAAAAAATAGTTACATTTGAATCTATTCAAATTCCTCTAAGTTCAAATCAAAATTTTATATTAACTTGATACATACCACCCTATGGTAGGGTGTACTTGAGTTATTCCCTCCCCCATCAATTTTAATAGAATCAAACATGTCATTGAATGTCCAAATAATATAGCTCACAAAGCTAACAACAAAAGCAACTAAATACAACAATATTTAAAGAAGACTACTCATTCCCTATCTCCCTATGCAACCTTCTTTAATGTACCAAATGCAAACACACATTTGTGAAATAATTACTATTGTCTATCTAAGCAACCAATTTATGCAAATACAAACCATCGAACTCATGCTTGTGCACAATCCAGCATCAACATTTACATTTTTAAAACTTATGATGGAGAATTTAAATATTAGAGCATGACAATATTGGTATAGAGCATAAATTTTTAATACAAAATCTTCAAATAAATGTTGAGACAAAAGCAAGAAAAAGAAAAGGAAAAAAGTGAAACTAAATGAAATTCCCAAGTAGATTTTCTATAAGAAAAACACAAAAAACTAAAATACTATGGATGATGTGTTGGGAAGCAATATGCTTAGACCTTGCAGGAAGATAATTAATGAAGAAAGGAAAATGGAGCTGATGAGGGTCATCATTTATCACAAAAATATGGTGTTGACCTAAGATTAGCTTAGCATTGACATCACAAGGAAGAAAGACATCAATGAGAGCCACATGTGCTCTATCATGATTTTTTTGTCTACTAATGACTTAAAAAGTGTGAGGATTTTATAAAGTAAGGATCTTGCTTTGCATCACTATAAATGTCCCCATCAAAGGTAGAAGTTTAATTAGTTTTCAAAATTAGAACAAAAAAATGAAATGTTGAATGAGTTCCCTCAAGCCAACACCACCAAACACACCACAAAACCCCAACCCCCACCCACACCCCTCCCACTACAAGAGAAATACTAGATATATCCCTCTTAGCCAGGCAGTGCCTCACACTTTGGTTTTGTCCTCCCATGATGCCTCTCAAGCAATGTCCCAAGCACTCTAACTAGAAGAACGAAACCTCACTTGAACCCTACTATATTGAGTTAGCAAACATTAGCTATCATTGATAAAACCCTCATCCCAATAATAACTAATTAAGAGTCTATTTAGAATAGAGTTAAAGATAAATTAACTAAAATTTGTCCAGCTTAACCCATCAAAAAACTTATTTGCTAACCCACTTTAACACTCACCAATTTAACCTAGTGTTAATCCCTTAATCCCATTAACCTCGTCTCACAATAACAACTCACCCCCTTCTTTGTGGATCCCTTAATTCCATTAATCCATGTTTCCCCTTTCCTTATGCATGAGCTGGAATTATTTTCTTTTTGGCTGTTCCTATGACACGTCCATTGGCCCTCCCACCCCTTGCCCGAATCTATTTTTAAAAATCCTTATAGTAGGTTTTTCCCTATTTTCAACTATGATAACATTGGTTGCTTGAGATGGATGTTCTAAGCTCTGATTGTCGATCATCCTAATATGACCAATGGCCTACTATTTTATTCTTCTATGGTTGGTCCTCGATTTGTCTACAAAAACTTGAAAGAAAAGAGTTTTGTAATATCTATCTCAATATCCTTTAGAAAGTTTAATAGTTTCATAGTCTTAGAATATGGATGTTCACAGTTTCAATTTCAATTATGTATCACTCTGATAAGATGCAGTTTTTATCTTATTACTATGTGAAGGCTTCAAAATGTTCATCTATTTTCATTGACGGTACTTCTAAGCATAACTACTATTATTTTTGTTAGACCACAGTCCAAATGATGTAACTCCAATGAGTGCCCCTTGAAATGAAATGTTCTTTGAATGATGTATGACTTGGAAATACATGCTTCATGAAGGTTGAATGCTTTCAAACAGGAAAGAAAATTATATTGTTTTTGTTATTTTGTGTAGAGTAATAGAGATAAGTTACGGTCAAACAGTCAAATAGAAAAAATAGATTAACCGCTATAGATTTAAGATAGCACCCAAACAAATTTTCGGCTAAAACTAGAAAATTCTGTTAGGTTATCTCACTTATAAGGTTATGTTAACCAAAATAAACCCTGTGCCACAGACTCTAGGGACAAATTTGAAGTCCACCTACTCTTTCAAAATGATCCAAAGTATCGAGGTAGAGACAACATGACAACAATTACCTTGAGCAATGGTTGGATGATCCGAAGGCACAAAATAAACAACGGTCTCACCTGCGCAGGTCATCCGACCCTTCATCCCCCTCGGGCTCAATTGGTTCGTTCTCCTCCTCAAAATGCATATCAACTCCAGCGCTTTCCCCTGGCATCAGCATCCTAGCAGTTCAGCTATAAACCTGCCTGCTAATGCAAAGGCAAGAGTTTTCCTCAACTAACTCGCTTTATTCCAGGACAACACTTCCACCAACACGAATGTTCAGATGATGAAATTAGTCGAAGATAATGCACATGAAATATGGTTCAGAGAGGAAAACGATTGAATTCTGCATTTTGAAGTCTCAATGGTAGACTATGGAAAAACCCTAGCTTCCAGTGGAATACCAGAGGAAACGAAGTCGAAGAACGGGAAAAGGGTCTCCACGGTCATTTGGCTTTCCACGGCACAGTTAAGGAGAAGGCTTTCTTTGGCTGACGTTCGAATTTTCCAATACATCATTTCGTTGAATTTTTCTTTGAAAAAATTCCAAAATAACAGTAATTGAAACTTAAGCTAACTGTTTGAAATCTAAAGAGCATTTGGTTAAAATGTTAAACATAATAACTAAAAATTAATATTACATGATCTATGTAATCAATAGTGAACAAAGTCATCTATCTTTTCAAATCTAATTAATACATACCTAATATTTATTGATTCGATGTCAAGCTCACCTTGAATACTAGTTATGTTAAATGTTTTTTCTGATAGATTCTATATTAAGTTTATCATATGAGAATTTTTTTATTATATGAGTTCCAATGATTTAGTCATTTTTTTTCAATTTCATCAAGCTCAAAGTTGATTTTTGTTTCTATTTTATAAGTAGATGGAAAGAACAAATAAGCAAAGTGAGAAAATCTATTGGCTCCAACCAAAATTCATTACTTCAAAAAGATTAACAATAAGACCCAAGAGAGAAAAATAACATGTCATTAAATTAGAGTAATAGTTTTTATTATCATAAACATTTGAATTATAATATTAATATCTTCAACAAACAAAAGTATGATAAAAGTTATATTATATAAGGTATAAAAGATCCTAAAGTACTAAACTCTTCATTAAACATTCAAATCAAGTTATAAGGAGAGTGAAGAAGAAAAGAAAAATATAATATGTCTTACAACAATGCATGAAGATTCCTCAACTATTGAAGAAGTAGATGAAAAAAAATCATATGATTCATGGCACACAATGATAACTCATTTAGGAGTTAAGATAACGAGATAAATAATCTCTCTTGGAAAGAATTAAAAAGTACCATTGAATTGGTTGATATTTTTGAATCTCTTACATTAAACATAAATATTTGAAGAAAGAGGATATCTCTTGGCTTGTGTGAAGATTTAAATGAAAAGAACACAAGATATTTGCATGTAATTCATCAAACTATAAATTAAATTAATAGAAACATTTGTGAACATGAAAAAAAAATTATTTTGGAACAATTTAAAAAGCTGCATCACTTTGTGCTCTTTCTTATCAAATGAATAAAAATGTTTCACATCAAAATACTAAATCATTGCATGGCGATTATATTTCTTATGCTCCATCTCTTGTAATTATTGCATGAAAAAGGGTCATATTTCTAAATATTGTGAGATAAAAATGAATATAAAATCTAAGTACCCTTCTTGTGTATGGTAGAAAAGAAAAATGATATATACCTAGAAATTATGAAGTGTTTTATTCTGGATTAGTTGGATCCAGATCATTTAGGTTAAATAATTTAAATTTTATTTATTAATGCTTGTATGCATGCTTCCTTTGTTTTACATATAAACTTCGTTGAACATTAGATATATAAGTTTACAAATGTATGACACGATCAAAAATTTTAGTTTGTAAAAACATTAAGGTGTGCATTGATTATACTAATCGTATTTGTATGATATTACTATCTACAATATGACTAGTAATGTATACGATCAAACAATGAGTCAAACTTAATTGATCTTGAGTTATATATATCTTTATATTGTTTGTACATGTATGATATTCCTATCATACAAGTATGCCATTTGGTTACTCGATGGACGAGTGTCGAGGCTTAAGGTTACTAACCTTTATATAATATGAAATTATCATTCATACTTATATGATCTATGTTTTTGGAGGATTAGATATAAGATTGGGTTGAGTAAAGTTAAGTATAAACTAAAAATTATAATGTCTATAAGTAAAGGATATTTTTCATACTAATAAGACCAATATATTAGTGTTATGAGAGTTAAGGACTTATACATTAAGCAAGTAAATATCAATTGTACCAATATGATACCACTTTTATACTTATACAATATTATTTTACTTTAAATGCTAGTTTAAAACTTAGACACATGTTGAATAAATTTGCATCATATGAGTGTGATTCACTAGTTGTATGAATATGATCAATTATAATTTGTGTAAGTGATGTAGTCATATGGACCCATCGTAATGATCATGTATCTTATAAAAAAGTTTTAAGAGCTTATAAATTAGACTTAAGAAGATTTGTGTTATCTAATGTGTATGATGTACTTGTCATATCAATAAAATACATTGTGTACTATGAAATTAAATATATGTACATATATGATGGATTAAACAATGTGTTTATAGTCACATTATGCTTACATTATCCCATATATCAAACAATATAATTAGTTTAGATCTATGAGTACTGACTAGTTTGTTTATTTTTTTATTTAACTAAGAGATGATTTAAGCCATTATGAGCTTGAAAAAAACTATCTAAAAGGGGTGCACATGCATGTGCGTGTACATGCAATACCATAACATGCCACATCATATATCATAATAAAGCATAAACATACAAAGTGAGGAAATATTAATAAATGGGATAAGGGGAAAAAAGATAAAAATTAGAAATAGAAAGATGATGAGAAAAAAAAAACAAAATAATATTATATATAAGCTATATAAATCTTATATGTATATCAATTATGATCATGTTATGTATGGGATGACAAGATAGCCTATTAATAAATCATGAGATACTTTGAGAAAAGAAATTAAATTAGTATATTTCAAATATATTATCTTATGACTATCATTATATCTTGATCCAATAATATGGAGTCTCACTTTGAGTCCTAACAGTATACCTTATTTTAGAGTTGTAATAGACTTTTACTCGTGCATGCGCATTGCATGCGATGTAGGTGCCATGGAGTGTGAGCACATGCCACATGTGTGCAATGGATATACCCACTATGGCACGCACTTTATATGTCAAGCAGTCCTAACTAACACACAAGATAACATCCAGTATGCTGAGCCTTCCCATGGGTATGCCAATGCCTTCTTGAGTAACAATGTGACTTGCATGCTATCACTCATGCTCTGATATGCATGTAGTGATCCTCCAAGTGTGGTTGCACATGTAGTTATTGTTACATTTTTTCTTCAATAGTTATTTTTATTTTATCTCCTTCATTGATTTTTTAAAATATTATGAATTTACTTAATGGTTAAATAAACCTCTAATTAAGCTCTTGATTATAGGCCCCTCTTTTTTATGATTTGAGTCCCATCAAATATTTTCTTTCAAGGATAAATTGATTCTTTACAAGATCAAGTTTTGTTATCCTCTTGAGTGATCTCAAGAGATTAAGGCTTTCATCAATCATATCAATCAATTGTTTTAACTAGGTTTAAAGTAGTACAGAGCTTTGATACGTACTCATTAGCCTATTCACTTAGTTAGTACCAATAATACCTTTTTTTAATGGTCCATTATCTTGTGTTAGAAGAAAATATTATATATCCTTCATAAATTGATACTATTGTACTCATCGATAGTTGAAGTATCTCGATCCCATAAGTATATATTTTTTAATATGATTTGATAGTCATCTAAATGTACTACTTCATAGATAACTTTATTAGTATAATCTTAAATGACGCTAAATTTTACCTAATATTATTTTCAACTCTCACATCAAAGTCTTTATGAATCCACCATAGTAGTCATAATACTTCTAAGTTTTACTGAGAGAATGTGTTATTAGTTGTAGTTATAATATATACTTTGTCAAAGAATATTCTTCTAATTCTCCTAATTTTTTGACATGTACTTAGGCTTTTTGGTATTTTTTTCTTCTAGTTTTTTTACCTTTGCATTAATTCTTCTTTTCAATAATTATTACAAATGTGTTAGCTTATTTTAAAGTTTATATAAAAAGAGTTAATTCAAATATTAATAGGATAGTACAAACTTGTAATATATTTTGATAATGTTTACAATATAATCATAGAATTGAAGTGAGAGAATGACAAAGGAATTAAAGAAGAAAGAAAAAGATATTTTTTGTCAAATACTAGAAATTTATTTCATTCACCCTTCTTCCCTTTTATATAAATAATTAGATATATTATATTATTATTAAATATATATTATTTTATTTTTCACATGATACGTAAGGTTTGACCAAAAAAATTTATTGTCGTAAAATCTGCATTGAAAAGGCTCATACAATGAGAGTTGTTACATGTGAATAGACAACCATGCTACTAGCATTATTCAAACACAGATATTATTCACATTCATAAACAACATCAATCATGCATGCACACTCTATGCAGTAGGTGTACTCACTACACGCATGGATCACTTACGTTGGGAGATGCCACATGTGCAGAGTTTCACACTGTGATGCATGTAGAATTTCAATGTACAATGCCTTTCGTGGAACATTCTAGTGCCTCTACATAGCATGCCATTACCATGCATGCAATAAGCCTCTTCACATGGTTGCATGCTTGATTCTTATTATATATTATCACTCAACAATTTTTTATTGTCTTTTTACTTGATTTTGTTCTCAATTATGGATTATTTAAGGGTAAAATAATCTTATAATTAAGCTCGTTATCATATATAATGAGCCATTAGCACATTAAGCTAAGCTTGATAAGCCTAGATTATAGATTGTGCTATAAGTAACATCAAAGATCTTATTCTTAACTACTAATAATTTGTATAAGAGTAGTTTTCTATAGGGTTTGTGTGATGAGCTCCACTACTATAACATTTTATGCAGAGCTAATTGATGAAGATAATATAATTTATATGACTCACCAACTATAATATGTTATATATGATATGATGAGGTGTCAAATAAAGGTGAGATGAGGTGATGAGATATATATAGAGATATGAAGATTATCATTTAAGAAATCTAGGGTCTTCTATGTTGAAAATATGTTATGTGAAATAATAAGAAAAAATAATAAAACGCAATCATGAAAAAAATATAATAATGATATTGAAAGCATTTCATGTTTGATATTCATTTACACATTTGAGATATACTTATGTATGAGTTTTTTATAGATGTCATGATTTTATTACTACACTTATTACTATATAATGAGATATTTTTATATAAAACTTCACCTATGGAGTTTTATAAAACTCATTTCTTTACTCTATTTATAAATTATATATTAATATATTCGAGGGAAATAGTATAAATCCACAATTGGGTACATGTATTTATCCCAACTATACTGTAACAGCCTATTTTTTTTAACCAAAAGTTTAATTTGATCATTCCAATAGGAAGAGCTCTTTGAGACGAGTCCAACGATGGTAAGTTTGTAGTTTTTGGAATTTTGGGGAATTAATTATGAATTTTTAAAGTTTTAGATATATTTGTAATTTCAGGATTTCAGATAAGGGTATATTTGCAATTAATGATTTCCGGCTTAGTTCAAAATTGGATGGCGGAAGGTAATTTTGCAAATATAGAATTGTCAGCCAGGCTTGGGTATATTTGTAATTATAAAAATTCCGGCGCAGGTCTATTTCGTCCGGGCGGCGGGTAGATATGAAATTTGGAAAAGTTCAGGGGGTTTTCTGCAAAATGGACACATACGTGTCCAGACGCATGTCCAGACGAGGATTTTATGATCAGGTGGGTTTTAATCCTCGGAAAAACGCAGAAGCCGTTTGGAGGAAATTACGAGCGGTGCGAAAAGTTCGCCGGAAGAACTGCGGCAAGGTAAGATGGTCCGTTTTTGCTTCGTCGTTGGGGTTTTGTCGGATTCCCAGGGAGTAGAGGAGATGGAGAGGAGTCAGTTGGCCGGTGGAAGAGACGGGAAGCTTTGGGTTTGCCAGAGAAGCGGCTGGAAACCGTCGGAGACGAGGAAGAAAGAGGAGAGAGGGAAGCAGCTGTTTGAACCGGTTCGGGTTAACCGAACCGGAAGGCGCCCGGTTCGGGCTGAGGCGGAGGAGAGAGCTGGTTCGGGCTGAGGCGGAGGAGAGAGAGAGGGAGAGAGGGGCGGTTCAGTCGGCTGAACCGCGGAGCTGAACCGCAGGCCGGTTCAGCGGACGCGCGGTCCAGGCGCGGCGAGAAACAGGGAGAAAAATTGGGATTTTTTGGGGATTTCGGGAAGTGTTTGGCAGGCTTTTAGAAAGCTGTTTTTGTGACTTAAAACCTTTTTATTTATTTTTAATTATTTTGCACATGTGACCTTGTAGGGACTCCAGAAATTGAGAATAGAGGTCCTGCAATAATAGATCCAGGTAGATAAATTTGTAACCTGTGATATAGCACAATAGTATTTATTTATATTTCGATACATGGTTTCTTATGGACTGCATTACAGTTTTTCTTTACATGACTTTTATCTCATGGCTTGATATATGTTTTATGGTGTTATTTTCTGATTGAACTGAAAGCATAAAAGATGACAAAAAGGAAATTGAAACAAAAAGCATAATATGAGATAAAATATAATTGGTTGGACATATTGATATGGTTTTGGCATATTTATCACATGTGTGACATGGTTGGAAAATAAAAATGAAAGTTGGATTCCTGGAGACATTATCCTCACCACTAGGCCTAGCGGATGAGATCGCAGGGTATCGATCTTCGGATCAGATATCTGCCTAGTGTGTATGTGTACCATGACCTCAGTATATATTGACACCAGGCCTAGCGGATGTGATCGCAGGGTATGGTACCGATACCTGCCTGGTGGCACTAGGCCTAGCGGATGAGATCGCAGGGTATCAGTCTTCGGATCAGATATCTGCCTAGTGTTATGACTGGATGGATGCCGGCTGGAGGTCATTTGAAATGATGATTGGATCCAGAGGATGATGATTCAAAGGGAATCGGGCCCAGTAAGTACATAACATATAAAATAATGGAAATGGAAATTTGGTATACATGTTTATCCGGTTTACTTTTGATACTGCATGACATTTGATATGAAGGTATTCATATGGTTTATTTTTCACCGCTTATGAGATGGATTTTGTTTTATCATGTTTCACGGCTTGTCTTTTATATCTGGAGATTTATTTTACTTGGTTACATAATGAATTTATCTATTGAGATATATATGTCTCATTAGTGCTTCATCACAGGTCATGTATCTACTACACCGAGAGCTGGGGATTATAATGATACAGGAGAGGACTATACTCCTGACATGTGAGAGGGGATAGATTTTTGGTGAGAGTGGATTTGGTTTCATTTTGGTACTTCAGTTTTGTGGTTTATTGTATATATATACAGTTTGATATACACATGTTTTCAATTCAGTTCCATAGTTTGGATTTGGTTAATGTTTTAAAAATATATGGGATTGGTTAGAGGGTTAGAATTGTCTCACCGTCGGGTCCCCACCTAGGGATGGTTTGTCCTCACTCGAGATTATTTCTTATGCAGCATCCTTAATTTACTGTAGTTGGTAAGGTGGGGTGCCTGACATATACATTCAAACGAACACATCCAAAAGAAATGATTCATTGCTCTAAACTCAATACCTAATGTACTAATCTAAAGCCACAAAGAATCCATATTAGTAATGTAATAAACAAGGTGAGGCAAAAGCTAGCTAATGTTCGTTTCTGATAAAAATTTTCATGTCTCAACATATGCGTACGATGATGCTCAAGTTTGTTATATCATCATAAAGCAGATAGAGTTACATCTTGATACAATGAGCCAACTTTATAAACAGTACCTAGGCCATGTACTGGAACAAAATGAATCGTTTGCTTGTTATGCCTCGAAGAATTTGTTAAGAACAAATTAGTATGATATGTAGCCAGGTTGAGCATACCAATACAATTAATTGTGATATCAATAGTGGCCTCTAGATTCATATTAGTCTAGAAATAAAACACTGCCATTCAATGCACTATTGATGTAAACAATGCTAGGTGGTTCCTCCGTGTATAAAGATTATAAACTAATGTATAAGTAAAATGTAAACTACTACCTTGGGCATGACATCCTAGATTGAAAAATCATCAAGTACAATATTGAATTTCATATTGTATGTTGCGAAAGTGGCCTTTTTCTAATCTTTGATTTTGGTATCATCATGGTGATCTCCTTTTACAATCAAGTTTAGTGTCTTATATGATGGAGAATATATGGCAATCTAGTTTATTCCATAGATATGATGGCCATGCATTGCATTAATATATTGAACTCATCCCAGGTAAGTGTTTTATTCAATTTTTACTTATATTATGAGATATGCTACAAATAAATGGAGAGAATGAGGCCAAAGTAGCATGTGAGCTACAAGTTATGTTATAAAAGAGACATGTGAAAATTTTTCTATCTTGTATATTTTGATATTATACTTAGTAAGCTTATTTTTAAAATTTTTAATAGACTACTCATGGTATGTATATGAAGTTGATATTTTGTTTATGTTAAAATGGCTATATTGAATATAAGATATGGGTTATGAAATTAAGTTTTACTATCATCCTAGCTTGAGCGATGTTTAATGTCCTTTATTTATTTAGATATACCCTGATATATTTTGATTTATTAATATTAGGTGGAAGTTTCACAATAATGTTACAAAGGTGATCATTTTTTTATCTCGATGACCCTTCTCGTTGTGAATATGTTATGCATAAGGGTTTTGACATAAATCTTTCTTCAACTCTTTCAAATAAAGCTACTCTCAATTTTTGCATCTTTATAATTTCAAAACAAAGCTCAATCACGAGTATGCCTTGCATAAGACTACAGAATAGATGATCTACCATTGCTATTTGAGGGTTATGGAGAAATTGAAAAAATGGCTGGTTGCCCCTTCAACTACGAGTGCACTGACTAGTAGGTGGCGAGTTTTGATTCCATTATGACTAAAAGTGTTATACAAATTAAGAAGGCGACCATGATCATAAATATCATTAAGTTGTAGCAATAGCTATGACAAACACGACTTTGTATTGTAATTATGAATTGTGTTGTAATTTGTAGGTATGTAATTTTATTTGCAATAAGATTCTAGAGGGTTGAGCCTTAACATCCATAGCTGCCTAAATTAGCTAGCCATCTAAAGTTGGAGTTGATGAAGTAGCGAGAGTTTGATTCTTTCAAACTATAGTAGAATCCAATAATTTGGTGCTCCTTGTCCACTTGTCATGATCCTACACATGACACAAAAAGATGTTAAGATAGCAATCAAGAACTAAGAATAAAAAAAATAACTCCCATTATTAGAGAGAAATGATTAATTAAAAACATCTCATAATGAAGTATTCATAGAAAAGTTTTTGGTGAAAAAAATAACTATCATTTTTACAACTATTATAACAAACGAATGATCAAAATTTCTAATGATTTTAAATTATTTACAAAGGGGCTAATTATTTGTTAATTTCAAAAAACATTTTAATAAGTGATAAAAAAGGATAAATGATTAATATGTTGATAGAGACAACACTCTAACTCTATCAATTATTCAAGACTCCATGAATGTATAATTTGAGAAGGACGAAATACAAGGAGAAAGATTCAAACCAAGAACTTGTCATTTCAATAAAACATGCCCTTCACAAAAATTACATTAAAATTTTAGAAAAAAAATCATTAATCATAATAGGCCCATAAGGTGTTAATTATTGGGAAACATCTAAACAAAAAAATATGAACGACCCAAACATGAAAAATTCTGCAATTTCTTGAGCCCTATTTTTCCTTTTAGATGATAGTTTTATTATAAGCTGGTGAACTTAACCTCACTCTTAAAAGAGCTTCATTGCCTAGAAGACCATCAACGCTTATTTAGCTAAGACATGTAGGCCGATTCTATGTATTATTTAATATAAATGTTACAAATTTATGCATAATAACTCCAAACAAATATACTTAGTTTTAATACATTACCTTTACACTCTTCTTTAAAAATATGTATTCTAACACGGTAAGATATTTATCAAATCATATTATAAAACAATTTTTAAATAAAAAAATTAAAAAAAATATAAAAATTTTTCTCAAAATAACACAGCTAACATTCTTTAAATTTAGTTTTTTAATTAATTTAATATGAAATATAAATAAGTCAAATACAATCTTAATCAAGATCTTTTCTCGAATTCTCATGTGGATTAACGCCTTGGGCCCTAAACAGTTAAGACACCATTCTTCGCCTCCAACCTGACAACCTAAACCATGATGCAAACGTACATGCTTTTATAATTTTAATAATTCTTATAAAAATATATTTATAATATCATAAACTTGTGGAACATGGAATTAGAAAAGTAACATAAAAAAACAAAGCTCAAAATAAAAAAAATATTCAGCAAATATTAAAACACGCCTAAATTCCTAACTTAAAATCCATGATACGAAATGATCAATTTCAATAGAACCAAAAACCAGAAACTCAATAAATATCCAAAAGACAAACATAACCTTGATGAAATGACAAAAATACATTTGAGTTTGAAGTATATCATCAATTTCATTTCAATGAAGCAGATGAGCAGCCAAGGTCTTTGCAAATAGCAGATGATACAACCCCAACACCGGCAACAAATCTTATTCGTCTTCTTTTTCTTCTGCTAGATTACGGTTACAAGACAGGCTTGAAGTTGGGGCCGACACGAAATAATAACTAATAACACATTAGCCTCTCATGAAACCTTGAGGCTTCTCAAAAAAGAGCTAAAAAATAAAAGCTAAAAGAGATATTAAACATGAAGAGATACATTTGCTTTAGAATATCCATTGGCCATCATCCTTGGAGGATTTGTCTTGTTGCTATAATTTGGTAAACTACAATGCGGGCATATATAATCCAAACCATCAGTTTTGGCATAATCCTGTCACCATTTTAAGCAATTAAAATAATTAATCTCGATAACAATTCTAAAACTAGTTGCAAATGTGGTCCAAAATAACAGTAGAGGAAAATAGAAAACAAATAAATAAAACTTGATTTGTTTAGAGTTATTTGTTTCAATCATTTGGTCGACATAAAAATTAAAAAAAAAATTATATTTCAGCACAGAATCAGGTTTAACTTCATATCAATATTGCAATCTCAAACTAGGTAGCAAATCGACTTTTTTGGTTACACTTCCTTAAAAATGACACAAGTCTCACTAAAAAAAATTATAAGACAGTTTCTACGACGATTAAAATTCTTCATAAATTAATTTTATCAAAATAATAATAGTGAACTACTATGGAACAACAATGTTCAATCAAACATTAAAAGATTACCAAACAAAAAAGCACGAGACTCAACCAATATCTAACATAGCATTTTGACAATGCATTTAATAAACTCTTTTATCGTTAATTATCTAATACACCTACCAATAACTTTATGCAAATGCGTAGTTACATCATGCATTTTTAGATTGTTTTTTTTTTTTTAAAATAAGCATGAATTAGAAGGGTCTGATATAAAGATGTTCATACCTTGAAAGTACCAAGACCTTGACGTCTATCACATCCGAAGTGAGCCCACTCACCACATAAACCACAATTGACCCAATCACCAGGAGCGCTACTATTAAATTCTCAAGACACAGCACAATTTGTCAGTTGAGAAGGAAGAAATAAGTTTAGGGGTGGTTAGAAGGATCGACAAAAGTAGTCCTTGTTTACTAACCTATGACACAACAAGCAACACTCTCCATCAACATCATCATGTGCTAACTCGTACTCCAACAAATATGTCTCATAGTGCCTTTTAAGTGTATTCCCAACACCCTGCATGAATGAAGGAATCATTTGCATCACTTACAAATTTTGCCAATATGTTTTGTTCATCATTTCATTAGGACTACTTTTGGGTTGAGTTAAAATTGAAAGGCAATAGAAATATTTTTCATCATAATATTATCACTTCTGTTGTTGTTTTAATTGACTGAATTCATGAAAATTCAAATTTCCATAAAAATTCTATTTGTAAAATTTGCTCTAATATTCTCTGCCATAAGTTAGAAAAAGTTTGCGTGCACAAACATTTACCTTCAAGCTATGTAAGATTTTGTCATAAATATGAAATTATGAAATCAAAATTTTCAGTAAAATCAAAAAAAAAAATTCCTCCTATATTTTCCTTCAGTCAAACAAGCTTAAAGAAAACAAATTTAACTCACTTGTAAGTACTTCTCGTTTATTTTCTTTGCACTTTTCTTCTAATTTTATTCAAATCAAACAAATGGAATGGAAGAAAAATATAAAAGAAATAGAAAATGGCAGTAAAACAAAAATCAAATAAAAGTTTAACTTGTTTGGTTGGCATGAAAGGTGCAAAATATTGATTTCACTTTACTATATAAACTTAATTTTACCATAAATCTTCTTTATAAAACAAGTAAATTTTCTAGCTAATTAAAGTTCGTTAATTCATCTTGCCCAAACTACAATAGTGAAATGGTGATAGCAATACATGAGTGAGTTTCACTTTTTTATTTTCTCTCAAATCAACCATACCCTATATCTAGATGTGAAATTCATATATTATGTTAAATATAAAAAAGGAAGGATGAACCCAAACGTTGAGCAAACTTACAGTCATTCTATTGGTCAATGTATGGTTTCGCATCTTGGAGAAGACCTGCCCCTTCCAATTAATTCCATTACCAACGTAAAATCCACCTCTTGAAACTACCTGGACAATAAGTTGGTACACATCTCAAAACACCATGAGAAATCAAGCAATGATCAGTATAAACTCGTTTAGAAATAAAACAAGAATGTGGTGATGTTATAAGCAATCGAAGATAATGAACAAGTCGGTTAACCTCTCTGTACAAATTGTAGAGATCAAGCCGCTTTGCATTAAGTATGGCATCAGGAAACTCGGATAAACCTCCTTGTGGAACAAGTCTGCTGTGTCCTCTAAGAACTAAGAACTGCATAACATCCTTCAAGAACTCTTCCTACACATTGAGAAAAATATAAGGGAATGATACATTTGATCATGCCCACAATAAAATTTGCTTTAAAAAGATTCAAAAAGAACTATATGGTAGCTTACCTCAGGGCACACTTGGATAGGTGACCGATTACACCCATGCTTCTTCATTGGGAGTGGATTTAAAGGAATCATTTGCTCGGAATGGAAAGAATTTGACAGTGATTTCCTATGAGTTGAGGAAGCTGCAGGAAGAGAATTATTATTTTTAGTGGCAGGGACAATAGCGAGGTTAGGCTTCATCTGATTTCCCTCATATGCACTAGCCTCAGGTACTCCAGAGAAAGGAAGCATTTTATGCTGTCTCAAATGAGGAATAGGCCTCATTGCAGCGACCTTCAACTTCTTCCTTGAATGAGATGCAGGCACATTGTTCTTTGATCTTTTATCATTATCATTTCTGTCAATTTTCGCATGCATAATTCCATTTGCTCCAGCTAAATTGCAAGAACCAAAAGGTTTTGATACTGGGCCAGGCCTGGACCTCTCACTGACAAAAGAGGAACACCACCGTGGCATGCGATTAATATATACATCCTGAGTAGATGACTCCTTGATTTGTCTTGTACAGAAGAAAAGTAGACGATCAGCATCTTCTTTCTCAAAGGAAGCCACTGGAGTGCCTTGAACACTAGCAATTCCAAGTGCCACAAGACTGCGGTATGAAATCTCAGGTGCAAGATGCCTCAAAACCTGCACGTACAAATCAAAAAAATTTAAACTAAGTCTACCATAAGATAACATAGAGGAATTCAAGCCATTTGACATGCCAATCCCACAAACATGGGAACCAGTGGAACTAATTTAAAAGTCTACAAGTCATCTGGAGTTCTGTTAACTCCAGGTGACAACATCAAGAAAGAGATGGAAGCAGGAGAGCGACTCCCTAAAACACAGCATGAAACAAATGGAAAGGTCCAATTCAAGGAAAACAAAAAACAGTACTACGCTATAGTATACAGAAATTAAGTACCAATTAGATCAATTTGTTAGAAATAATGCATATGGAAAACCATCAACATATGCATGGCATAAACATAAATTAATATGAATAAAATAAACCATTCTCACAAAACCTCTTAAAATTCAATTTATTTACACCAAGCTCCGAACGAAAAAAAAGGAAAGCCAACGAAGATGAAAATATTGTAGAACAACCTGAGCCGCCCATGCTGGAACCTTCATGCATACTTCAAAGACAGATGCTCCACAGGCTATGGAGCTAAAACTCAGCGAATCAGGTAACGATGCCTTGTTTTCATCAAAGCTTGGAGGTGCATGGACTGGCTGACACTTCTCAATAAGCTCATATTTTATGTGATTCTCTAAAAGCTGTATTTTCATGCCAAAAGAATAACAAAACGTGAAATGTAGTAAATTTCAAAACTAGAATGGTTGAACAACAACATTAGGACACCATGCCTGATCATCAAAACAGGTCTGTGCGCTACCAGACACAAGAAGGGAGATGTGAGCAGAACTACAAGTAGTCAGATCACAACGCATTGTCACAACCCCACGTGTGAATGTTCCAGCCTGAAGAGGTGGTGGAGTTGCACTGAGATTACAAAAGATCAATGAAATGTTAGAAACTTTGAGCAACATATTATGAATAATTAAAAAATAAAGTGAGCAAAAACTTTGAACTATTTTTATTTATATTTGTCTTTGAGCAAAAGGCACAATGACATATTAGCCTTCAAAAAATTGAATAAATTTGGATAAAAAGAACTTTATGTCTTCAAATAGAGAAGACATTAGCATTATAGATTGACAAGTGGCATACTGCAATGTTTTCACCTGTTTCAGACAAAACTATAGCAGTAATCAAGAACTTCTGCCATTCCCTAAAATATAAACCACATGATTTCCACCAATGAGGAATGAATGACTAAGGCAATCTATTCGAGATACATCAGAAAAAAAAAGTGTTAAAAACTCATTGCACTGCTATAAACATTTACACTAACGATTCTTTCTAATATCCAGAATGCAGACAATCATGAGAAACTAAAAAAAAAAAAAAAACTCAGACTTTCAATATTTCTCATCTTAATTTGAAAGTATGCCAGGAGTAACAATAAATGTAGCAAAAATAAATAGACAATCCTAAGCATTGTAGACATTAACTACATTGCATCAAACTATACAGAAAATTGTGTTATACTAGTAAATTCCTAGGCCCTACAAAAAATTAAAAAGAAAAAGTACAACAATTCTTATAAATTACAAAACAAATGTCAAAGGCAATAAATTTCTTGCCGTACTAACTAGGATTCTCAAAACATGATACAGCATTACCACATCTATGAAACATACCATTCAACTTTAAAAAAAAGTGTTAATAATAGGACAACTGGTCAAATAACCAAAAATCTCAAAATATTGCTTTATTAAAAATAGGTCTGTAAAAATCAGATGCAGAATATCTAAAAAAAGGAGCCAAAAAGGAAACTTTTCTTTTCCAACATTTGAATAAAGACAATTCCAAACCTTATTTAAGTTTGAAACATTTATT
Source organism: Vanilla planifolia (assembly GCA_023846275.1). Classification (NCBI taxonomy): domain Eukaryota; kingdom Viridiplantae; phylum Streptophyta; class Magnoliopsida; order Asparagales; family Orchidaceae; genus Vanilla; species Vanilla planifolia. The sequence continues at coordinate 33,413,400 of CM043873.1, forward strand.
TCATAATATAATTATGATGCATAGCAGAACATAAACAATTAAAATCATCTTAAAAAAATCATACAATGCAAGTCTGAAGACATCCTAAGTCTCATCCATTCCTTCTAATCAGCTAGGTTGTCCTTCATTTAATCTCACATTGTTAGTAGCAATTTGTCATGAAAAGAATACTCTACTCAACGTTTCTTTGGTCATCAATAGGATGACCTCTGCTTCAAAAAAATCCATATTCTCCATCAAGGCTTGGACCTGCCTCATCAACAGTTTAAGTTGCTACTCTAATGTATGACTCGATTCTCCATCTTATCTCATGGGCATTTTGATCTTCACTTTAATAGATCAAAGACACTTTGATACTTTAAATATGATTTGGCTACATTTAGGCTTGCTAGCCTGGATCCATATCAGTTAAATCAACAGGTAGAGGAACTAAGGCATTTTAGGTGTTCTTTGGTGAATTACTCGAGGTAAATTGCAATGCCATCCAGAAAAAAGGAAAAAATATGTATTAAGTAACGATAGGCCTTAGGTGAAAAGTTTTCCCTCAAAAAACAAATACAGTATTAGGATTCTTCACGTGGAGAATGTGTTAAGAATAAGGTGATTCTCTATGGTAACAATTGCTTGCATGCATTAGAGAAACTTACCCAATGGTCATTTATAGAATCCTCTCTAAGATTCACATCCTATGAAAACGAATGAGTACATAGCACTACTATAAAGAAAATTAAAATGTTGACATCAAGCATACTGGGCCAACAACTAAGAATAAGCCATCAAAACCAAGATGGTAACTCCCAATACAACTATCAACTCAATAGTGACTTCTTGGGTCTCCTCGAGTCTACTCTTTTAGCTACCTTGTGTAATTATCTTAGCTTGTCATGAAGTGTTATTTCTTCAGTTTAATAAATCCATGTTGCGTTGTTTGCGTGCTATTGATCCGTTATACATATATTTAATAATTCCAGAATATACAATGGATAACCTCTATTTTAGAGGAATCAAATCTATATTAAGGTGTACAAAAGTCCCAAAGGAACCCTTTTTTTTCTAGACTTGGCATGACAAGATTCACTTTCTTTCTTAGATGACGGCTTGCTTTTTCCTCCTTTTTGTTCCCTTCAACAATTTTTCTTCTTGATCCTAAGGAACTAAAAAAGCCTAAGGTGGGGCTAAGGCTAGGGTTAGTGCACAACACAAAGTTCTCAAAAATAAGGGATTATAAGACAAAGTCAAAAAGTAACATAAAAAAGGGACAAGTTCCCATTCCAAAAGCATCTCAAGATCTCTCGAGGTAGTCCATAATGTGAAATTCTTGACACATTTCCTTCACTCAAAAGGAGTTGATATCATATCAATATTACCATCTAGTAACTACCTTTAACATTCAAGAGTTTCAAGTAGATCTCTTCATCAAGTACTATATTTTTTCTCTATTTCAATTATAATACTGACATCACAATTAAATCATTAATTTTTATAGAATTTTGAAGTATTAGCCAATATCACAAATTTACATTCTTTAATTATTTATGATTATTAGTTATAGTTTCTACAACCTCTATATTCTTACATTGACAAAACAAATTTTATATATATTCAATGTTATATTTATTAAAGTAAAATCACTTAAACTCCAAGGTTTCTACACAACTTTAGCTTGCCTTAGCTCACAATCTTATAAAAAAGTATAATATCATCAATAGAAAAGATAAAACAATGCTTATCATCTTGAATTCAACCATAACAACATATATAACTAAATCAAATAGACAATTATTCAAAAGAAAAGACTTAACGCGATCCAATTAAAAACAAAAAACTTTATTCAATCCTCCTAGAGTTGTGGACATCTTGATCCATTATATATGTTTTTAACAATTTCAAGATATGCAATCACTAACCTTTACATTATGGAATGAAATGTTTTAAGATGGAAGCCCATTTTTTCCTATGCCTAATAAAATAAGGTTCATTTTCTTTAGGGTGGTGAGCACCTGCTTTCCCCTTTTTGTTCTTATTTCCTCTAAAAGTTCTTCCTTTCAATCCTTAATTATCTAAAACTAACAAACTATAGAATTCTAAGAAAGGGCTACAGCCAAGGAATAATATAAAAAAGCTCCAAAAAATGGTCTATAAGGAAAATATTGAATCAAATAGACAAGTATTCAAAGGAAAGTCTTGATAAAGCCCAACTAAAATCAAAAAAACTTTAATCAATCCTCCTTGAGTCGTGGACATGTTGATTGATTATATTTTTATTTAATTACTTCAAGATATGCAATGGATAACCTTAAATGGCATGAAATATGCCTTAATTTCTTTATAGGGTGGTGGCTAGATGTTTAATCCCTTTTTGTTCTCTTTTCTTTTGCAAATTCTTCTTTTCAATCCCTAATTACATAAGGCTAAGGAACTATAGAAGTCTAAAAAAAGGCTAAAACTAAGACATAATATAAAGAAGTTCCAAAAAATGGTTTGTAAGGAAAAAAAAGTTTAAAAAGTATTGAATCAATAGACAATAATTCAAAGAAGAGACCAAAGAAAGTCTAATTAAAACAAAAAAAACTTTAATCAATACACTATGAGGAGTGGACATCTTGATCAATTACATATGTATTTAACTACTTCAAGATATGTAATGGATAACCTTTACTTTAGTGGAACGAAATATGCCTTGAGGTGGAGCCCCATCTTTTCTAGACTCAATAAACAACGTTCACTTTCTTTTTAGGGTGTAGGCTAATTTCTTTCTCTCTTTTGTTCTCTTTTTCTTTCACAAATTCTTCTTTTCCTTGATTATTAATGGCTAAGAAACCATAAAATTCTGAGAAAGGGCTATGGCTAAGGAACAATACAAAGAAGTTCCAAAAAGTAGTCTATAGGAAAAAAAATGTTAAGTACTAAATCAAATAGGCAAGTGTTCAAAAAAGAGACTTGACAAAGTCCAATTAAAATCAGAAAAACTGCAATCCAAGATCCTTGAGTCGTGGACACATTGATCTGTTATATATGTATCTAGCTATTTCAAGACATGCAATGGATAACTTTAGTGGAATAAATATGCCTTATGGTAGAGCTCCATTTTTTCTAGACTTGATAAAATAAGATTCACTTTCTTTCTTGGTTGGTGACCAGCTGTTGCCCCCTTTTTGTTCTCTTCTTTTGTGCAAATTCTTCTTCTCAATTCCTAGTTACCTGAGGTTGAGGGACTACAGAAGTCTAAGAAAAGACTAAGGCTAAGGTACAACACAAAGAAGTTCCAAAAACTGATTTATAAGGAAAAAAAAATGTTAAAATGCATCTTAAATACAATGAAGAGCCAAAGTCCCCATTCTATAGTATATTAAACATAAAAATTTCCCAAATACTAAACAAAGATATAAATGAAAAAAATTCCTAAAATAATTTATTATACAACAAATACAATAAACACACAAAAACATACCTAACTCGGTTGTGAAGTTTGCTCCCACGAATCTGCAAGTGTAAATATATGCATAAGTATTTGTAACAGTAAAAAAATAGCCATTGCAAAATATTTTACACCCAAAAAAAGTGATACTAATCATTAAACAAGCCATTTAATCATTTTAAAATTTAGAATTCCATGACCCTAATAGATTGCACTAAAGAAAAGAAACATGAATGTTGCTTTTTGGAAATAATAAAGCATACATGAAGCATTTAGAGGCACAGAATTTGACCAAAACGTTTCATGAATGTTGCAGCTTAGCTCCATATGATACCGACATCTTAAAATCATAAAAGTTGTTCCGGTTCATTTGCATATCACTTGAAAGAGTCAAAACACAATGTTCAAAAAATAATCTCTAAAAAAGAGATGCGAGTAGATAAAAAAAAACATAATCATTTCAATCTTCAAATATACAATGTTCATATCACTGTGCTAAATAACATAATTTTTATATGTATTTAATAGAAAAAAAAGAATCAAATGGATAAAACAATTATATTGCATGCTATCAAAATGTTTGAGGTCTTAGCTATACGTTCCAATAAAGAATCCAAAAGCAACATGGAGAACTTGAGTAACAGCAAGACATAATAGATCACATGAAAGGAAAGATGCCAGTATTGGGCTGAGTGGTGTAACATCAAACAAAGAGATTCCATTGTCATCCCCATGCATGCAACTAAGTACCACATTGCTGTTCCATGCATTATTGAACAAAAAGAGTACCACAAGTCAATCAGGAATACCACACTACGGTTTTTATCTTTAGGCCAATTCAGGAATAAAATTAGTGATAGGGATGGGAATACAGAAAATGTAGGCTTCACAAAATAAAAAAATGCCCTTCACTATTATGAAATTTTTTTCTTCAACAAGTCAATTAAGAACAAGGTATGAAAATACCATTAAGAAAAAAAAGGTTAAGCGTTCTATGGATGTAAGGGAGCCAATGATGCTCTATTGTATGGAAAACAGTTCACAAAGGACAAGCATGCATTAGCTGACACGAGCATGCTAAATGAGTGAATACCTATAAATGAATAAAATTAGAATTAGTGCATTTGAATGTCCAAACAAGCCAAATAGATCTGATAATTCAAAAATGTTAAGACATAAACCAGAAGATGCTAAGCAACAAGGCATAATGATAGATCTCTTTCGTTTAATGTTGGCCTGTTTAGTGATAACTTAATAAGAGCTGAAAATTTAATATAGCAAAAAGGCACAATAGGATTCAATTAGCAAAAGTTATTATGTGGGAAGAATGTTAGATACTAGTAAAGAGTACTTTGATTACTTCGATTAATCTGAATGCACATTTTCTATTGTTGAAACAGAATTTAACATATAAACTTTCATTAGTAAAACAGCAAGCATGAAGATGCCTCAATATCCATATTTAAGATATTCATTATATAAACATTTATTTCATCCAATTTGCAAAAAATGACCGTTCAGATAAAGTAACTTTATCTAGTTTGACCAATTTAAAAGTTCAAGCTTAGCTGACTGTTAATCTAACACATAATAATATAAAACAATATCAATTCATTTAACTTACTTCGATGTTTAGAAGAGCATTGAGGCCATCCTCTAAAGAACCCAACAAGCAAGCATCCTGAAAGATATCAAAGGTACCCAAAAACTATATGCATTACAATTTAAAAGATTACTACCAAAAAAAGAAAATGAAGAATGGCTCCAAACCCACCAAGGTGCATGGTAAACCACATAGGAGAAACCTCATGTTTACATCTTCATCATATATTTTGATAGAAGGAAAAGCATCAGACAAGCCATCATCCTCAATGACTTCTCTTTCAGGAGGAGAGATATCAATCCTGGGAGCATCTCCTAGAAGTCGAGGTCCAAACTTATTGATAATTTTTATGCTGTTATCAGGCAACACATGGTTGTTCCTTACACAATAGAGTTGAAAAGAAGCATTTGCAAGTTGAAAGGCATCCCATGTGTGGCTACATGAACTGCAAAACCAAAAGAACTTCAAAACTAACCACAATGTTGTGCTGTGTAGTAAAAGATTCAGTCAATTTACAAGTACCTTTGTACAACTGATAGTAATGCATGGAGAAAGTTGGAAGATGCATAAGATAAAAAGGAATTCTTCCAATATATCACATACGGAACCCCCTAAAACAAGGAATACAATGTCATGCAGTAAACCATCTTGATTTAAAATAAAACTCTCATATTATGAAACAGAAGAAGGATGCAAACAATATTAGTTTATTCTAGAGAAAAAATCAGTAGAAGTAGGGAAAAAAAAGTGGTTATTTTCTTGTAAGAATGACTAATAAAAATTCTTAGTACCAGAAAAACACTTCAGATAATGTATATTATTGATGTGCAAAATTTGAGGCATGGCAGTGAACAAAACATAAAAGTAGCACACCATTATATTAGTTAGATGTCTGTGATATGTACCTTAGAGTGAATTGCCTGTGCAATCTTCTCACTGTTTGGGACTTCCAGGTAAACCTTTAGGAAATTTCAAATAAATTAGTACCAAATATTTAATCTACAAACACCACGACCACAAAAACCTAGAAAAGATCATATATGTAGTTCACCAATGCATGAATCAACATCATACTATTCTCAAGCTTGAACAATAATAGAAGTACATCAATAGCAATGACAATGGTGACAAAACGCAGGTTTAACTGTCCAGTAGCTCATGGACATCATACTTGTATTCCTCGACAGTAGAAATCATTGAAAGGCAGTGGCTTACAAAAAGTGGAACCTTTGTGTAATCAAATAAAGGACCTTTGTAGCAATTATCAAACCAATGATAAGCATTTTAAATAAGAAACTGAATATCAAATACCTAATATGAGAAAGCATGCTTTTATGTGTTCTGCTCAACATATTGGAACCATTCCTGTTAAGGACCAAGTTTGTTCTGCATGCATGTTGCAACCAATATTAGATTAGATTTTGGGCTACAACTGTCAATCATTAAGGCTCTCCAAGATATACAAAATCACTGTTTTTGTCACGGATTCAGGTTAAATTCTACCATAGTCATTCTCATGTATCTGACATGTATCAATTTTGCAAATCTACCATTATGAAACAAACTTTCTACTATATTTCAGGAAAGCCCCCATCAAACCTCCATTATAACATAACTTTAGATTAAAAGAAATCATTTTACATTTTTTTAACAAAAGCACTTATTATAGCTTATTTTCATAACCTTAACCACTAACACATCAAAAAACTATGATCACTAAAGTTTAGCATTGTTTAATGCAATGTTTTCATTTTATTTTTGATGGCTTAAAATGTATAAACCAATTTTCCTTAACCTTAAAACATTAGTTATCAAGTCTTCATTTATCTTACACTAAACTCTAAAAAGAGGATCTGGCTGATTCTGTCGTATTGCTGATTTCTCCTTCCCACTCTTCATTATGAATTTAGCACCTGCTAAACTGCTATATTAATAAAGTATGTGTTCATTGGTGAGACAGAACAATCTACCATCAATTTATACCATCTTCAAGCACAAGATCCAACAAGGCACACTTACTGGTGACTAAGAGGTGGTTGAAGCAGGTCAAATGAATAACTCAAAAGGTTTTTAACTTATTTAATGTTTCTATTTGCTTATTTAAGCTATATTTGTACAACAATTATTCCATACATCCTCCAAATATTACTAATAACTCAAATTTTATTTGTTCTTTACAAATTATTTCATTAATGTCACAAACAATACCGTTACTACTATGCCATCAAAGTTCGCTACCGTACCGTGGGGTAAAATCCTATAAGCAGATCAAGCAAAGAAATACTGAATAAAATCTTATTAATTTAAGAAAATTCAAGATACGTTGATTATCCCAAATGAACATTAAATGTCAACATAACCCAATAAAGAAGGTTATTTCCGAACTTTTTGTTTAAACACCTTCAACTAGCCTTGCAATTCCAAAATATTGAGGGAATGAAAGAGATAAGAAGTTCTTCATTTAAAATAATGATTACAGTATACTAAACATTAAAATACTAAATAATCAATTTAACTATCGGTATTTTTCTTCTGCTAAAAATACCAAAAATGTCACAGCAAAACCAAAATTCCTTATCTGTTGTAGTATAATAACATCCAAACACTAGAAAAAATAAAGATGCTTACAATTGTAGGCAAAGGAGAAGAAATAAGTGCGCTGAGGGTCTGAGGTTCTGATACATCAGTAGTATCCCATAGAAGGGTGCCAAATTCTCTATCATCTTCAAGTTGTTCTCCTTGAAAATATAATATATTTGGTTCTAAAGTTTTCTGTGTATCCCGAAAAGAATCAATTGTAGGGTTCCTAAGCGTATGAACCTGTGTTGCAACAACTGAAAGGTCACCACAACAAAAAATGGTAAAAACAGACAAGCAATGCATAGTATAGTAGCTGATAGTGTAAGGTTTAAACAAGTGAGTGGCAAATCTCAAACGCAAATTGCCAGAAAAAAAATAAATAAATAAACAACCTCCAAGCGACCAGCTGAAACAAGCTCTGGGAAGTGATACGAAGCCGGGTACCTCACCTCTGCCTTCTGCCTATCTGCAAATTTCCCGCACAAAACAGCCAGGAGAGTACAGTGCTGCTTGGGGAGACCTTGGAAATGGGACATGATGCGCAAAACTCACAGACGCGTAAACGAAGTTATACCATCACGTTCACCCTCACAAAACCACGAAAAATTTTCTAACTGCATCCAAAGCATTGGCTAAATGAGAAAAACAAAATCATGCCGTCTGCATAAATGTAACTAAAACCCTAAGCCACTTACATAAGAGTCAGAAACACCGTCCAAATAGTAGAGCAACCCAGACTAAATCATCCAATTAACGCCCCGAATTGGAGAAAATACTAAAAAAAATATAACAGAAGACGGACAAAATCTAAGTCGAAAAGGAAAATTAGGCAACTAGACCAAGGAAAACCGAGAAAAATAAATCAACACGAGAGCCAGACGAGAGGTGTTCAGGGTTTGCAAGGGAAGAGAAAAGTAACTGAAGATCAGGAGCAAACCCTAAAGCACAATTACCAATCCTTGAGAAGAATCTACAAAACCTTTAAAAAAAATGTTGTCAAAGGTTGACGACTATATCGATCGAATCTCATCAGTTTTTCTCGGCTCACATGTGCACTCAAAGAGAACACAAAAAAAACGCAAGGAATTATACGAAAACCCCGATAAAAAAGGCTAGCGATCGACCAAAGAGGTAATAAAAACTAAATCCAACAAAAACGAGAGTAAAACCAAAATTATAGAAACCAGAACTCGTTAGGCAACAGCGAGGCAGAGGATGCGGATGAGATATACCAAAAGATTCGATGAGCGGAGATTAGCAGGACATCATAGCAGGCTTAAAGCCAAAAGCAGATATGTTAAACAGATTGAAAATAATATCAAAATATGTAATTAGTACGGAGGGGAACGAAGAGATTAGAATGACGATTGAATTTTGAAAGCCGGTGAGGGTAAATCGTTGACAGAGGGAAACGGTGCTTCGTTATTTCGCGAGTTTTGGTTAGACGATTTGAACTTTTGCTTTTCTTTTTTTGGACGAATCCTTTTCTTCCCTGTCTTGCTTTTGCCGATTGGAGTCATGAAGATTACTGCACCCGCTACTGTCCTTACTGCACGATGCCCGAACCCCATCTCTTCGCGTGCAGTTTTGTGATCCCGCGGTCACTCTCTTGATCGATCGGTTTCCGTGGAGTTGTGTAGTATTTTAAAAGCCGAAATCGACGATTGATCAGCATCTCGCAGTAAAAGACGAGTGTTCCTGGAGACTGCTTCAAGCTTTTGAAAGGAGCAAATGAGTCTTTACTCTTGCGGGACCCACATCACGGAAACCGGCCGACGACTTGCAATTTTGATAACGAGTCATTTGCAGGTTTCAATTCTTTTTTAAATTTATTTTTATGATAATTTTTTATAGTTTTTTAACACAAAATTATATTTGAATAGAGAATCAATAGTAGTTACTATTGAAAAAAATATATTAAATATTTTTTACAAGATAAAAAATAATTCATTATAAATGAAAGAACAGATAATTATATATAAATTTACAAATTTTAATTAACAATATTAAGCAGCATATATTTTATTATAAAAAATCTTTAAAAAATTAGAAAACAAATATAACTAGTGATGCTTGAAAATTTTTTTAATATTTTAAGATTGATTACAAAATGAGTTATTATAATAAGACATCTTTTTTCTCATTTTTATTAGAGTAATAAAACTTACTTTTGCTTTAACTATATCTCTTCAATAACAAGCATGGATCATCTAGCTCCACACTTCTTTCTATATCTTCTTTTTTATTGATGTTGCTCATTTCTTTAATAAATAAGAGTGGGGACATGACATTTTCAAAGAACTTTAATTAAATAAATAATGAAAAATGTACTCTACGCCTTCTAGTAATTGAATTTATCTATATTTTAATAAAAAAAAATTTTCCTTGTCTATCATAAATCAATGAGTTAGTTATTTATCATCATTTATAACTATTGTCAATACTTAAAGTCACGTCTTACCCGTTATCTCTTTAATTCTTGCCTTTTTGAATATTTAAGGGAAAAACATAATCTTAGTGTATCAAGAGGACAATGTTAATCTACTTAGGTGAAGAATGATAGTTGACCATACTCATAATCAATCATAATCTACTAATTCTTTAAAATTTGACTAACAAAAAGTTTTAAATTCTAGAAAACAAATAGATGAAGTATCATATAGAAATTGTCTATTTTTTCATATACATAGAATTTAATTTCACAACTTTATCAACTATATATATAACAAAATCTATTACCACTAAATCATAATATCATTATAAAATTATATCACCTAATAAAAACCTCATTATCACATTAAATATCACATCATCATAATAAAATTGCATCACCACAAAAAATAAAAACACATCGTCATGATGAAATACACATCATATACTCTCCAAAAAATATATATGCATGTGTATTACATTATAATCCATATTATTAATTAATTATTTATAAAATATGTTATTTTTAATCTCAAGTACTTACTCATGTATCTCTAAGTATCCCTATTTAATTTGTACCTATATCATGTCCTATAATATAAATAAAAAAATAAATATAAAAACTTAATAGATATAAACTATTAATTGAAATAATTAGGTAAGAAAATGATATGTCATAAAATACATAAAGTCTTAAGCATTATATAAATATACATGACATTTAAAATGGGGTCATATATGCACCTTTCATTCGACTAGCTAATATATACTATCATTTTTAATTGAATAAATACTTGTGAATTTTAAGTAATTAAGTTTAGTCATTATTAATTAAATATAAGATAAAAATCGTATATTACAATGGTCGTAGATTGTATTATATAATAAATAAAAAAATAAAACAGTAATCAACTGTAAATAATCTCTAATGTGATATTTTGTAATTGTATATTACAATAGGATAGATTGCAACATTTGATAATAATAATAATATAAAAAAAATAAGAGTTAGTTTAAGTTATACTATAAATGCACTCATATGAAGTTAAGGTATTGTACAAGTATGATAATGAGAAAAGAAAATATAATAATCAAATTAGTATGATCAATTAAAGGAGGTAGAGAATTATCATGTATGATGGGTGACTATTACTGTGTAGATCATATAAGTAAGAATATTGAAATATACAAGTAGATCCATGGAATTATTGGTTGGTAATAAACTATATGATAGATAATATAACATGATAAACATATTATACTAGTATAATAATGAGATGATGATTAAATCATGATTTTGTAATTAGTTGCTCTCAATCTTAGATGTTAAATGTGTACTAGATCTAAAAGTTGGAAAATGACTAGTTTGTTAAGAGAATCTCTTAGAAAAAGAAAAAGAATCTTATCATGAGTAAAACGATCTCAATACTTGGAAAAAGAAGAACTTACATTTGAAAAACACCTCTATTTGGGTTATAAAAGAGGATAATCCTAGAGATTATCTTAAATCAGTTAAAATCTACTTAAGAAGAAAAAAATTATCTTATTAAATTGTATATGAGAATTTTGAAAAATGAATATGATTTTATTCCATAAAATTACTATATATAAAGGGGAAAATATGTTTTACCATGACAAAGGATAATCATAACTAGAATGTAATGTTTTTTGACATTATTTTCTTACAAAAAATTATTAAAGGACCCATGTAAAATCTATTTAAATATCCAACCTAAGAGTACAAACTAAGTTGAATGAATATATGGTAGCATTCATTATTTGTATTTGTAAACATTGGAATTAAAAGAATTCTGTGAGCATATAAGGGACTCCTTTTGTTATATTTGTTTGCAATTTTGCAAGAAATTTATGTTAATTTTTATTATAGTCTCACATGAAAATGTAAAAAAATATTTCATAACTAAATGCTTGCAATCATTGCATTACTTCGATTGATGTATATGTGAATTCAATTGTTTGAACTTGAAACATGGGTTATTAGTGCAAATTCTATCTTAATAGAGGCATATTTTCTAATTAAAAGCATGATAGATCATAATGCTTTCTAGTTATGTGAATATATTGTAAAATAATCTTATTCGTAGCATCACAATTCTTGTAAAGTCTTCAAACCATGGAAGGATTAATTTATGAATAACTTAACCCTCTTAATCCAATTATGATATTATCGTATATTTGAATACATAGCATGCTAGAATTAAGATCTTTAGAGATCTCCTTATCCTTTAAGTGATTAAGAATGCTAAGATTAATTGTTAGCATGTGTAGTTACCTTGTTTAATAGATGAATAACTTAAAGGTTTAATCACATGTTATTAATTGATGAAAACCAAGACTTCATGTTGAATGAAAAGTTAATCCCATGCTTGTATGTAGATTTTTCAAAGCATAATTAATATATGATAATATAGATTAAGTGTAATATTCACTTCTTGATTGTTATGTGATTAACTTAAGAGTTTTATAATATCATGAACAAATAATGTGAAAAATTAAGACTTGATTTCATGTTGGCATATAAATTTTTTTTGTTTAAAATATGTATGTGATGTGAGATATTATGGTTATGTATGATAATACCCATAATTTACATTACATAGCATGACATGATAGATCTAGGTTTTGTTATTACAAAATCATGTATGGAAGTATATATAAAATACTAAGTGAACAAATGAAACCTTAGCTTAAGAGATTAACCATGTATTAGAAATTAAAAAATTTAGTCAAAATCTTATATATTATTATAGCCAAGTATTCATTCCTTTACTTAAGGTATGTTTTAGAAGCATTAAGCCATGGCTTGATTGAGTAATATGAAGCACATGTTCAACTAATAAGAGAATCTAGATATCTCTTAAGATATATATGACCATTGGCTTTTAGTTAGGAAGCTTGAAAGGGCTTAATTTAGGACTTTAAAAGAAGACATAGTCAGGCACAAATACATTAGGAAGTAAAGAGATTAGGTATGAGAAGTAGTTTTAAGGCTAAAAATAGGATTTAAGGTCTAATAGTTTCCTAATAACTTTTGGAAAGTGAATTTGAGATGCTTAAACAATACTTTAAAAGGTAAGCTTAGCATCAAAATTAAGCTTAAAAGCTTAAGAATAATTCATGGAAAGAAACTTATAATAAAAAGTCCTAGAGTTAGACTAAGATAATATTATTTAATGAGCCTTTATATACATTATAAATAAAACTCTAAATGTAAGCTCTTGGTGAAGACCTTAGGAGAAGGTAAGAGAGATTCGAATAAGATTTAGGGATGTGTTAGATTTAATCAAGGACCTAATAAAGTAAAAATATTGGTTAAACTATTAGGTTGACCAGCTTCTTTGGGAAAGACTACGAGTGACCTTAATTAGACTCTTTATCTATGTGATAACATTATAGATGGTGATCTAAGAAATATGTGATAGCTCAAGAGAGGTCTTAAGATAGATATTATAACTTAGGATTGTCTTAGAGACAAAAGAGTCATTAATAAATCTTATATGAATCTAGACTTAATATAATAATAATCCATTATACATTGAACCTAAGAGTTAAAGCTAAAACTATGTGAACATTAAGGATAATCTGGATAGGTAATATATTATATGAAATCAAGAAAGACTAAATATGAAAAAATGGCAAAGATATTCAAAATAATGGAATTAAGGTTGGTAGAAACCTTAATACATCCAAATGATGGAAACCTTGGATAGCTAAAATAAGATCAGAGTTTAAACTCTAGATTGTCTCAATTAAGACATAGAGAATCTTATATAATGGATTTAGGGTTAAGAAAAATCTTTAGCCTGCTAAATTATTCATTAGTTGAGAACTCTTTATATGTTACATTCAAATTGAGAAAAGCTAAGTAATGTTAGGTAATTATAGATTATTGTAAGCCAAATTTTATGAGTTATGGATGTGATTTAATTAAATAAAAACTAAATATAGTATATCCTTGATTATTCATACTCAATTAAGATGGTTACTTTACTTTTTTAGCTTAGAGATAATAATTACATTTGGTTAATTAAGCTTGTAGGAAGGGTGTTAGATTATATAATAAGAATCTTTATTATTGGCCAAAAGCCATTATATAAATAATTTTAAGAGAGAATAATTACACATTTATTGTACTCAAGAATAAGTGACGTGTTATGATTATAGTGAGAAATAAATATTATTATTAAGGACTCCTAAAATCCAATGAGTTGGCCTATATGATTAATATTATCTTGAGAAGTATGAAAATATATGATATGATTTGAGTTCTAGGTCTTGTCATGATTCTCTTAGACTAGATAGTGTATCAGATCAGTAAATAAATAATAAGTATTGATTAGTCATATCATAAGATTATGTATTAACTTAGCTGATAGTGATATATTTATGAGAGTTAGCATTTGAACTCACTCATTTATATTATTTATTAATTATTATATCTATATTTTTTTAATTATTATATGTAAATTTTATAATATTTTTAAGGATTTCTTACTGAGCTTCCTAGTGTATTTCTCTTACATTTTTATAAGATCAAAGAGCTAGGCATTAAGTAAGAGTCAATATTGAGATTATCAATATTAATGCATCAACTAGATGATATATCTTCTTATATTCATCATTAATAGTTATAGAGTTAGTTTATATAATAATCAATTGTATTATTAATAAATATGGGACTATTATATTTGGATTTGATCATTACTTCATCATTGTGTTATCTCTTGTTAGATTTTGATATTTATTTATTATACTATTTTTAATTAGATTTAGGTTGTATAACTGATGATCATTGGATATTAGTATCTTGTTATAGTTATTTATGTACATGTATATTGCATATTATGAATATTTAGATTTTTGGTTATAATTAAGGTTTTGAGAAAAATAATTGGGTGTAACAATATCTCTTTGAAAATATAACAAAAATGTTCAAATGCAAATGTATACTATGTGAAAGCCTTTAATATTTTAAAACACAATCATTTTCATATTTTTTTATATACACTAACTGGCATAATATATATATATATATATATATATATATATATATATATATATATATATATATATATATATATATATATATATATATATATATATCAAATTTTATTCAAACTAAATCATTTTTATTTCTAATTAATATTTCTTTACAAATAATAAGCACATTGCGTTCATCTAATGATTCTTATTTTTGGGATCCCCATCTCATCTCTCTTAGCATTTTATCATATCCATTGATATATCATATAATAAGTGGCCATTAAATCATGTAATAAGTGGCATGCATATACATCATCACCATAAATCTCAACCACCAAATCACATAGTAAACTATAACTCTTGATCACATAATAAGTTTGTAACTCTTGATATCATAATAAGAAACTTAATCCATAAGGTCCAAAGTCAGTGATACCAATACTACTAATTCACATAGTAAGTGATAAATGCAAAATCACACAACTAATGGTGTTATATGATAAGGCCAAAGAGAAAACACATTTTTAATGTTAACTTTATTTGTCTAAAAATATTAGACTTAAAGCTTGAATTCTTTACTTTCTCTTTTTTATATTATCTTTATTATATCACATAAGAATTTTCTTTTATTATGTTAATTATTCTAATTTATGCATATATATATATATATATATATATATATATATATATATATATATATATATATATAATTATACTCATTGTGTATAAAATTATTGAGATTCATATTCTTATATTTTTTACCATTATCATACAACAAACAATATGCTAAGTAGCTCATGTTATATTATTTATGAAAACATATATTATGTATGCACATGTCAGTATGTCATGCAATTCAAATTAAGAAAGTAGTATACAAGTACAAAGGAATAGTTACTCAAATCATGTTATTCAATATGACAATCATACAAAAAATTATTACTTACATTATACTTTAATTTAGTTTATTTACTAGGATCCTTGGAGACTAATCTGTGCTAGCTCTTTGTTTCCTTTGCTTCATATATCACAAAGATAACATAAAAGGTTCTTAATCACTTCTTTGTTTACTCAATAATTTCTTAATTATTACATTATATCAATACATTATAAAGTAGCTTTCAATTCCCATGAATCTATAAAAAAATATTAATGAAAACAATTATACCTCAGCTTAATTCCATTATTCTTCGTTGTGGTGGTCTGTAATAAGCCATAACAATCTCTTTTGCTAAATATTCTACATAACCTTCATGATGATTAACAAATTTCTCGTGCATTTTCTTGTGAAATCTTATATCATGATTGCTAAAAATTCTAATTGAAATAAATAAAAGAAAATTAGAAAATTGCATGTTTACCTTCTTCCTTACTATTATACTCACGACAAGAGCTTTTAAGCATTATTTTCTGACATTTCAATAGCAAAAGTTTCACGAAACTCCTTACTATTTCCCTTCCTCGATCAGGACAATAACCCTACATGGAAAGCATAAGGGGTAACACTTGATTAAGGGTTTTTTTTAAATCTCTCCTCCTATAAGGAATTACCTCACAAGAGATGCTAATTATAATTAAAGAACTTATTGTCATCACTAGAGACTATTCGTTCCCTCGATTTCCTTCATACTAATTTGACTTGATAGAAGAAAATTTTGAGCTTCTAATAAGGCCTCTAGAGTCACCAAATTAGCCTTGTCATTTTTCCTCTTTACAACTTTGCCCATTCTCCTTTGGATTTACATGACAGCTTCTTAAGAAATTGATCTCAAGGAGGCAAAGTCCAAGGTTAGGAAGATAATATCAAAATTAGGGCTACTGGAAGGTAATGAGTGATTTTTAATAAGCATAAATGGATAATTACTTTAATAATTTATATTTTTTTTTTTTTCTTTAATAATTCATGAAAATTTTAAATAGTTTCCAAAAAAACTTGAGATGAAAGTAACAGTAGACTCCTTACGATGTGCTCTTTTCAAATATGTATTCTCAATCAAATTCTAGAGTATTTTGTTGGACATGTTTTTAATATGTATAAAATAATATTATTATATCATGTTCTAGATAAAGTTTAAAATATTAATATTAGACATCTAATTAAAGGTAATACTAAAGTGATGAAATATTGGTTATTATACTTGACTAATTATGTTTATTATGCATAATATAATAATAAGGCAATTGATGCTATGATAAATTACTCATCCTTTAGTTATGCAACTTGATTTTGGGACAAACTCTTTTTATGCTTAGCATGGAGTTCGATTGTATGTTTTAATTAGTTTACTTGGACTCCACACATTGGTTTTATATGATTTAATCCACTTATAATTTGTAAATATGGTTGAAATCTAAACATATGTACATATAGATAGTTAAGATTTTGTTGTTTTATGATTAATATCCATACTCACATTTAATGGTCACATACATTTTATATGGGATCATTGAGTCAAAATAATTAATGATACATCACAAATTATAAACTATAAATAAGGCTTGCATTTATATATTTTACAATAATTTTCTTTCTAGAACCTTTTCAACTATTCCTTTAATTTAGGATAATAATTTCTACAATAGATTTTGATGAGAGAAGAAGAAATCATGCATTAGATTAGAGATTAAAGATTGAGTGAGATTAATTAATATATATGTTAGTTATGCAAGAATTTTAAAAAATATAGTATAGAAAATAAAACCATAATAGTACATGAAGTAGGCTTTTAACTTCCAATAATAATTTTATAAAATTAGAAAAGAAGTCAAATATGCATAATCAAACCAATCTTGTTAACTTAAACTAAATTATAACAATCAAAATTATCATGGAACACATAATATAATTTTATTAATGCATGTGTAAATACATTAGAATGTAGCTAAAATCTTTGCAACAATAAGGTTTCATCCAAGCTATTGGTTAGTCATCATTGGTCTATCATTAGTGATCATCAAGATAATCCCTAGCTCATTGTGATACAATTAGTGGTGATCTTTTGCGATGATATTGATGAATGAAAAATATTCTTTGGTGTTTATTGTTGGGAAAAGTCCAATTAAAAGACTCGTTAGAGTGGATAGAAATCTAAACAAATCATTGAATTATTTTTATTTTTCATTTGAGTGTTGAAACACTTTTAATAAAAAAGTATTTCTATAAAATGAATAATTGATAAATAACAAAAAACATAATCTTATTAATAATGTTAACCAATATTTAATGACATATAGCCTAAACACTAAGTAATAATAAACAAACATGCCAAAAATAATAATAAAAGGTTAAAAGCTCAAAAGCAAACACTAGAAATGCAATAACTAAAATTTGTAAATATTATCACGTTATTTTTGTCATTTTTATATCTACATAATTTTATTTATATGATCATATCTATAACTGAATAATTTTTATTATATAGAATCAAAAGAAAACAAAATAAATTAATTAATAAGATTTTTTTATTTTTTTGAATTACGAATCATAACTATCATAATAATATTTGAAAATAATTAGTTAATAAAAAATGATAAATTATTATCCTTGATTTTTTTTTATAAAAAAATATGATGAATAGGAAGGATATTTTGAAAATAATAATTTATATTAACTTAGCAGGATAGATGGCGAAGAGTCTTGGAAAGGTCCAAAGAAACGGTCTCATCAGCCACAGCTTTTTGCCAATGTATAATAGCGGTCACAATCTTTGCAGCGGTTTGGCAGGAAGGCCACAGAGGGATCTTTCAAATATCTGCACGGTGCAGAGCGTGGTCGACCGGAATGCGGCGAGCTACCAGCTTGCTGTGGAAGTCGACGGCGGTTTGTAGATGGGAGGACCTCAGTCGAGCGAGGTTTTAAGCTTATGAAATGTTCCAGTCGATAGCGGCGGCTACGTGGCGTCGCACGGCATTGGTGAGCTCAAGAGGTGGCCGATGAACGGCTAAGTCTTCTGTAGGTCATGGAGTGGGAGGCGTTGGTATGGCGAAGTTTTTGGGGGTCGAGCTTTGCTATTTCTTTCAGCAGACTACCCTTCTTCCTGCTATATTCAACGCAGCTCATTGTATGAGTTGCACACAGCTCATTGTATGAGTTTTTTTTTTTTTTTTTGAATTCAAAGCTCATTGTATGAGTTGCACACAGCTCATTGTATGAGTTGCATCTCTACTATGCCTTTCTTTTTTAGTGTTATTTAATTTTTTTGGTTTCTCAACAAGTTATCTATACATTATTTTAATAGATTGTTTCAACTATTTATTAAATTGTTCATAACATTTATATATTTTCTTTTGTGTACCTTTGATTTTTGACAGGAAAAAGTGTGATGATTTTTTATAAGGAAAAGCTAGGAGGTTTTTGTGGAATAATAATTTGTACTTAAAGCTACGGCCCTAGTTTTGAGGAGGTGGTGGTCACGAAATGCCTTGGAAGGGTTCAAAGCAAAGGTCATGGCAATCGTAGCGTTCAGTCCTTGTATTAATGCGGTCACAAACTGCACGGTTGGCTTGCGTGATCAGAAGACATGGAGCAGCTTATGCAATTGGTGTTGTATTTATGAAAATATAATACTAGCTAAAATATCAAGTAAATCATTTCTTTGAGATACTGTCTAATCAGACTAGTCACTATGTTTTTTTTTTTAATATTTTTTTTGCCTGTGGTTTTCAGGACAATTCATATGTTCTGAGGAAAAGGATGAAGAAGTTTCAAGTGAAAAAGAAATTTGGTACAGTTGAATCGAAATGGTCGCCCCCAGTCGCCGTTGGCCAGCCCGACTTCCATGTGTTTGCGTCGGTGATGCATCTGCGTATCCGATGATAATGGAGAGATTATAATTCTTTTACCGAAATGTTTTTAATATTTATTTTTTTATTATTGAAGTTTATTTAGTTGATATCATATTATGAAAATTATATTTTTAAAAATATTAATATAATTTTTTGAAAATAGAAATAGAAAAAAAATTGTGTATAAAATATATATTTTTAACAAATTAATGTGTAAAAATAGAATTTTTATTGTTTCAACTGTATAATATTTTGAAAGATAAAAATTGTTTTTTTAGCTGCGAAACAAATAATAATTTAATATTAAAATTTTATTAATTTATATCAGACTAGACCAATTTAGTTATTAGAAGTTATGAAATAATAAAAATTATTTTATTTTGTAAAATATAAAATAATTACTGTTCATGGTCGTTGACCCTTGAACATAAAGAGCTTTCATATTTTGAAAATTAAATATCTTTGTTACAATGGGCAGGGATGGTACCTAGCTTGCCGGGAACCGTCAAAGGGTAGTAGATCAAGGGCTGCAGCAGAAGCGAGGGGTTGCTCTTGGTCTCTTTAGGCGCCTCCGTTTCCCTTTTTTTGGTGTTTTATGAAACCCTAGTTCTGCTATAACTATCAACATTATGTTCGGGCTATCCTTCGGAAAGACAGTTTCTCTCACAGGCGCCAGCGTCACCATGCTTCATTTGGTCCCATTGCCATCGTTCCTTCAATACTTCCTCCTTGATAATTCATTCGTCTTCTCCCAGCGTTGGATCCGGCTTTTATTCAACACATTTTCCTCAGTTGCAACAACTTAGTAAACGCTGCTGCCTTAGCGTCTGCAGTGGCTACTCCATTATTGTCTTCCACTCCATCTGCATTTGCAGCACTTCAACTACAACCATGGGAGCGCCTGTCTCTTCCTCTTGCTCATCGCCTTTGTTGCTGTCTTCAAAATTATCATGCTCATTTGGAAGTTGCCTCTTCACCTCCTGCTTTTCCGCTATTGCCTCAGGTTCTGCTTCCGTAGTTATTTTTTCTGCTTTTTCAACACTATCATTTTCCACGACAAGTTCTGCCACGGCTTTGTTCACATCATTTTCTTCCTTTTCTTCGGCACCCTAGGGATCTTCAACAGCGACTATTCCTAGTACTACTAGGTCTTCAGATGCCTCAGCCACTTCTGCTTTAGCTACTGTTTTTTATCTCAAGCATCAATGTCTTCAGCATTTGCACCACAGTTCCTTCGTTTGGAGTTCCGGTCTCATCTGCTCTGCAGGCACCGGCCACAGCAACTGCAGCAATTAGTTCAGCAGTCATTACCACTAGTCATTTTCCAAGTTTTACTAAGTCATCAATGCTTGCAGTTTCTACTTCAGAATCCACAGCGTTGCCCTTGCTGTCGTCATCTTCTGATGTTTGCTGAGCTTCCTCTCTGGTCTAGAAATTTGACATACTTTTTTTTAAGCACGACAATATTTTAATGCCATTATGGTAATTTGTTTACTGATAGTACTGTTGAATTAATTTACATGATATCTCAGCTGTTAATGCATCTTTCTTATTATTATACTTCACTCTATTTATCTCATTTTTGCTGATAGCTAGTTTAATGACATTGGTTTGAAGTGCATAAATTAATTCTATGAATATACTTCTTAGTACAATTTTATTTGCTATCATTTTTTTTGTGTACAATTTGTCTTGTATTTTTTGAAACACTTTTTGTAATGTTTTTTTTTTCTTATTCTTGATTTGTGGCATTTGTGGTGTGGATATCATGATCATAGGTAATTAGACATCTTAGACTTACTAATCTTTATCTCAATGATTTTAAGTAGGATTTTTTTTGTTCAATTGACTCTAATTCATCTTGACTCTTCCAAAACTCAATTAATGATTTCTTGACATTTTTGATCTCACCTACAACAACATTCATAATATTCTTTGATCATCCTTACCTATAGATCATGCATGCCATCTATTCATTTTCTAACCTTAACATATATAATTTTGGCTTTAATTGCTTCTTTTTTGTACTCTCTAATAGGCTACCATACCAAAAGGGCACCTTTGTTTTGTGTCACCTACTTGTATTGAAGCTCCTTTTGTTAGCGTTATGTAATTATGTTGCATTGTGTTTTTAATTTGTGCATGCCCTTGTTTGTCTTTTTATCTTATTCTATGTTTGTTAGTTATTATGATATATGAAGCCAATGGTTGTAAATTATATTAAGTAGTTGTTGCTTGTCCAAATAAATGTTTTTTTGTAAAATTCATACTAATGCTTTTTGTTTGTGTATATGGATATATTGCAATCACATGTCCTTTTACTTAAGAATCTTTAGAGGGAAACCTCTAGCCTTAAGCCTGAAAAAGAGGACATTTGATAGTTGATGGTGAGCTTAAAGCTAGGTTTGTATAATTGAACAATTGTGTTGAATGCCCCAACATCTGCTAGACCCAACATAATGAATTATGCCTGAGTGTGATAATGTTCATCTTGGTACAACTCTTGTAGATCAATGATTGGTGAAGAATTTTAATAACTTTATTTGAATATACGAGAAGGCCTACAAAATAATTCTTTTTAGTGGGAGAAGTATCAATATCATCTTTACTAGTATTGCCAATGACTTAATATTAGCCTCTTTGTCGATATGAGCCTATATCAAGTATTGTCAATTGATACCTCTTTGATCGAGGGTGATCAAAGTTTCTTAGACTTGATTTATTTTGGCATATGAATTGATAAAGTTTGGCATGATTTTCTACTAATGGAAGTGAAATAGTCATTTTAGGCTATCCCTTAATGTATGTATAGTCTCCCACTTAATAACAAAAAATGAAAAGGTTTTTATATATCCATCTATACCAACTAAGTCAAGTGTAGTTGTTAATTGAAAGCTCAAATTTATAATAACTTAATATTATTGTTGATTATGATCTCCAAAAATATGCTAGAAATTGAACAAAATTATGTGCATAAGTTGTGACTCATAATCTAAGCATTTTTAGAACTACACATGTGGCCAGAAGGTCTCTTAGAATTCTAAGAAATTTTCTTAGATGACCTTTGAAATGATATATCCCTTCTATGAGACATATAACATGCCATTAACCTTGTTCACGGATTGATATCCTAAACCTACACATAGTCAAATTACCTCACTTTAATAAGTCATGTTGTGTTGCCAAGTTGGTGAACTATTCTTATGATGACATGCCTAAGAAAGCCTTCTCTTATATGTTGTTTTTCCCTTAATGCTTAAAAAATATGTGTTGATAATGTGCATTCATAATTAAGCCATTAAAAAGGTTGTAATTTATTGATTCTTGGTAGTGCATTATAACTTGCTTGACCAAATTATTGGGACTATAATTTCTAAAAGTTTAACTTCAAAAGTGGAGATCATTTATTTAAAATTGACAGGTTAGGGTAAAATATTTATCTAAAATAATGAATAATTTATATAAGTTGAAGGTCATTTCTTTTGATTTTGCCTAGTTGATGCAGAGCAAAATGCTATTATATATACTTATTCATGTAAAAAGTCGGCAAGGTTATTTTTCATATAATCGGTTGGCCAAAGAGCGATTATAGTTTGGAAAACTAGTTTTATTATTTGCTGTTGTTTTATTGTGGCTGTGTGATCAAGATCTTGTCAAATAGGTGCTTTGCTTCATGTGTTTGATGATAAACTTGTGAGGTATATTTGAGAGTTTGAAGTTTTTCTTTGTGTATTTTTTTCTTGTGGCTAAGCCAAAGCGAGAAAAGAGGATAAGTAGAGCTTTTTTCTTTTTTTCTATTATGGAGTTGGGTTTCTTTTTATGCTTCAAAAAAAAATATGGAGAAGTTGCATGCATTAGTTATATTTTTTTTAGAAGAAATAAAACAAAGTTGGTGTATTCTTGAAGTTTTGGGTTAGAATTAAAGTCTTAAGAATTAGTAAGGAAGAGAATTCTTTTTTTTTTCTTCTTCTATTTTGTACACTAAATAGAAATTTTCGTTTTTTTCTTTAGTTATTTTTGATTTGTAAGGATCCCTTGTTCTGTCTTTGATTTTGCAATAAAATACTCAAATTTGTTGTGAATTTATAGTTTGCATCAGCGTATTCCTTCTTCTTTAAAACAATATTTCTTGGCCAACTATACTAAATTCCCAAGAATCTATAATTTGGGGCCACCCTCCTAAGTAAGAAGCTCCATGAACACCAAGACATTGGTATTCACCTTAGTTCTAACAGTGGAAGATGGCATGAACCATTGCACATTCTAGTGTAACCTTTCCACAATCAAAATATATCACTAACAAGCCTTTAATAGAACCATCCACACATTCCATTCTTGTAAGTACTGAACTTGAGAGACTTTCTTGAAGTTCATCTTGGGACAAAATTTAACATAAAAGCCATAAATAGATCAACCCATATTGGTGAGCAATATAACAAGTAATGGAGACTAAACAATAAAGGAATTTTTGAATAAGTTGAGGACAATGGTTAAAGATCTAGCCCATGTATATAGCTTGGATGTTGCAATTTGGACCCTTGGTTTTGTTTTATGATTTGAAATTTTGTTGATGTGAGCTAAGCTAACTTCTTTATGGGAAATTATAATTTTTATATGGTTATAATTACCTAAGAATTTAGGGCTTGTGCATGCCATTTGTTGACATGACAATTAGACATGTTAATTGGGTGTTCAACTATTTATGATATGATCAAATCAGTTATCATCATCAAACTAACCATAACTTTAAGTGACAAATCTTAATTTTTTGTGTTTGATGCTTATTTGAGAAGTTCAATCAATGTTGATTGAGTTTCTTGCCTTGACGAGGTTGTTTTAAGAAATTGTTTTTGAGAGGTTGGCCATATTAGTCTAATTTTGTGGATCAAGCTTTCAAAGGTTGGCCTCGATGGGAATGGTTGAGCCATTGATGATTTTCACACAACTACATTCTAGATAAATTATTAAAATTTAAAATTTGAATTTTAGTGTAATATCCAGAAAAAAAAAAAAGGGTTCGGTTAACGCCGAACCGGAACCACGTCGAACCGGAACCAAGCCGAACCAGAATCCCTAATCCCTAAAACGCACGGGGCCGGACGCGAGGCGATCCGACGACGCCGCGTGTCGGGGCCGGACGCGAGCCTGAGGAAAAAAAAAAATTAATTAAGGAGCCCTAATCCCTAATCTTTCGTGCCGAACTGTGCGAAGCAGCGGAGGAAAAAAAAAAGGGATCGAGGGTTTTCCCGCAGCAGTTTCCGTCCCGTTCCCGCAGCAGCAGTCCGTCCCGACGAAAAATCGGAAGAAGTCCGTCCCGACGAAAAATCGGAGGTCCGGCGGCGGCGATTCAGGTTCCGAGCTCAGCGAGAAGGGAACCGGGTAAGTCCCGAGCGGTTTCTCTCTCTTCCCGAGCGGTTTCTCTCTCCTCAAACCGTAGAAGGGAAAAAGGAATCTTTGCGGTGCAGCCCTTTCTCGTTTTCCGTGCCGAGAAAGGAGGGTTGCATAAGAGTGTCGGCTTGATCCGAGGGGAATTTCTGAACCGTGCAGTGGTCAGCGGCAGTCTCCGGTGAGTTTCTTTTGTTGTTCTTAAGCTGACGGTAAGAGGTTTTCTATTTATTTTATCCCCTTGAATTATTTGTGCTTGAGCAGTGTTAAAAAGGGGGGAAAAATTGAAAAGAAGTGTTGAGTGGCGAAGGCTGCATAAGTGTGAAGAAAACAAACTCTGACAGGTAATTTACTGTTCATTCTGCAGAGATCAATTACCTGTATGTTGCAGCATTTAAAACAAAATTTGATAAAAAATATATTGATTTGCGATTTCAGCACCCTGTAATTGAAATAAATGAGAAGAAGAGGAAGGGGAAGAGGAAGAGGCCAAAGAATGGCAGGACCCTCAGGAACTCAGGTAGGTGAATTTATTTAAATAGTAATGTAAGTAGTGATTGTTATTTTATTATAAAAGCATGGCTATGGCATTATATGAAAATGAAATGAGAATTTGCAATATGATACTATGGTATAGTAAAATGTAAAGCATGCCAAAGAAAATGTGTAGAGGTATCGATTATGCCTCTTAAAGGGTTAAATTCCCTAAAAAGAAAAGTAAAAAAAGACAAGAAGAAAAGAATTGACCCTAGATCGCATCCCAGTAGTCCCCGGACATATAAGCACCAGCACAGGATGCTGGGCATGATGAGATGGCATAGAGACCTCCCCCGCATTGCTAGTACTTTGTGCAGGGCTGAGTGCGGAGGGATATGATGAGATCGAGACATCTCGTATATGGCTAGCACTTTGTGCAGGGCTGAGATACGGAGATGGTCCGACGTGATAGAGATCGAGACATCTCGTATATGGCTAGCACTTTGTGCAGGGCTGAGATACGGAGATGGTCCGACGTGATAGGCTTGGCCAGCCACGATATGCCTACGGGCAATGGTCTCTAGATGAGATAGATGCCATAGAGATGTGATATGATATGATAGGGATGGGGGATGTGGATCATGGGGAAAGTCTGGGACCCAGCAAGAAAAGAAAAAGAAAATGAATAAGGAGAAAAGAAATTGAAAAGAAGAAGAAATGAATTGCATACTTTGCTTGATTCATTGCATGCTGATTCAGATTTATCTTTGCCATATTTACATTTGAGTTATAGCATGTTGTTAGATATTCATCATGTTATATCCTTGTAGCCATAGCATTCACCTACTGGGCTTTATAAGCTCATTTCCCCTACTTACATTACAGGACATGCCACTGATTCACAGAGAGAGGGTGCTTAGGATGGTATGGGACTTTGTACAAATGTATCTGTTATTTCTGTTTTTGTAGCTTTTGTACAGGATTTCCCAAGTGACAGGTATGCATATATTAAAGTTGCTGTTGATTATAAAGGTAACAGTTTTATTTTGTTTGCGTCACCCTCGCCTAGTTTTACAGTTGTGTCCTCAATTATATGCTGCTATGCTCTGATTAGCTGATTTTATCAGTATATTATAGTGATAATTTAGGCGGGGCGTGACATTTAGTGTCTTTATTTATTTTTCTAATGTGTTATATTATCATTTTTGTTGTAGCAAAGAGTTGTTTATATATACTTGAGAGAATATAAAATGATGCAAATTAATTATTTAAAATTCAAAAGTAATATGTTTATTGACTTATTTGATATAGATAATGACTTATTATATTATTTCTCTTTAAATTTGAATTATTAGAAAAGTGAAAAAAGTGAGAGCTTCTCAAAGTTGGCTTAGCACATTGTTGTATATATTATGAATCCAGACTCGTATTGATTTTGGGTGTACACTTGATGAGCTTGTTTCAAGGTTTATCCTTAAGGGTTTGGAGTCGAGGGATTTGCCTTAATTGTATCGTCATGAGCAATTGGTGACTGTCATGTGACCACTTTGGGTTAGTGGTTATGATCTTTTTGCAAGGGAATATGTTTTGAGGCTTGACAAAAGTTTTTCTTTAGTGTTAAAGTGCAATAAAATCAAGCATAAATAACAAAGAAACCAAAATAATAGAGTGAAATAAAGTTTTTATGTTAAGAATTGAGAATGCATTGCTTCATCCCTCCTCTCTCTTTATAGATTCTTGGGCATAATATTTTATTATAATCATTATTTTTGATAAAAATAAAGCTAAAGTTTTTATTCTCTGTGTTGTATGTGTTTGAATTCCAACTTGATTATTGTAGAGTTTATGCATGTGCAAGGATGAACCATGTAATTTCATTAATTGATCCATATGAAATTGTGCCTGTATCTCTGTCTTTTAACTTATTTTGTTAGGTAGAAAATGTGTTCTTTGTTAGCCTCTCCATTGTTACTCACAGTGTATTTTCCTTGGTCTTATAAAGATTGATAATGAAACTAATGAAAATTCTTTTCATTTGTGAAGTTTTAATGTTCCATTAAGTTTTTGATGTTCTATTTTGATATGTTGATATTTTAAATATTTATATAATCTTGTATATCATTTTTCATTTTTGGCCATCAAAATCTCTCATTCGTATCTTAATGCATCCTTGTCATATTGGAATGTGTTGTATATTGAAGTAGCAAAATTTAAATTAAAAAAGGAAACATATCGCACATTGTTGAGTTTCTCGGGAAATATCCTCACGTTGGAATTAAGAAAGGAAAATAGGAACCGATGTGGATTTGGTGTCATGTGCTAAGCACCATTATAAGAAGCCCGCTTCCTGTCAGCTAAACGACATAGGAGAGGGAGCTTCTCGAATGACAATGTCCTCCTTAAGAAATTGTCTAAAGATTTCTTTTATTGGGCTTGAAGTCCTTCACCCTCATCACTGGAGATCATTTGCAAGTTAAGACACAACCAATCGAGGCCTAGAAACTTTACTTTCACCACTCTCGAGTTCTCCTCCTTGAAAATCCTTGCTATCTTCTCTCTGTCTCGAAAAGCGAGCTCTACATCTTCATTGCTTCTTGAGCCCTCAAAACCCTTCTATTTTTATACTTTTCTAATTAGGTGAGATGTTTGTGTTTTTCCTATGGGCATCCTGCACCTGCTCATGCCCAATTTTTATGGTGTATTGCGTATGTTCGCAGCTTTTTGAAAGTTACCTGTGCTGCTTGGGAAGAGCTTAGAAGTGGATCACATTTTTTACCCAAGCTGATAAGTTCTGATCCGATCCGAACTCGTTCTGACCCATGTAGTGCTTGCAAGGCTCAATAATGCCACCACAACATCAACCTCGTCACCTTTGCGGTCGACATCGTTTGGACATTTTTAATAGTGATAGACCTCCTTAAATTGTATCATATGCACAAAACAACTTAAAATCGAGTCTCTCAATTGAAATCTTGCAACATAGTATCAATCCACTCTGGAGTGTGCTCAAACTTTCCACCCATACTTGTTTGAAGGTTCTGCCTTGATCAAGCTTAATTGCCTTTGCTTTAAGTAAGTTTTTACTTAAATTTTTTGAATCCTTTTTTTTATATCAACATATATCTAGTTTCATGGGCTTTAGTAATAATACTTAACATGTTTCTTTTTCATTAGATATGTATAAACTACTTTATGAAATATTGAACCATTGTCCTAATTTAAATAGAAACCAAACTCATTGTATTTCAAGAGTTTGCTTTTGGCATTTTAACTTCATCCTTATTTTGAAATTTATGATATTGTAGCTACTTTATCAAGATTGTGAATTGATTAAAACTTTTCTTGTTAGTTATGTATATCATATTAGGTTGTAATCTATTCAACTCAATACATAGTTTCACTTCTTTCAAATTAAGATTTAAATTGTTTAAGCCTGCCCTCAGGTTTAATGTGTTTGCTACCACGTTGGCTTTCGTTGGATGATATACAATATTTATGTCAATCTTTGATTAGTTTTTGCCATTGTTGTTATATCAAGTTGAGTTCTTTCTATGTGAAGATGCATTTTAGATTCTAATGATTCGAACTAGTTTGAGTCATATTGAATAAGTAGCATTGTCTAATCTTTAATGCAAAAACGATAGCTACTAATTCCATATCGTGCATGGAATAATTCTTTTCATGCCATTGAAGTTATTTCCCTTTTTGCTTTGATAAAATTCTCAATCATTGTAATGATGTGTTAGTACAGATTTTTAAATTCATCAGTTACATATAAAATGAATATTTGTGTTGTTGTTAGTTTTGTCTATGGTTTGAAAAATGTCTTTGAATATTCATCATAGTTAAAAAAAATCACTTTTGTGTAAGTTTTGTTGAAGGAACAATAATTTGAAAAAACTTTTTTACAAACTTCTTATAATATCTCATTAGTCTCAAGAAATTTTTAATTTTTGTGACACTTGTAAACCTGAGACAATTTGTTATTATCACTATGTTTTAGTATCCATTGGTATACTTTCAATTTTGATCATATGTCCCAAAAATAATATACTTTTTATTCAAAAGTTATATTTTGAAAACTTGTCATACAATTGACGCTTTTTCAATTTTTGTAGTATCATTTCTTGATGTTGTTTATGCTTTTATTCGCTTCTTGGATATATTAGGTTGTCGATGATTAGGTTGTCGTCGATGAAAGTTATTGTGAAATTATTGTCATTGTTTAAATCTCTAATTTATTGTCCTATAAAAGCAACTAGTGTATTTGCTAATCTAATTGGAAGTGCTAAGAATTTGTAGTGATCATAGCTAATTCATAATACTGTCTTCGATATGTCTTTCTTCCATATTTTTGGTTGGTATATTGACCTCAAGTTAATTTTTGAAAATATTTTGGCTTCTTGAAATTGATCAAATATTTCATTTATTTGAGATAAAGAATATGTGCCTTTCATTTAGTCAAATATTTCATTTTTGTATTAGTTTTTTTATGCCTTTCATTTAGTCAAATATTTCATTTTTGTATTAGCTTTTTTATCTTTATTGTTGATGTGTGTTACATTGTTTTCTTAGCCAAAGTAAACTAGTTTAGTTCCATCTTCTATTTGAATATTTTATCTTGTTATCAGTCCATTCCCAAGATAATATCATATCTCGTGATATTGATTAGTATAAACTTGGAATTAAATATTTTTTTATTGAATTTTTGATACTCCTAAATGCAATTATCTATTGATGTTGTTTTCTTAATTGGTAAAATAACTAGCGGAGGATTTTCTAATTGTCATGTGTCAATCGTCATATTCTTGATTAGTGTTGTAGAAACAAATAAATGTGATGTTCCATAATTAAATAAGACTACCACAAGTTTATTATGGAATTTTAAAGTTTTTGTGATGATGTTTGGCAACGACATATATACGTGTTTGAGCTATTTGAGGTAACAAGTATAGGCTTTGCTCTTCCCTTTGTTTGCATTATTGTTTTCATCTTCTTTCAAAGGTCATCATATGAATTCTCTTTGATTCCTTCCTCCATTTGATTTTCTATCATTGTAAATACTTTCTAGTATAGGGTCTAAATCTTTCATTATTGAAACATGTCAGTCCATTCTTCTGATATTCTTCTTGGTAGAATTTACTTGGCATTTTAGAGTTTTTTTTATTCATTTTGTGAGGATTGAGACCTAGTCTTCTTAGATTTATTGCCTCCTTGTGAAGAAAAATTTTCCTTATATTTATTGCTCTCCTAATTTCTGTTGTGATTAAATCTTATTTAGTTTTTCTAGCTATCTCGATTAATTTTTGGTAAGATTTAAAATCCATTGGAGTCATAATGTTTTTTTATAATAGCTCTTAATTTCTTCTTAAAATGGTAGCATCTCTTTTTCTCTATTATCAATAGTTTAGTATATATATTATGAGCTTTGTAGAAGTTTGCTCATATTAATTAATAATTAAGTTCTTGTAGTACAACATTGATTGGTTGTCTCATTTTCCTTTTAGTAGATGCAGGGATATAGCACCCCAAAAATGTTTGTTGGAACTCTCTCTAGGATGTCTCTAAATTTGCTTGATCTCTAAACAAAACTTTTTGTTGTACTCTCTACCAATGTTTTGTAGCACTATCTAATATCAAAACTCAGGCACATTCCTTTAATCATCATGTCATATTTTTAAACAATATTTCTATTTTTTCTCACCAATCTTATACTTTAAATTGATTGATATTTTCTTCTAGATGTTGTGATCATAGTTTCAAGAATTGTTCTACTAACTTGCTAGTTTGATTAGCACTTGAACTTCTTTTATTTTCATTTGGTAATACTTTTTTTCTTGATTTCTTGAGATTGTTTCTCTCATATTATGTTCTCTTCATCTTGAGTTTTGATAGTCCTTTAGTTTTTTTAACTTACCTTTTTTCATATTCATTTTGATCCCTTGATATCATTTTGCATGATTATCATGCATTCCATATTTTAGATCTTTAATAAAAACATTACTACATAATTAGTCCAAGAAATAAAATATTAACTAAAACATTTTCCTTGATTAAGTCACACATCATTTCATTTTAAATTGCTACGTACATCACATATTGCTTGAACTATATCTTTATAAACATGTACATGATTCTCTTTCCTTTTATATATGTATATATATATATATAATGTAATATACATCTACTTAAAGTGTCGTACATATCAATACTGCTTATTTGTAGATCATTTGTCAAATATAACATATTGTACTATCCATCCCATATATTGTACATTCAATCTTGTAACTCTTCTTTGTGCAACTGATCATCCAATTCTTGATACCTTACAATATACCATCTATTCCTTTAACGCATTTTGCATTTCTTCTCTAACCTGCATATTAGGTGGTGGAATTTTCGATTCAATGATATACTTAACCATTTGCTAAGCCAACATATTGTACGTTAATTTAAACATATCATATGTTAATTTATATACATATTATTCATCTTAAACTCAACGTATTGTACGTTAGTTATTGTATCATATGTCAAACGTACGTGTTTCTCGAGTTTACTACTCTCGTATGTGTTATTATTCCAAGTTTGATGTACTATACGTTTTCTTTTTTCATGTTCTTTCTTTTCATTTTTGGTCTGACAAAGTATGCACATTAGGATGATGTATTTATGTAATAGCCAACATATCTATGTCATTAATATTGTATCTTATTCTATTCTCTATTTTAGTTTAAATTTATTATATTTATACTTGGTGTATCGTACATTATGCTTAGCATACAATAGTTAAATATTTTTAGTGCTTTAATTTAAAATTTTTTACATTTCTTAATGTTCTTGTAATATGCATTTCATTTAAAATAAGAAACATAGAAATATTTAGTGGTATAATATGTGTTTTTTATAGTATCTACTCATGCTCATTATTTTACGTTATTTAATTGTTTTTGAATTTTATATCCTTGGCTTTTATATAACTAAAATATTATCTCAGGTCTTTCTAATTTAGTTTTACAATGCATTATGTTTAATTATTTTTAAGTTTCACATCTTAGTTTGCCTATCTTTTATAGTTTTCTTTCCTTTTTGTCTCATTATATTTATACATTGTTCTCTCGGATTCATATGCTCTGAGTTTTGCTTTGAAAAGGTACCTTAATTTCTTCAGAGATTTTTCATATAAACATTAGCAGTTTTCTCTTAATAGCCAATGTAAGATTATTTATCTTTTTACCCTTTCATCTAAAAACCTTTTTGGAGTTGCTTGTGCAAAGATTCCTTTCTTTTGGATATTACCCAAAGTCCATTTCTTGACCTTTTGGTTTGTCTTTAAACCACATAAGAGTAACAACAGTTTGCTTTGATACCGTATTTGTAAGACATGAGCATGACGTGCTTAGTAGACAAACTATTAATTATAAATATAATACATTATAAAAAGAATAATTTAGTTGATAAAAAAATAGAACAATAAATAATTCTATGCATAATAATTTGTAAATAAAAAATAGTATCAATATATTTATACTTATTTGTAACCAAATCTTGTATATATATAATCATCATATAATATTAATGTAATATGGTATGCATATATATATTTTTTCATATTTAATTTTATTTAGCATTTTTTTCTTTCTTTTTTTTTCTCTTTTTTATATTTATTATTTCGTTGAACACAAATTCTTTTTATGACTTCTATCTCCACTCCTAGGAAATCTTATATCATAACTTATTAGCAATTAGTTTTGTATCTGATATGTCATGGTCTCACCTTTGAGTATCATGACACCAGGGGATGAAGTATCTCATTATTGCGTAGTTATCATCCTCTGTTATCAGGATTTTGTGCTGATAGGGAATGAGGTCTTTTGCAATGTTGAAACTTCATTTTAGAATGCCCATGACATTAAAAAGTGGGGTATCTCCCCATCATATAGTCGGGATCTCTAACATAATGTAGTCTTATCTATGAGTATCATGACACTAATAATTTTTCTTTTATTATTTTCAATAGCTGCTTATTTAGTGATTTTTTTTTTTGAGATATCACTTGGCATTAACTCTTTACCTTTCTTGAGAGATGTCACATCTACTTCTCGTTTTGTTATTTTTTAATATTGTTTTTTTAAAATAAGTAAAACAAGTTGAGTAACATGTTTATTATTTTAAAGCCAATTTTAAACTACGTAAATTCCTTCAAAACTATGATATTGATTGTTTAAAAATTAGGTTCATATATTACATTAGTAAAGAAAAACTTATGATTGTAATGGCTTATTATGCAAACATAATATAAGAGACAAACTACTAAGCTTAAAATCTAGGTATTATTTATTTTATTCTTATGTTGGAGTCTCATGTTGTGTCTTGATTCTGTAGCAAAAAAAGCATAATTTATATGTATATAATAAATGTATTGGGGTCTTGTTGTATACCAAGTTAATGTCATTTTTAAATAATATATGAATAAAAATATCATTTTTATTTTTTAAACATCCAATCTTCTGTTTCAAAAAATTGTATAAATTTGTTTACTTTTCTTATTATTTTTCACAACTTTTCTTTTTTTTTAATCATAGTACAAGTCTTTGCATACTTTCTAAACCTTAGAGATCAACTTGTAAAATATATTGTTTTGAATAGTGATAAACTTCATGATGGTTTGTTTGACAACCTCATAATGTTATATTAGTTTGTGGTCTTTTTTATAGAAAATGTTAATTTCAATATAGCCAAGTCATTACAAAAAATCATAATTTATATATTTATAATCATGTTAATTTTTTTTAATCAACCTTTGTTCTTTTTTTTCTTTCCAATTCCTCATGATGAATAATTTTAATTTTTTTTTTTTGACCTCTATTTACTTTCAAGATAATATTACAAAACAATCTCAAATAGTGAATTTTAAGAAAATAACTAATAATATGGTACTACACTCGATCGAGAAATATTTGTTAATATTAAACACAATCAAGGATTATACTTATCCTCAAAATTATTGAATTCAATTCATATACGTTAATATGTTCACTATATAACAAAAAACATTATAATAAACATGTACATAGATAGTATAAAGTTTTTCTTCCGTTTTCTTTCCCTTAAAATCTTTCTTTGATTAGCTCTTTGCTTAACTTTTTTTATTCTTGCTTCTCTCTTTTAGCTTAATTATTATTATTATTATCTTAAGAAATTTTTATTTTTCCAAACATCATACTCTTATTCTCTTTTTGGCTCTTTCTCTTCTCCACCCAACTAAGCTCCTCCATGATTTCTCTAGTTGTCTCTTCATCTCTATGCCTTTTGAAGTTTGTTAGTTTTTGGTCAATTGGGCTCATTGTCGCATTAGTCAGTCATTTATTTTGCGTTTAGGATTTTACAAAATTTAGAAATTAAATTAAAATTATAATTAAAATGTATACATTTTTTGACCACTTTGATTTTGAAAAATTTGTTGACCAATTTTTTGTGAATCGTCTTGATAAATTCTACTTGTCGGTCATTTTCTCATTTTTTTGTCATTTAATATTTTAATCATTTTTCTTACATAAAAATATTATTAAAGATGATTTTTTTTTATTTTTTTAAATCAATTTTTGTTTTAAATTTTGTAAAATTTGTTGACCAATTTCTTGTGAATCATCTTGATAAATTCTACTTGTCGATCATTTTCTCATTTTTTTTTATATTTTAATCATTTTTCTTACATAAAAATATTATTAAAGATGATTTTTTAATTTTTAAAATCAATTTTGGTTTAAAATTCCGTATCATGTGTACCTTTTTTGTGTTAAAAATATTATTAAGTTTGTTTTTAATAATTTTTAAGACTATTTTCAAACTTGTAAATTATTCTTATAATTCTTTGATTTTTTATTTTATTATTTAAAAGCTTCTAATTTTGACCAAATTGGTATCAATGAGTTTAAAACAATTAGTTTATTTTTTTAGTTCATCTTTCTTTCGAGGTATGTATGTCTCAGCATGGTACATTTTTTTAGAAAAAAATGAATTAATTTGGAAAATTTTCATAACTTTCAAAAAATTGATTAATTCAAATTATAATAAAGTTATATTTTATTATAAATTGGGATGTTACAGTGGACTTGTGGATATTTGTGATTAGAAGGCAAAAGAAATGTGTCCAACTTAGGCTTGAGAGAAGTAGATTTCTAGTTAAAGCATGTATTGGCTTGTGGATCTTTAGCATGTATGAAGAGGTGTTTATAATTAATCATTTTTGGTAACAGTGTTATAGTTTAGCCTTTATTTTTGACTTATATAGACAAGGGAGGAAAAAGTGGTCTTTTGCCTTCAAAATTTTTGCCATTTTCAATAATTTCTTTATCCTTGTAGTCAATTTTGAGAAGCTAACTATTATGGTTGATAGAGTTGGCTTGAAGGTTCTTTCTATCTTGTAGATTGGGGTACGCGTGCATGCAAGTAGGTGAGTAGGCACGTGTGTGTGTGTGTGTGTGTGTGTGTGTGTAGTAATAGTAGTAGTAGATTAAACTAGGATGTAACATTGGACTTCTCCCATTGTTGCTTCAAAGGTATAGAATTAAGTAATAGCAAATCTTGCAATTCTCTGTCCCAATGAAATTTAGAGTCGTCATGTTTATTCCTCTTGGGTTATAGGAGGGGTTGTTTGTAGTAGAATCAAGTTATTGTATAGGTGCAACTCAAATGAAAGAAGATGGAATCTCTAATGCCCATTGGGATAGGGTATTATAAAACTTGTATTTTAAACCTTTGAAGTTCTGATGAGAAGAATTACATGCACCATCCTAAACTCAAATGTACCCCTTTAGTCCTCTTTCCAAGGCTTATTTTGATTTTTGCCACATTGGTTTAAATGGCTCTGCCTTTCATGAAATTCTCAATTTTATTGTTCTATTAGGTGTTGGACTTCAAACAAGTTGAGTTTTAAAAATAAATGAAAATGTCAAAATACTGTATGATCCGTGGATATGCATGAGACGGATAATTTAGAAGCTTGGAGGTAATACAAGGTTTAGATTATGGTAGTGATGTACACATTATTATGATGGATGTTCTTAGTCTTGTTACTCAGCATGGCTCTTAAAAATAATAGCTTGTTTATTAAATGCAAGTTAACCTGTGTTCGTTTTCCTAGGTATGTCAATCATGCATTATACCTGCTACACTTTACCTGTGGTCCATCGCACCCGAACACAGTAGCAAACGATAACGTTCATGTAGGTGCAACCAGAGGTTACTTGGGTCAGATCACATACAGGTATCTTCCTGGTTTGGTACTGCTCATTTACCTTTTTATCTCAATTTTCTTAAGCTTTGCAACTGTAAAACAGACTGCAGCCAGTTATCATGCTATTGCGATTACTTTGTCCTTGATGGAAGCTCACCAAGTGTACAGCATGAACAAACAACACTTGGAATACCCAAACCAAAGCTTGGAGCCGAAGATCTTCGTACACAGGTAGCCGTTCTTGGCCATCCATGTTTTGCTGTTTCGCTTTGCTATGCTAATAATAAGTGCCTGAATTACTGCGGGATGCTGCAGCTTGGCTCGTGAGTGGGGGCAACGAATGTGGTTCAACAGTGGCAAACAAATAGAAGTTCATAAGAAAGTTTCTCGGGGAGAATGTGATATTGATATGAGGCAATCATCTATAACAATAAAACAACTGGCTTTTGCTGCTTTGTAGAATATGAGACATTTGATAGTTCATCTAAATCAAGCACGGCTGCACCCGAAACTGATGTATCCAAAACTACAGGAAACAGTTTGGTAACTTCCGAGGCAAATCACATGGAATCAGCAGTGAGTGCGGTAAGTAGTTTAATGATATAGAAATTGAGTGATTATCGGTATTTGTTTAGGCATCTTCCTCACAACAATATGTTTGACCCAAGGGGCCTGACAGTTAAACGAAGGCTAATGATGACAAGCGATGCAGTTATGATTTGTTAGAATCAGAGTTGCAGGCCGAGCTAGTTGACCCGAGCTAGACTATAGAGGACTAGTGTTATTAATCTTTAACTGAATTTAAGATCTTTGTAATTGTAGTTAATCTATTATTCATTAAAGAATAATTAGAAGATTATAAAATTTATTTAAAAATATTAATTTATTATGGTAATGTGGTAATGTTATATGTTATGTTATATGTCTAATCAAGAATTTAATTGTTATATGTTATATGTCTAATCAAGAATTTAATTTAGTACTTTTAAATAAAATATAGATGTTAGATATCATGTAAAGATTGTATGTTTGAAATTTGGTTTTATAAGTATAAGGGTTGGTTGATTTTTTATTAATTGTTATTTTAAAAAATATTTATAAGGGTTATGATGATATTAATGTTGAAAAATTGAGAGCATAATATTCATAAGATAGAAGTGTGAATTATGTAAATTAAAATCTAATTTGAATCAAATAATTTAAATATTTTTATTATAAATTTTTTTTTATTCTTAATTGATCTTAAAATAAAATTTTTGAAAATAGTTTTTTTACTTTACAAGAATTTTTGTGATAGCGTTGATTGTTGTGAAATGATAGAAGTAAAATAAGTAATACAAGTAAATCAAATGATTTCTATTGTGGTTAAATCTCATTTAGTTCTTTTGATTGTCTCAATTAATTTTCGATAAGATTTAAACTCCATTTGAGCTATTATATTTTTTATAGTAGCTCTTAATTCTCTCTTAAAAAGGTAGCATCTCTTATTCTCTATTAATCCTCGATTATCATTAAAATAGTTGTATATTTTTTTAATTTTTGATTATGTTACATTTTTTTATTATGTTTTATGATACCGTTGCTAAATCAATGTCACTCCAGATTTCTAGTTTTTGAAAAAATTCTGTTATTGTTAACTCGCGATTCTTGACTTTTTTTAGCGTCAGTATAATTTGCTTTATACGATTGTACCCATAATTAAAGAATTCGTTACGATGCAGGATCAATAAAAATATGTTTTTTTTTCAATGACTAAAAAAAGAATGAAAATAATTTTAAATTTATTCCAATGTTATTTGTAGTAAATTTTAAAATAAATATAAATTAATTGGTTCATAGCAAATGATAAAATTAAAAAAAAAGTTCAATCATTAAAAAAGTTTTCATCTCCTTGTGTTTCAAGTATACTTTTCTTATAACAAACAATGGAGATTTAAAGAAATTTTATATAAAAATTTTCAAATGTAGTATGAACTAATTAATAAAATGAATATTTCTTATTATGAAATTATATTGATAGATTTAATTAATTTTTAAAAGTAAAGAAATTTTTTGATAAAATAATTTCTTACTTCACCTTCAAAGTTATAAGATTGTTGAGTTGAAAGTGTTATTTCGACAAAGCAAAGGACCAATGATCCATAGAGTGGAAGTTATGACAGATAAAAATGACGGACCCCATGAGCTTGAAAGGTAACTTATTTTTTGATAAAAATAAGTTTTTTAAATATTTATTGTGATCATATTATATATCTTGTTAGCATATATGATGTATTACATTTAAGAAACATAGGCTTGACGATCTCTTATCATGAAATAGCTTAAGGAAGTGCTTAAATTGATTAATTTTCTCAAAGCTTCAATAACATGTTAAATTTATATGATCAAATCCTATGATGCATTGAAATTTATATATTACATTTACTAATGTGTCTTAAAGATATTGAAATACTTTAAATGAATATACATTTAATAATATACAAAAATTCTTGGAGTACATTTTTTCAAAATCATAATTTTTGTACTTAAGTGTGATATATTAATATCACGTATAGTACATTTAGCTTTCACGTATTATATGTCGACTCTAATGCATGAATAATGCACATTGCCTTTACATTCTTATATATAGAGAATTGTGTACAATATGTTACATTCTAAAAAGAAAGGTGAGAAATTAGGAAGATAATATGTAATGGAAGATATCCTAAACCCTTGATTTGTGCACAGTATTTTAACATTGAATACAACATGTAAGTTTTTATGTATAGTATGATAGTTGTTACATATATTACATATATTAAAGAAGATTGTAATGAACCAAAAATAAGGAATTTACATATAATATTTATGTGATTGTTAGAAGTTGTTATTTTGTTGGGTTCATTTGCATATAAATTGGCCTATAAACATAAGAGATTAGATGATGCTTTTTGAAAATAATTTGTAGACATTTGAAGCAGGAGCACTTAACATTAGCTCACAAACATACCTTCGTTGGTGTCGCATCAGTTTCACAAGTTTGTCGATGTAAAATTTGGTTGAAAATTGTTTAAAAAATGCTTAAAATTGAACTCTTTTATTGATTTCGTTGCATGTTATCGTTTGTCGTCGTTAGCAGTCATTATCAATACCTGAGTTGACATGTATGCTCGTGTGACCTGAATTAACGCAGAAACACTATTTAACCCACATTGACCTATGCTGAATTGTTACTTGAAACGACTTGCGGCAACTTGCGATGACCTTTGCCAACCTGCTAGTCCCACCAACTTGTTTATTCAACTCGACCCATGCCTACCCAAAAATCGAATAAGAAGCACCACTGTGCCCTGCTTGCCTCGCTGTTCCGTCACCTATTGTTTCTTCACCAATATCCCAAACATCCATACTAACCCAAATCACTACAATGTTACTCCTTTACCACTTTACTGCTCCAAATATTAACACATACAGATAAATACATTATCATAACAAGGTGCATATCTTTCAGTAATTTTTATTTTCTAGATAGTAATCTAAAGTTAGAATTACTTTTTCTATTAAAGTACTCAACATAAAATTTATCTTAAATTATCTATTTTATATGTGTAAAATTTGATGTGATAAAAATTATTTTACAAGTTTTTATACTTAATACTTAATGTGTTGTCACTTACTCAACTTAATAATCTACACTATAGCTTTGAGATGCTAATATTTGAACAATTCTAAAATATCACACGTCACATAACCCTAATTAGTGCATAGTATCTTTTATATTTTTTTAATAATCTATTAGACATCTTCAGTATTGTAGGTTCTAATTTAGACCTTAATAGAAGTCTAAATCTATCATAAATTATATTTCAAAGTGACTTTAAATGTCTTATTTGTTACATTTGAATCATTAAGAAATTTGTGAATACTTTTTAGTATTATATTATTTTTGAAGGAGAAAATCCATGTATCATGTTACATCTATATTTTTTATATCTTTCAAACATCTTCCTATCATGTAAGAGTTCTTAATTATCTTCAGCCATGTTGTTTTAAATCTTTTAGTGCCTTGTAAGTTCTTATTTCTAATAAATGAAGTAATCATATGTACTAACAAGACTTCATTTTTCTCTATTATATTAAAAATATTATTTATCGATTTATAAAATTATATTCTCACTTAATCATGCTCAATTTTGTGATAGCTTCGGTATACATATTTTTATCACAAATGTCAATAGTGTGCCCCACATAGCCACAAGCTATCCCATAATCTCAATCTTCTGACCTACATGGTCACAAGTCATCTCATAATGAAAATAACTTAATCTTATGACCCACATAACCATTAGTTATCACAAAATGATCATACCTCAATCTTATAATTGACATGACCACTTATTATAAAGAATATTATATATTAATTTTTACAAATTCATTGTTCATTCAGGTTATTTAATAGAACCTTACGAGTTTGAAAAAAATAATATTTGAGCTTAATAATGTGGGTATTTATGTAGTATTTTTATTACTTTTTTATCTATTTTGTCGAATGTTTAAATTAAATTTTATTAGATTATAACTTGGCTGGTATAATGGAATTATAAAAAATGAATTTCATCAAAGTTTAATAAGTTGATTTAACTGAGATATTAGAAAGAGTTTTTTTTGGATATTTTCATACCTTGTTAGCATGTAATCCTCGTTAACTTATTGAAATTATATCAGATATTATAGATTTGTTGTGGATTTTTCTAAATTTAAAAATTTTATATTTTACCCATTTATTATACATATATTTATATATATCAGCCATAAGAAACCGTTAAATTGTAATTTTTATGTTCAGCATAAGGAATTAATATATATATTAAATTATATTTGTAAAAAAGATTTAAATTTTTGATTTTTATATAATTATTAATGAGAAAAAATTTTGATATTTGATAATTTTATTCTTTTCAAAACCTTCTAGATTAAGTTGTTATTGTGTGATCAAGAAATAAAAATTTAGGATTTTAAAATAAAAAATATAGTTAATAAATAACTATAACATTTTTATTTAGTTTTGAAATAATATATTTAAAAAAATAATATTATATGTCTAAAATTTTTATAAGAAATTGTATTTTATTTTGATTTGATACTGCACAATAAAAAAAATTTAGGAAACATTTTACAAATAACTTAAAATCCTAAATATTTAAAAAATAAAAACAGGAAAATATTTACAAGATTTATCCGCATTCAACGTTAATCCGCAAAATAATAAAAAAAAGGTCGCATATTTTTTTGCTTTCGTCATTTTGCCGTGTTCCGCATAATATTTCTATGCGACCCCGTAAATCTGATCTCCCCTCCGATTGCGGCAATTTCGCACAAAAACCGTGAGTGTTAGCTAGCTCACGGATTTTGGCCATTTTCGGCGTCCGCATAATGACGTTTATGCGGACGGTCCTATAATTAAACGGTAAATGTATTGTGCGGACCAAAATAAAAAAAAAAGCCGTCCGAATTCCTTTTTTTTATTTTTTCAAAGTTTGAAAAAAGTAAGCAGTACGCATCCGTTTTTAAAATAAATATAAACTCTTATTTATTAGAATAAATTAATGATTTTAGTTTTATGTAAATATTTATACTAAATCATGATCCTCATTATTAAATTATTTATTGAGCTAATTTTATATAGTTTTAAAATAATATAAATTAATAAAAAAATAATTATATAAATTTCAAAAAAAATTATTTTTTTAAATACAACGACGTATACGATTCAAACTTTAATTTTTTAAAATTAAGAATTTAAATTATTCTATGTCAATTTTATTTTATTCAAGTCTATTTGAGAAAAAATAATAAGAATAAAAGAAAAAATAAAAAATAAAATTATATTATAAGGAAAAATCGAAATGCTAAAAATATGTAAAACGAACAATTATTTACTTAGTTCGATAGTCAACAAACATTAACAAAATAGTCGTATATTTTAAGTTGTTTATTACTTTGTATCTTTTTTTGTATGATATGTTTTATATACATATTACTAAATTAATTCCCCTCATAATTATTTGTTCTCGAGAAAATCCTGCGATTGTTAACTCAAGATTTTTGCCTTGCTTTCATGTTGTTACAAATTGTTTTATATGATTGTAGCTATGGTGTGAAATCCAGAAGAAAATATGCGCATCGTTGACTAAAATGTATCTTCCTGACTACGAAACAAAGCATGACAATAATTTTAAATCCATTTTAATGATGATCATAATAAATTTTTCAAGAAATTTATAAAATAAATATAAATTAATATTTGTATGTTAAGTTGTACATGGAAAATACAAAATTTAGTAAAAGAAAATGTATTTCTTAAAAATATTATCCATTTATTTTTTAATATGCACTATTCCTATCCAAATAATTAAGATTTAAAAAACATTTATATGAA
This sequence comes from Vanilla planifolia, assembly GCA_023846275.1. Classification (NCBI taxonomy): domain Eukaryota; kingdom Viridiplantae; phylum Streptophyta; class Magnoliopsida; order Asparagales; family Orchidaceae; genus Vanilla; species Vanilla planifolia. The sequence continues at coordinate 33,456,742 of CM043873.1, forward strand.
AGGCTTTAAATGTAGCATGAACTTAATAATAATAAAATGAATCTTTCATAATATAAAATTATATTAATATAGTGAATTCATTTTTCAACGTGATTTTTGATAGTTTAATAATTTCGTTTTTCAACTTCAATATTAATAAGACTTCTGAATTGAAAACGTTACTTTTATTAATAATTTTTTTTTATTAATTTTAAATCATACATTATTTATTTTAGTAAAAATTCCAAAACATTATTTAGATAATTCTCAAATAAATATATTCTTTATTATTTATAGTATACCATTATTCACACTTGTGCCAAATCGATTCTTTAAGAGATTTTTTCAAACTAAGACAATTGCAATACTTCACTAAAGCATATGCTTAAACATGATACTTTTATGCTTTTTCTAAAAGAAAAATAGAAAGAATAAAAAGATAGAGAGAAAAAGTAATATTTATTTATAAGATATGTTTTTATAAAATATTACTAATTTTTAAAAAAAGTTATGAAAGATATTAGGCATTATTTTCTTTTTGAGATTTAAATTTTGCAAAATCATTAACTAATAATCTTAATAAATGGATACTCGTATAAAGATTACATACATCCTGATGGAACCTCCTCTAGATCAGCTTGCCAAAAGATAGGAGCTCCATTCAATGAGATAGTGGTCCTTATAACGACATTATCACAATAACTTCATCAACACATCTCAAATTATTGTGTTGTATCTTTTGCAAGGTAAGACTATATTCTACCAAATGAATATCAAGGGATTTCACAAATTCTACAAATTTTGATGAACTCTACAAGAAAAAAAACTAATATAAAAAAATTTACAATTCCAAAGAAGATCAACTAAAGTTGATAAGGAGAATGACAAGTTCAATGAGGATTCATTAAAACTTCCTCCATGTACTCAGCAATTGAAATTGGACCACCTTGAAACTATTGCAAAAAACATTGTCAATGGGCGATTTATTTGTTCAAACATAACAAAACAAAATTCTAACAAAAATAACAATCTAAAAAGCATAAAACGTAAAGATGCATTATAAAGGGGAAAGTTTGGACACTCAAAAGCATACAATTAGTAGAACAAAGCATGAATTGATACAAACATGTAAAGGGTAATAGTGTACTCTAAGAAAAAGGCAAAATGTCATAGACAATTGGAGGGAAAAATATCTCACCAAAGGCCAAATGCAATATTTATGATAACAAAGAATGCATTGCAATTACAACTTATATAAGATTCTATGTTAGCAAGCTTGTTTCTTATTAGAAGAAATTGATGGCCCACTAAGATATTAGCAATATTAAAAACTTTTATATAAGATACGTTCCAGTGTCACAACTCCTAATAGAATGAAAGTTACTTGCAAAATCCATGTGCTGGTGCAACATCTAGCACAATGATAAAAATTAGGAAAATAATTAACTATTACTTTGTGCATGTCAACTTTATGAACTTTAACTTATAAGACTCCTGATAACAATACATTATAGCACTGAATATGTAACATCATTGAGCATTTTCCACAAGTTATGCTAGAGTGTGAAATTACAACTATACTTCCAATTGATGAACATAGAAAAGAAAAAAGAAGAAAAGAGGAAAAAGAAAATAGTCATGAAAGTAGCCTCATCACCAACTAGATATGGTTAGGTTTCTTCAAACATAGGTCCAAATTTCGTAACTCAATAATCACCATAATAAAAGCGACCTAGAACACATAAGAGACTCATTTACAACCAAGAGCTTTTTTCAACTTAAGCTATAATTACTATAATCCTTTTCAATGCCAAAATAACTCTTTTCAAGGCCTTAAATGCTCTTGAAGATGAATTCCCACCTCCTGTATACTTAAACTTCTTTATTGGCTATTAAAATCCTTATAGAAGCTGTAATAACTCTTCACGAGGTCAAATTAATTCTTCTAAAGACCTCTTATGCTCTCAAAAGATCAAATGGTCATTGCTCTCGATAACAATTCGGTGCGAAATAGTCATCTTTAAACATCTCTTAACCTTGAAAGTATCACATTTTCCCTTAAGCTAAGACAGCTAGCTCACATAAGTTTTAATTTTTAAAAACCTTGACAAAATTATATCTCTTAAATCCATATTTTTTTAATATTTAAAATACTAGAATACTCCACACTCCCCCTTGCTTCTTTCTCCTCAACCTCCTCTCACTCCACATTCCTTCCCCAAAGTGACATCCTCCTTGTAAACACTGCTAGTAATGGTATTACCTACCCAATTATGCTTTACATGCCCATTATACGTTCTTTTCCATTGGTAAGAAATCCATCCTCTTCATCTCAATGTACTAAAAAATAAATAACTTTACAAACAAAATCTCATAAGTTCACATTATTTTCCTATTTAGAGACATTGCACGGAGAGTCAAGATCTTGCTTTTTGAGTAAAGCACAATCAATAATGATATTAGTCATTACCTACCAAAGTAGGAGAAACATATATGACCAATGTAGTGAAGAAACATATATGAGGAACCCTCTACAGTTTCTATTGGATGTGGATGGGAGGGACATCAGGCTGCACCTTGTCCCTCCAGGTCTAGCTCTGCTGTGCAGCATATTATTCTCACTATACACCATCTAAGCCAAGTAAAGACTTGCTGCAGTCTGCATTTTTTCAATGTAGTTTTTATTGGATATGGATGGGTGGGACATCAAGCTGCATCTAGTCCCTCTAGGACTAGCTCTGTTATGCAACATGCTACTCTCACTACACACCAATCTAAGCCAAAGAGAGACCTGCTACACTTGTTTCTTGCAAGCGGCTGCAGTCTACATTTTTTCTCTGCAGTTTGTATTGGATGCGGATGGGCGGGACATCAGGCTGCATCTAATCCCTTAGGTCTAGCTCTGTAGTGCGGCTTGTTACTCTCACTAAACACCCATCAAAGCCAACAAGAGACTCTTTGCACTTGTTGCTCGCAACCTGCTGCAGTCTGCATTTATCCTATGAGGTTTGTATTGGATGTCGATGGGTGGGATATCAAGCTGCATCTAGTCCCTCTAGGTCTAGCTCTGCTGTGCAGCATGTTACTATCACTACACATCCCATCCAAGCCAAGCAATGACCTACTACACTTTTTGTTAAAACGTTGTTGCAGTCTGCATTTTTCCTCCTGTGACACAACTACAATGCCTGATCGCACTTGTAGCATGGCTAGGTTGCCTGATCATAACTGCAGCACCTATTGAAATGCCCAGTGTTGCTATACCTGTAAAGCTGTAGGGTGCATCTGTAGATGCACCTGGGGGCGCACCTGTAAGCATGCCTATAGTGCTGCAGGTGTTTACTGCCGCACTTCTGTCACATAGGAGATTTCTATGGCTGCATCTTCGATGTCACAGGGGCTGCCTATAGCGACACCTATGAATGTATATAAAGTTGCAAAAATGTCACAGCAGATGTTTGGGCAATTGAACTATTGTGGTCTAATGAAACTTTGCTTTGGAAATGGACAAATAAGTTTGTTTGCCACAAGGCAAAGGGTGACTATGCCTTCAAAGGGAAAAAGTAATGTATGCCCGGCTAAAAGAATCAAGAAGATTGCCACTTAAGAAGAGCAGTCAAACAAATCTCGTTTCAAAGCCTGCACTTGAGCCAGACACAATAGTACTGATGTAAAGTGTGGATCACGATTACCAAATTTTAGGCAGTCCAACTAAAGTGTCATGGAATCTCAAATGCACACTTGCAAATGGAGGACAACTGAATCGATGGTTGTTGTCTCCAAAAGGTCAAAATGCAAGAGCTCTAAACAACCTGATTATGGGATAGAGTCAGCTCCAAGACAGTCCCTCAAAAGGTCACTAACCACATCATTTCAGATGGTCTGTATCTATTTGAGTATTGCATAAAATTGTGTTTTATGATGTCTGCACAATTATTTTTCAATGGTTTTTGGTTGTTTAACTTTTTGGGAGGAATTATTAAGGCTGTTGATCGCAAACCCTCCTCTAGTTCAAGCCATTGGGATCCCTCTTCTCCTTTGGGAAACTCAATAGTTTTGTTGTGTTTTACACCTATTATTTTATGAGTGCATCGTATCCATGTCTAGCTTGCATAGGGTGAATGCCTCCCTTATTTTGAGTAGTAGTTTTTCTTGGAGAGTACTTATCATGCTGGAAAGCCAAGGTCATCACTTGGTAGAAGCAGATTTTGGCTTTGTAAAGATAGTTAACGAACTTCATTTTGTGTTCATCAAGGAAGAAGATAATATGAACCATGTGGGATTGAGGCAAAAGGCGAGGCCAAGAGGTGCAGTTGGTAAGCAAAACCATGAGAGAGACCAACGCAATTGAAGTGATGCCATATGCACCATGAGGTAGAAGCCAATACAATTGTTTGCAACCATAGACAACAGCATCACAAGCAAAGACCAATGCATCATGTCATTCAAGAATACGTGTGTGTTTATACGTGTGAGAATCACACATGTGAAACAGGGCAAGAGGATTAGGCAAGGACTTGGGCAAGATGGAGAAAAAGAAAAATAAAGTCTGCACGCAGAAACAAATGAAGGCATGATCAAGTGTTTGCAATATGTAGAGAAAAATGGGATGAAGATAATGGAGTGGTAGGAGAAACAAGAAAGGACAACCAAACAGAGATATGAGATGTTCTAGCAAATTTAAAAATGAATAATAACAATTGAAGTATAATGTTTGTAAACCTTGTGAAATTATTAAGATGTTTTAAAAAGAGAGATCAATAACAAATGAATAATCAACTTTATGAATTAGGGCAAAGTTTACCCCAATGAATACTTTAATAGAAGAAATAATCGATAAGAGCATAAAAAATACAGATCAAAGACTCGATAAATACTCAAGAAAAAGACAAACTTACATTCGATCACAAATATATTTGCACTTTCAGATAAAGAGATAGATAAATGAGATTCATGTAGTTTAAGTAAATAGGGGGCCAATGTCAATCTAACGTCACATAACCCCAATTTCTTGTTTATAATATTTTATTCTTTATTGAATTTGTTAAAATGACAATAAATGGTAACCAATAAAAATGCATAAAGCCATTTTGTTCTATAATTTGATTAACCAAATAAATTTCAAGTATACAAGAATATATTTTTATCAACTCACATTAAACCATAAAACTAATGCTAGAAGAATACCTCAAACATATGGAGCATGTCCTTACATTTTTCTCCACGCCGCCTCCTAGCATTATCACCTCTTATTTTCTCGCCAATAAGTTTATCACTCCCAAGCAACAAACTCACCATTACAGTTTGGAGAGGAGAGGAGAGGAGAGGACCAGACCAGACCAGACTGGACCAGCCCAGTCTAGTCCAGTACAGACCAGACCAGTCCAATCCAAACCAGACCAATCCAGACCTGACCTGACCCAGACTAGCCCAAACCAGACCTCTACAAAAAATATAATATTTTAAGTTCGAAAAGAAACATTTGCCCATTTGACCAAAAGTCTACAATTTGCACATTGAGTCATCCAGCCTCTACTTGGCGCAAAAGCCTTGTTTGTGTGCACCAGCATTGCGCATTCTCAAATTTTGTGTCACCACTACTGCATTAACCACAAACTAAGCCAAAATAATACCAAAAAACCACTAACTCTACAAAAAATAATTGAAAAGAAACAAAAGGATCATTCAATAATAAATATAAATGATATAAGTCTTATTGTGCTTGCTAATAAAGCAGTGCTCTTTTGATTAACTTACTTATAGAGTGATCTCAACATAAAGCCAAAAGCCATGGAGATGGATGAAGATATATCTTATCATGATTTTGGATGATCAAAAGCCATGTTTTCAACAAAGTTCAATCTTCTCCCTTTGTCTTGAGGCCAGCTTCCTAGGATTTTTCTTATGTAAAGCCATGTTGCAAAGCATTATAATTGCTAGAACTCAAGAAAGCAAGGGAACAAGAAATAGAGAATCAAGAAAATTAATAAAGCATAGGGTAAAAATCCTAAACAAGGACTCCAAGGGTTTTTGTACCCATTCTCAAAGACTATCTTCCATTTGATTATTTTAATGCATCCGACAATTAAACAGACAATAGTCAATCTGTCTCTTTGGTTTTCTTATAAATTAATCCATTCAATTAGAATGGGTGCAAATAACAAAATTCTGGGAATAAAAAATGTCATTAACTATGAAAAGAAAAGAAAAAGATAATGATAACTACAAAAGGTGCATATCTATCATAACTTCAAATTTTTACACATTTAAACAAAACATTATATCAATTCCTTCAAGGACTAGGTCCTCAAAAGGTTTACTCTAATACTCTTTATTTTATTGAGGATGTTTCCCAAGCCAGCCTCTCCAAAAAAGCTCCTCAAGAATGGAGAATTTAGTTATTCTCAACATATAATTCAATTTTTTATATAAAAAATCCCATTTTCGAGGATCTCTCTGATGCACTGTTGACTTCTATAGTCTTGTCGAGGAAATGACTACACTCAATTCATTAGCCATTTTCTTTAAATCCTAGGAGGAGCTCCTTCTTTTATAAATTTCCTCTATTTAAGTATATGGATTACTCTAGATTGCATCAATAGTATGCTAGTGCTTTGTAAAGAGCACTCATAGAGATTTAAAGTATTGTTGAAAAGACCAAGATTCTTCATGATGAAAATTAAAAATATTCTCATAAAACTGAAATAGTCAAGAGATGTTCTTGTGGGAATGCATGTTTTGAGGGTATCTTAAATCTTCTTTGCAAAGTTAAAAAACATAACAGAAGAGGAAATTGTCTTGGCTCTATATTATTTAGAAATCAAGATATGACTATATAGTCATCTCTCTATCATTGCTTATAAGAGTTACAACCTTTTCCTCTCTACTCAAAGGAGGATCCGAAAGGAGGTTATCTAATTTGTTTTGGCTAGCCACAAAAACCTTGAATACCTAGCATCACAAGAAGTAATTTTGACTAATTAACCTGATAGTTATGCTAGCAATAAATTTGTTTCGATTAAATGTCATGATAGATATAGTACACATGGCAAAAAGATAATAAATCATAGATGAATCTTTTACAAGCCTATGATAATAGATCAAACAGCTAATTGGAATATATCGTAAGTCATATCAAGAATGAATATCTTATAAGTTCATGATAGTAGAGCAAATAGCTAGTTGGAATATAACATAGGTCATATTTCCTTTCTTTTTTCTAGAAGAAAGAAAAGAGGCTAGAGATTACTCTTGTGGCATTGAGCAGGTGATAAAGAAGGCAAAAGAACTCCATAACTATTGTTATCAAGATAGGAACAGAGACAACAAATAGCCTAGTGATGATGATTGTAGATGGATAGCAAAGAGGAAAGATAGGAAGCTAATATTGAACAAGGAGGGACACTACAAGACTAAATAGAGGGTTGTCGTAGAGGAGAGGTGGTTAAGATGTTGCCATTGTGAGGAGAGGAGCTTACAACATCATCATGGAGAGGAAAGGATCTTGGAGTGTTACCATGTAGAGAGAGGCTTGTCATGATGATGCAAGTAATCCAAGTCGAGAGATTTTGAAATCAACATGGGTCACTATCAAAGATTCATTGCAGATCAAGAGTGCACATGCTAAGTGATCAATACTAAGGATAAGTGTTGCAGTGAGGTGCAACGTAGACTTGACTGAAAAGGGTAAAGAGAAAGGAGAAAGCAAAGCTAAGTCGATGTGTTGTAATGGAGGTGAATGATTGAGTAAAGGAATAGACGACTAGGATTTAAGAAGGATTTTTTGCTAAGGGATGAGAGGCTGCATATGATTGTTTTGGCCCTGATGAAATGCATAGCATGTAGGATAAGATGTTTTTAATACCATATAAACTTTTTATTAATAAAAGAGGGGAACATGATATCCTTTATTTAGGGTCCATTCCAAGAGATAAATATAAGATAAAGAGCTCTAAAAAGGATACCTAATAAAAAGTTGATGTTTGACCTGTCATTTAGGTACTAACATTAACAAAATGCTAAGACTTTATATTATATTCTAACAAAAACAAATAACACATAATACATCTATAAGATATAACAAGATTGTCGATCCAAATGCAAGACAAAATGAAAATGTGGTCATAAAATTCTAACTTAAGACATACCAACCAAGGATTATCAAATTTTAGAGTATTTGTAACATATTTCATGAAATCATATTCCATAGCTAAGGGGATGGCATCCACAAGTACATTAGAGCACTTTCTTCTAGATCTCTTCAACCTAATCAAGATGATGATGGTGGAAACCATTGCATATGCTTAATCACTATACAGCGGTTATACTTTCTTCAAGACAAAAGCAAACACTTTTAGGAATTTTCTTAATTGGCTACAAAATTCAAAATGAATAAGGAGCCATAACCATCTTAACAGAAAGAGGTCATGAAGTGAACCTTAACATAAAAGTTTGGAAAAAGTTTGGTCATAAAAAAGGATAAGACAATTTTTTGATATCATGCACATTCCCAACAAGATGAGATAATAGACAGGAAAAATATGATACTTTTAACATGGTTGGGGCTATGCTGAACGAGTGTAGTTTACCGAAATAATTTTGGCTCAAGATGGTGAATGATATCTATTCAAGTCATTGTTCAACCAAAGTTAACTGTAACATCATAAAAGTTATGTGAAGCAAGAAAATCCAGCATCTTAAATCTTCACATATTTTGGATGCAATTGTTCAATTTTAAATAGTGGTAAAGATGACCTAAAAAAAGGGTGATTAAAGGTCAAATTATGCATTTTTCTTGGGACATTCATGTACAAGAAAAGCTTATAGAATATATAACTAAAGAAACATCCTAGTTGAATAATGCATACACTTGATGTTAATAAATTCAAACAGTCAAAATCTAAAAAGACAAAGAAATATGATGATATTGATAAATTTGGATATACATGATGAAAAAAAGAAGTAGAATTGAATAAGAGAACAAATGTTCATGTTTTTTTTCTTATAAATCGATGTTTATTACTTTTTGAGAGGACTACAAAGTGAACTGTCTACAATAACAAACAAAAAAACGGGCAAGCCAAAAGCTCTCAAAGAAAAAAAGCTAAATTACAAAAAGGATTTGTCTAGTCTTGAGCTTTGTTCTGAAGTAACACAACTAAACGACTATCTAGCTTAGTTAGATTCACACAATATTTGGGTAGTTGGTGAGCTTAAAAAATATGAGACTCAAAACTGATGCTAGCCATTTGGGCAAGATAGTTTATTACAACATTACCCTCTCCAAAGATATGTCATATTTGAATTATTTTAGGGCCAACCACTTTATGATAAGTTTAATATTGTATGCACTTCCAGATAGTCGACGCTTTACCTTGTACTATGTCCAAGAAAATTTGATAGTCCAACTCCACCCAAAGCTCTCTGTAAAGTTGAAGACCCAAAAGCAATGTCAATCCTTTAGTTTTTAGATTTGTTTTTGAACCAATGAAAATAGAGAAAGCTTTACTGTGTGACCAAGGTGATCTCTAATGATCCCAACATAATTGGCCAGACTGAGATTACTATAGGCCGAACCATCTATATTCAATTTCAAAATATTGCAAGGGAGGAAGTCATTTAACAACCTAACTTTGAGAATATATTGTTTATACCAAAGGGAAACACCAAGTGATATTGAAGTAAGCAAAGAGAACATTGTTGAAAATGCAGCTCATCGAGATCTTGACCTCCTCAAAAAGTGTCAAGTTGTGAGCTTTCCAAATTTCCCAACAAATGAGAGAAGACAGCAACTGAATTACTTCTCCCCTTGTAGTTTTTAAGGATTCATGTCTCCATTAATGCTCAAGCACAAGGTAGATTTCTTAGGGGTTTGCCTCATGCAATTCTAGAAGATTTGTGAAGAAGTCCCAGATTTGCCAATACCAGTGGAGGCCAATAAAGACATGACTCAAAGAATTCTCATTTGGGCAGAAGGGGAACTTAGATGCTAGTTGAAAGATTGGACAATATAAAGCAACCAAGAAAAGCAATAATCTATTAAGAATCTAAAACATTAGAATTGAAATTTTCAATAGAAGCTTGTACTTCCAAATTTTTCTTGTTGAGTTTAGAATCAATCTTTTACCTCTTGTTGCTTACCAAGTCGAGTTTTTACTAAAGTTTTCATTGGGGGTAAGTGTCTAGTAGACAAAACCTATAGGACCTGAGTACTCCATGTAATTCAATGCAATATGTTTGATGTTTTATTCAAGATTGAGTTAATGGGTTTTTTACTTCTTATGGTATATTTAGATTGCATAAAGAGAGCCCACAAAGAAGAATTTTGAGCCTTCCAATAAATCTTAGCACTAAATGCTTCCATTACATCTTCAAGCTTTTTCAACCTGAGCCCATTCTCATCGATCAAGGAACTTAATTTCTTCTAGCTAGCCTAATGATGTTTGTGGCAATGAGTTGAATTCCCTCCAATCCGTTCACGAGGGCTTCAATTCTATGAAGAAAATTTTTTGAAGTATAAGAAGCCATCTTTTAGAGAAAGAAAGAATCTAAGGATAATTTGTGTAACAAATGAAGATTTGTCTAACATTATCCCAAATATCTTATTGTATGTGATCCATCTAAGGGTATAAAAGTTCAACCTTCCTTTAGAAACTAAGTGGCATTTTGTGATGAATCAAACTTATTTAATATTACAAACATAAGGATGAAATTATATTTTTATAAATTAGACTAAATAAAATGAAATGGAGACAATAAATACAAATAAAATGAGCTCCATGAAAAAATTTCAAACCTTTTGATGTGGAAGTTGACCTGTATGTCATCCAGACCCACAAGGAACAACCAACCCAACTATATCATTGATTGAAGTGGTTTGGATTGATAAAGTAATGTAATAAAATACAATGATGCACAATTTCTTCTCATAAAGAATAAAGTAAGGATAAATAGAAAAAACGACAACATAAAGATAATATACACAAAATTACAAGGAAAATTTCACTATATTTTATGAAAGAAACACAAACTAAGTGTAGGAGACAAACTATACCTCCAAAGAGTCTTACACAATCCTTCATTTGGTGGAAAACACCCTTGTCTTAAGCTGTAGTTGTGCGTATAGAATCTCCTTTGGATTCTTGATCTCAACCCCCAATTGTATCCAATAATGTCAATAAGCAAATCTCTCTCCTTCCACAAAAATCTTAGTCTAAAACATCACAATCATCTATCTTGTTGTATCTTGGCCTCTTCCCTCCACATCTCAACACTCTTGGTCAATTTCTCAAATTAGCCAAGTTGAGCAAAGAATGCATTAGATTGGATGTTCTACCAATCCCCAAAAGCCTCCCTTTTATAGTCACAATGGAACATTTACAAATTTGAAAAAAATACTTATCACTTAAATATTTTAACATCTACAAATCTAATATAATCTTCATCAAGAAGATTCAAATTTATGCTCAGAATTGTCTTTAAAACCTGAGTTTTGAATATCCAACAATATTAAGTTGGTAAAATTCAAAATTGGGATCCAAATATCTATTTTACCTTTGTCGAACTACCCATTACAAGATCAAATGGTCAATCAAACCATCTTTGAACTGTTTGATTCAAACTTCCAAGATAACACTATATTTTAGCCATAACTTCTTACCTTGAAATAAGAATTCAACAATTTTGAATGCATTGAAAAGCTAAGAAGATGCTTTACAAAATTTTATTTAGTGCTTCGATACATTGCAATCTATAGGAGAAAATAGCTCACAAGTGGCTGCATCATTTACATTGGATCTTCTTCAGATTAGTTTACATCCTCATATTCGTTGATTAGTTCTAATCCCGTAATCATTCACCTCTTCTTTAAAGGACTCATCTTATGAGTTTTCAATCTTGTAGCCAAAGAAGACAAAGTGTTCACAGCAACTTTGTCACTTCCTTTGGTATCCAGGACCTCAAGTGTGCCACATCATCTACTCTAGATACTTCTCCAACAAAAAAACAATGGGATAATAATGATCTACTTCTTTCAATGGTTGTGTCCCAAATGGACAACCTCCACCTTCTGCTATTTTTCATCACCCATTCTGAACAAGCATCTCCTTTCCCCTGCAGAATGAACTAGAATACCTTTACGCAACTTTAGTTTTGCTTCTTGAGTCATTTTCTTTCTCGTGTTGACACTTTCCCCTTCAATAGCTCTCTAACTCTCAATTGTAATACAAAATGTCCCAATCTCCGCTCCCAATTTCCTCACAAAGAAAAAATGAACCCCCAAAAGCCTAGATTCACACGGAAGCAAGATTTATGCTCAGATATTAAATCAAATCCGTGTCCGATCCTAGAGTTGCAATGGAGCAAACAATTTGATGTTGTTCCGAATCGAAAGAATAAAAGACGCTGAAAATTTTACAGGATCAAGTATTGCGAAGGTAAAAAAAAAATGAAACGAAAACCAACCAGTGAGATCGGCGAGGAGACACCACATCGGTCCAGAGAGGAGATCCACGGAATTCGGCGTCAACCCATGGTTAAACGTAGCAGTGGTGTTCGCCGACCGAAAATTTCCACACGCCATCGACGCCCACCTTAGTGACAGCGGAACCCTAGCCCTGAAGCAGTCCCAGCAGCCGATGGGAAGTACAAGGAAAAAGGAATTAATGCCGCTGTCATTAAATTAAATTTCAAATTTATTTTCATCTCTTATTTTCAAATTTATAAATCACAAATTTCAGTCACTGCTATTTTCATTTAAAATTATTTTTGTTAGGATTTTTTAAAAATCTTTAACTGAAGATTATAAATTATTTCAATATTAAAAAAATATTTTTATTTTAATATATTTTTATTTTAAATAAATAAGCACATATAAAAAATTTTATTTCTTTATTTCTCCTTATAATTCTTTGTTTAGAAATGAATATGATATTTGTGAATTCATAATCTAGTATAGTTAATTATAAAAATTTTAATTTAAAATATTATATCAAAATTATTCTTAATAAAAATATTATATACAAAAAAGGTATTTGTTATCTTTATCCTTTATAATATTTTTAAGAAAATAAAAAGATATGATTATTGATATTAATTGAAGTTTTTATTAAAATTACATTAATAATGCATAGTAAATTTTAAAAAAGTAAATCAATGTTCGTTCTTATGAGAAAATGCATTTATGTGGAATTATATGATTAATTTTATGAAGAAATTTAAATAATTTTTAATTACAAATATATATATATATATATATATATATATATATATATATATATATATATATATATATATATTATGATTTATTATACATTAAAATATATATCAAGTAAAAAAAATTGAAGTACTATTTTAAAATAATTAAATATATTTTTTAGAGTTTTATAAAAATTTTTTGATAGTTATTTTATATGATTAAGAATACAAAATAACATTTAGATTTAGCAAATTATAATTGAGAATTAGTGATAATAAATTTGCTATAATATGTAAGAAAAAGATATCTAGAAATTTACAATGTGATTAATAATAAGGTGATTATCAAGTGATAGAGTTATTTTACATGTGAAATATTTAGCTACATGATTAAATATTTTATACTAAAATAAGATTTTGATAATATTTAACACCGTAAAGTTAAATTTTATTTACTTCATTGGACTCAATTTTAGTTACTTATCGTTTATGATAGTCATAAAATATCATAATGTATGTTAATTTTTAGTAAAACGTAAATATTATTACAAATGTGAAGATAATTATGTTGTACGCTTGATATTTTTATTATAATTAACATAATTGAGGACTTTTCTTTTTCACAATATTGATTAATGTGAGAGAATGGAAAGTATATTTTTTTGCTATAGGTTTTATAATAGAAGCAGATAGAATATATTAGTCTTGGTTTATAATATGATAATCAAATAAAAATATGTTAAATAAAAAAATTGAAGTATAGTACACTTAAAGAAAAAAAAGATTTTTTAATAATCAAAATAAATTATTTAAGGTCTTATGTTAAAATGAAAAAAAATAATAATAAAGAATAAAAATTATTAAATATACATAATAAATAAAGACTAAAAAATATATTAATTTTTAAAACAAATTTGTAATAATTGATTAAGTTGTAAATGGAAAATACTAAATTTAGTAAAAGGAAGTTTAATTCTTAAAAATATTATCCATTTCTTTTTTAATATGTACTTTTCCTGTCCAAATAATTAAGGTGTAAAAAGCATTTATATAAAATGTTTTAAATATAGTATGAACTTAATAATAATAAAATAAATCTTTCATAATATAAAATTATATTAATATAGTGAATTAATTTTTCAAAGTAAAGTAGAAAATTTTATGATAATAATAATTTCGTATTTCAACTTTAATGTTAATAAGATTGTTGAGTTGAAATCGTTGTCTTCATTAAGGTAACGACAATGAAAAGTGGAGTAGAAGCTTTTGGCATAGATAAAAATGTCGAAACCTATGAGTTTGAAAGATAACATTTGAGTTTCTATATTGTATTTATAAAATTGAGACTTGATGATCACAAAACATTAAATAATTTAATAAATATTTAATTTACTTAATTTTTTAACAGCTTCAATGACTTTAAGAATGAAGGGATACTCCAATAATGTTCAAATTATTCGAAAGAAAAATATTTATCTTATATGATCAGATCTTATGATGCATTAAGTTTATATATTACATTAAGAAATGTGTTCCTAAAAAATTAAATTGTAATAAATGAATAAAAAAATTATAGTACACAAAATCTTTAAGATTATATTTTTACAAAACAATAATTTTTGTACTTAACTACAATATATTGATATCACGTATAATATATTTACCATTCACATATTATACATAAAATTTTGTTTATAGTACATAAGTGCATTCTATTCACATCCTTGTGTCAAGAGAATTGTACACAATATATTAAAAAATAATAAAATTTTATTATTTTATTTTTAAGAAACTATTATGATTTTTTAATTAAAGAAATAAATTTTTTGTTGATGTATTATGAATAATTAATTATATTCAATATTTGTTTTCAACTAAAATTTATTATTATTGTTAATTTTGTTCTTTAATAGTTATACTTTTTTTATTTTTTTATTATATATTAACAAAGTAAAATTGTTTTAGTAAAATTCATAACTAAAATTTAAAATTATTGTGCTCAACCTTTGATATCATTTATTATGTGTTATGAATATAGATTTATTACAACTCTCAATTTATTTATATTAGTTAATTTTTTATTATTTAAGATATGATTTTAAAAATATATTCACTTAAAAAAATTATCAGATTTTTCATAAGAATCTTAAACGTGTAATTCATTATTTTAGAATAGTATTTAAAACAATTTACGATTAATCATTTTTTAATTAATTTTAAATCATACATTATTTATTTTGGTAAAAATTCAAGAACATTATTTGGATAATTCTCAAATAAATACATTCTTTATTATTTATAGTAAACCATCATTCACGCTTGTATCAAATCGAAAGTCATTGATTTAAGAGACTTCTTCAAACTTAGGCAATTTTAATACTTCACTAAAGCATGTTCTTGAATATGATACTTTTATGTTATTTCTAAAATAAAAAATAGAATGAATAAAAAGATAAAGAGAAAAAATAGTATTTATTTATAAGATATATTTTTACACAATATTACTAATTATAAAAAAATTTATGAAAAGTATTAGACATATTTTTTTAGATTTAAATTAAAATAAATATATTTACAAAATCATTAACCAATAATCTTAATAAGTGATTACTCATATAATTTTTTAATCACATTATTTTTTTATTAAACTATAAAATTAATTAAATTATAAAAGAAATAACGTGGATATTTATGTATTATTTTTGTTGCTTTTTTTATCTATATTGTCAAATGTTTAAATTAAATGTTATTAGATTATGATTTGGTTGGCACAATAGAATTATGAAAAATAAATTTTATCATTGTTTAATAAGTTAATTTAATTAAGATATTAGAAAAAGTTTTTGTTGATATTTTTATATATTGTTAGCATGAATGGTTGTTAACTTATTAAATTTATATCAAATATTATAGATTTGTTGCGCATCTTCTTAAATTTAAAAATTTTATATTTTACCTATTTATTACACATATATTTATTATATCTAAGAAACCTTTAATATATATATTAAATTATATTTGTAAAACCAATTAAACTTTTTGATTTTTATATAACTATTTATGAGAAAAAATTTAGATATTTGATAATTTTTTTCTTTTCCAAACCTTCAAAATTAAGTTATTATTATGTGATCAACAAATAAAATTTAAGATTTTAAAATAAAAAATATAGTTAGTAAA
Source organism: Vanilla planifolia (assembly GCA_023846275.1). Taxonomy (NCBI): domain Eukaryota; kingdom Viridiplantae; phylum Streptophyta; class Magnoliopsida; order Asparagales; family Orchidaceae; genus Vanilla; species Vanilla planifolia. Next base: position 33,473,095 of record CM043873.1, read on the forward strand.
TAACTCTAATAGTTTTATTTAGTTTTGAAATAATATATTTTAAAAAAGTAATAATATTATATGTTTAAAATTTTGATAAGAAATTGTGTTTTATTTTGCTTTGATACTTCACTAAAAAAATTTAGGAAACGTTTTACAAATAACCTAGAATCCTAAATATTTAAAAAATAAAAACAGGCAAATATTTACAGGATTTATCAGCATTCTAAGTTAATCCGAAAAATTATAAAAAAATGTCGCATATTTTTCGCTCTCGTTAATTACCCGTTTTCCGCATAATATGTTTATGCGATCTTGTAAATCTGAAGACCCCTCCGATTTGGCAATTTCGCAGGAAAACCGTGAGTGTTAGCTCACGAATTTTGGCAATTTTGGCGCCCGCATAACAAATTTTATGCGAATGGTCCTATAATTACACTGGCAATGTATTGTGCAGGACCAAAATAAAAAAAAAAGCTTTCCAATTTTTTTTGTTTTTTCGAAGTTATAAAACAATGAACAGTACGCAGTCAGTTTTTAAAAGAAATTTTAAAATAAATATTAAACTCTTATTTATTAGAATAAATTAATGTTTTGAGTTTTATGTAAATATTTATATTAAATCATGAATCTTATTTTAAAACTATTAAATTATTTATCAAGCTAATTTTATAAAGTTTTAAAATAATATAAATTAATAAAAAATAATTATATAAATTTCAAAAAAAATATTATTTTTAAATACAATGACATATATGATTCAAACTTTAATTTTGAAAAATTTAAGATTTTAAATTATTCTATGTCAAATTTTATTTTATTCAAATCTACTTGATCAAAAATAATAAAAATAAAAGAAAAAAAATTATATCATACAAAAAAATAAAAATGCTTAAAATATGTAAAACAAACAATTATTTTGAATAGTCATTTTCATAGTTCGGTGATCAATAAACATTAATAAAATAGTTATATATTTTAAGTTGTTTATTATTTTGTATCTTTTTTTATAATATTTTATACTCAATCAAATCCTGTTTTTTAATGATTGAATCTCGTTTGCCAATCTCATATTTGGTAATCTCATATTGAATAATTCCCGAACTGTTTCTTATGTAGCACTGCTCATCAAAATAAACAAAAATACTATTTCTACGTAAAATACCATCTATAGGTATTGGAATAGAAATACCAAAATAGGGTATTCTTCTAGTTCCTTGTTCTTGATCATATTGTAACGGAATTGCGAATCTATTTCTTCGCTTTTTTCCCAAAGAATTGTCGAAATTATCTTAGTAAATTAACTTCCCTCCCAATTATTGGTTCTCAAAAAAATACTGTGATTGTTAACTCAAGATTTTTTCCTTGCTTTAATGTGGACATAAATTATTTTATATGATTGTAATTATGGTATAAGACCATTAGAAAATATAGGCATTATTGACTAAAATATCCTTTTTTAATTACGAAAAAAGAATGATAATAATTTTAAATCCATTTCAACGATAATTATAATAATTTTTTAAAAAAATTATTAAAAATATATAAATTTATATTTGTATATTAAATTATACATGAAAAATAATAAATTTAATAAAAAAATTAAATTGTTTAAAATATTATCTTTCTTTTTTAATATATACTTTTCTTATCCAAATAATTAAGATTTTTAAAAAAATTATATAATATTTTTTAAAATATAACATGAATTTATTAATAATAAAATAAATATTTTGTAATATAAAATTATATTATGAATTAATTTTTCAAATAAAATAAAAAATTTTATAATAATAATAATTTCTTATTTTAACTTCAATGTTAATAAGATCACTAAATTAAAAACATTACTTTTATTAAGATTAAGACAATAAATAATAGAGTAGAAGCTCTGGTCATAACAAAAATGCCACATCCAACGAATTTGAAAGATAACATTTGAACTTAATGATAATAAATACCTATTATGACATATTATTATACATCCTTTTTGTATATTTCATATATTACATTTATAAAATTAATACTTAATGATCACAAAACATTACAAAAAAAATACTTAATAGCTAACAAAAACATTGATGAAACTGAACCACTAGAATGATTTAATTATTTCTTCGTTAGAAAAATATACACCATATAAAAATTATGACACCCCATTTAGAAGAAAAAATGGAAACACAATTTTTTAACAAAGAGCATGATTGGCCAACCCAACAGCATCAATTAGATAAATTTAAATCAACTTGGTAAATATAAAGTTTCAGAGAATGTAAAGGTACTGATGACACCATCGTTTTTGAGTTAAGGATTACATATATCATGATGGAACCTTTCTCTAGATCAGCATGCCAAAAGATAAGAGCTCCATTCACTGAGGTGGTGGTCCTTGTAGCAACATTATTACAATAACTTACTTCATCAACACATCTCAAATTACTATTTTATATCATCTACAAGTTAGAACTATATGTTATACCCTTGTGTTTGATGAGTCAAGCATAAATGTTTATCTCATATGAGCTTACTTTAAATAAAATTGTTAATATTCAATTAAGTCAAGCCATGAACTTTAAATGTCTAAAATAATGATCTTCAAGGCTCTTGGAGTCATGACAAGTTTTAAGGAAATTGAAGATATGTATTAAAATTTTCATACTTAAATTTTTTTTTATTTTTTCTTGAATTTGATATGTCTAAATTTTGAGATGATGTAGCACACTAGTAGTATTAATATTTAAAAATATTATAAATTTAATAATTATTGAATTTTGATTTTTGGGCTAAGCATTATTGATGAAAAGTATAGACATTGGTATTTGATTTTTAAAAATTATTTAAGAATTATTTTTCATGAGTTTCTTTTCATAGTCATTTAGGAAACTTATAATTTTAAGCAGCTCGAAAATCATACAAACCGAATTCTATATAAAGTGCAATGGAAAAGTTTTTTGGACAATGTCAGACTAAAGTCTAACCTGATTATCAAAGAAGGCGGAAGGGCAAGCGCGATCGGACGGCTGAGATTATTCAACGTAAAATGATAAGAAGGAGAATCGAACCCAGGCTGAGCAAATATGCACCAGTACACAAAATCATTGCAGTAACTATTTTAATTTGAGTAATTTCTGGACAAATTATACTAATACACCTAGCATGAATTGATTAAAAATAAAATGAATCTTTCATCATATAAAATTTTATTAATAGAGTGAATTAATTCTTCAAAGTGAAGTAGGAAATTTTATGAAAACAATAATTTCGTATTTCAACTTCAAAGTTAATAAGATTGGTCAATTGAAAACGTTATTTCGATTAAGATAATGATAATGAACAGTAGAGTAGAAGTTTTGGTATAGAGAAAAATATCGAACCCCACGGTTTTGAAAGATAACATTTCAGCTTAATAATAATAAATACTAGTTACAAAGTTGTTATACATCCTTTTAATATATTTTATTTATAAAATTGAGACTTGATGATCACCAATCATTAAGTCGGTTAATAAATGCTCAAATTACTCAATTTTCTAAAAGCTTCAATGCAATTAAGTATGAAGGGATACTCCAATGGTGTACAAATTATTCGAAAAAAATATTTATCGTATATGATCAAATCCTATGATGCATTAAAATTCATATATTACATAAAAAAATGTGTTCTTAAAATATTGAAATGTTTTAAATGAATAAAATATTTATAGCATACAAAGTTTTTACGATTACATTTTTATAAAAAAATAATCATTGTACTTGACAACAATATATTTATATCATGTATAATACATTTAGCATTTATGTATTATACATAAAATCATGTTTAAGATACATAAGGATATTATCTTCACATTCTTGGGTCAAGAGACATGTACACAATATATTATATTTTGAATAATAAGATGTATAAGTGAGCAAAAAATATGCAATAGAAGATGATTTGTCATGATTTTTGTATAATACTACATAATTAATAAACTTTACATATAATACATATGTCTACACATACATTATATCTAACGAAGAAGACTAGTAATGATATTTTGATAAAAATTTAGAAAAATTAATATTAAACTTTTATGATTGTTTATAGTTCTTTGGGAATTCTTTGAGTTTATTTGCATGTAAGTTTTTCTCAAAATATTAGAGATTAATTGATGCTTTTAAAAATCATTTGTAGACATTTGAATTCTTATACATGTCTTAGCTGTTAAGAATTAAAGATAAATGACATGTTATAATTTTGGGTAAGTAAAATCTAAGGTAAAGTTTTTAAGCATAATTTTCAATTAGTATTTCTTTCTATGCAATAGATAAAATAATAAAAAAATTATATTAGAAATTTTAAAACTTAAATTTGATACATAATTAATTTTAGTAGGTAGTTTTATTTATAAAAACTCTAAATTAAATTGATCAAATTTTTTATTTTTATTTTAAGAAATTTTTATAATTTTTTAATAAAAGAAGTAAATTATTTTGTTTATTCAATATGAATAATTTATTATATTCCATATTAGTTTTCAATTAAAAATTTTGATCACCATTAATTTTGTTCTTTTATAGTTATATTTTTTTTATTCTTTATTATGGATTGACAAAGTAAAACTATTTTAGTAAAATTCATTATTAAAATTTTAAATTATTGTGCTTAATTTTTTATGTCATTTATTATGTGTTATAAATATATATTTATTAGAGCTTTTAATTTGTTTATATTAATCAATTTTTTATTATTTAAGATTCGGTTTTAAAAATATATTCATATGAAATAATTGTCAAAATTTTCAAAAAAATCTAAAAAATGTCAAGTTGTGTATATTATTGAGGTTTTAAATTTAATTTTTTTAAAAATTATTTTATATATATTTATAAATTATTATACACATGAAATAATTGTGAGCATTCTAATAATTATGAACAAAAAATTTGATATTATTTTAGCCTCATACTGTTATACCCGGTAAAATATTATATGTTTAATCTTCAATAATTCAATTGTGGTTTGGATGATTTCAGATCGACAGTAGGATGAGCCAGGAGCTCAATTGGAGGCTATTGGAATTTCTGAAATTTTCTGGGGATTTTTCGGAGCATCGAGATTTTTTTTAAAACCGGAATTTGGTTTTTTTACGCGCGTGAACCGGACCGGAGCGGTTCAGCGAAGGCGGGGCGGTTCGCCGAGGTGCGTTTGCGCGTGCGTTTAGATAAGCCGCGGATAAGCGGATCGGACGGGCGAGATCAGCGGTGGAGATTAACCGGCTGATCGGGTGTTAAGCGGCGTTTTTGGAAGGTCAACCGGCACTTAATGGGTCTTAACGGGTTATTACCGGTTTAAGCCGGGTATTTAACCTAAACTGTTCGGCTGTTAGGGTTTCGAACGGCGGCTAGAGGCGAGGTGTTCGCGGCGAACGGCGGTACTTTCTGCAGCCTTCCAAGGGGCTTTTGGTAACTGGAGGTTCGCGGGACAGAGGCGAGCATTTTGGTACCGGTTTCGTTCGGCGAGGAGCTGCGGTTGATCGCGTGCGAGCTTCACCGTCGCCGGCGAGCAAGGTAGGAAAGTCAGATTTAAATTAGTTATTTAGTAGAAATTAAAAGCATGGAATATTTTGCTTAATGAACACAAGCATGTGGATGAAAAATCGGACTTAGTTGAATGCTAATCTGCGTCTTTTACAAATTTTGGATTTTCTGGAAAATTGCCCATTTTGCCGAAAAATTTAGTTAATGCTTAGGAACATGTTAGGGATTTGTATTATCAGTGTTGCCATTGAATTAGTTAATTAATTGTTGGATTAATCTTAAATCTCACAATACGGCAATGCCGTACGGGCGAACTCCTTCGGCAGAAATTTTGAATGAACCTTAGAAATTAGTGGCATTATTGAAACATTAGGATAGTACGAACATTGAATTTTGTTTCTCCTTGTTCGCGTTCTCCGGAAATCGACGGAAGGATTGGATTGGTCGGCAATTGCGTCGGTTAGGGTTCACGGGCGTCGGACCAAGGAAGGAGAAGGGTTTAGATTAATTACGAATTTATTTAAGTAATTCATGGTATTTATATAATATTTAATAGTAATTATATTTATTTAAGAATCGACCGATTAACGGATTATTAAGGAATTTGGTTCAGCGGTGTCGCGGTTCAGCGCGAGGTTTCCGAACCGGCAGCGAAAATCGGTTCAGCGGGATTCGGCGCGGAGGAAAATTTAATTCGGAAATTAATCCGAATTTTCGGAAAAAGGATATATGTGGAATTTAAATTTTATTCGGAAATTTATTCCAAATTTCGGAAAATGGATAAAGGGCGGAAATTGATTTTTTTTTAATTTAAAAATTTCCTGAAGTGAGAAAAAGGTGATTTTTAGAAATCACGTAGCCAAGTTGAAATTGACTGTTGGAAATTACCCATAAATTCAGTACAGCTAGATTAGTTGGAAGGAAGTGTGACACTTGGGTGCTACCAGAATAGTCAGAACTTTGGTACAGTTTGTGTTGCTTGGATGACAATGACATGGATTGAGTCAGTTTACTCAGTGTTGGCATATTTCATGGATTGACATATTGGACCGGAATACTATAGGCCCTATATGATGTTTTAGGGTAGTTGTGGTAGGTAACTGTGCGGTACAGACTTAGCTTCCACAGTATACATGTGGACTGGTATGCGCCTTGTTGTATCTGGACACATGTTGTCGAATCTTGGAGTTAGAGCTTGGCAATGACTGTAGGGGCGTGGCTTCTATGGAAATTGTTGGGAGAGGACTTCTTGGAACGGTGGCTGAGTCGATCTCTTCTGGTCCATGAGTGTAGGCCTGCGCGCCTGAGAGTGGCAGTGGCAGGGGTGACTCGCCGTGGCTAGCCAAGTGTGTAGGCCTGCGTGCCTGAGGGTGGCAGGGGTGTCTCACGTTGGCTAGAGATCTATGTGACTGGTTCTGTCTATAGTCTCCAGAAGATTGATTGACGAGAGACGCTGCGGTGTCGGGTGCTAGGCGTTGTGATGCGTGCGCAGAGATGGGCGTGTCCCGCTGGCATGCTGCCTGGGAGCACAGAGGAGAGCTACTCTGGTGTGACTGGGGGTGACTGTGGTTGGTCAAAGTCCTAAGACTGAGAGTGTCTTTCCACCCTACATTGTTATGCTGTATTTCTATACTCTTGCTATTATCCTTCTCTTGCATGAGAGTTTTTTTTTACTAGCTGTCTTTCCTACTGGGCGTAGCTCATTCTTTTATTATCCATATTTTTCCAGTGGCTCGGCAGACTTGACGCCACCCAGCTTTAGGTGGGATCGTGATCAGTAGGCTAGTGGAGGAGATCTGATCTGTGATTTTCTGAGACATTCTGGTTAGTTGATTGTTGCTGTTGGATGTATTCAGTGAGACTTTTATTCTTATGTTTTGTATTATGTGAGGGTGATTCTGACTCATGTACTCGTATGGATGATGTGGTATTGATGGACTGTGATTTTTCATATGAGTTACATTTTTATACACTATCTTATTTTCTATCTTGACGGTATGGTGTGTGGAGCGCCATTTCATATCGGTGGATGTTATATATTTTTTTGTTGATGGTGAGGTCATTACATGACTATGGAACTTAACCTTGGGGGTTCAGACTTCTATTAGATCGGTTCTCCTACCAGTATGGGTTAGGAGTATTGGGTCTAGTAGGAGTAACATTGCGCGAGTTCATCAGTTAATTCAGGAGTCATGAACCTGATTTGACGGTGTGCCCGGGAGATGGGATCCACATAGTTAAGGAAAGTAGGTGTGTAATGATGTGTTATATCCTATGTTTTTCGTAGGCTACTCAGGTTGGTATGGGACGATCTGAGCTGTCTATATGTAAAAAAAAAAAAAAAACTGGGGTGTAACACATACATTGACAAATAATTTAACTATTGTTACAATCATATAAAATAAATTATGCAAACTATAAAATGAAACAAATACTATTTGCTAATGATCACGAAATTTAAGGATTAGTGACAATTCAACTGATTTTTTATTATCGTATAAAATATTAAAAAACCACATAAAAAAATAAAAATTTGTTTGATTATGATCGATAATAAAAAAAAGTAATACAAATTGTTGAAAACATTTACCGTTTTACATATTTTAAATATTTGAGTTTTCTTTTTATAATATTTCTCTAATTTTTTTTATTAATGCAAGATTAGAATAATAATAGAAAAACAAACATTTAATCATTTAATTTATAAAAATATACATAGTTGTTATTTATTAAATAATATTTCTTGACTTTATTGTTTTTTTAAAATGTAATGATTTTTTTATTCATCATATAATAAATAAATTTAATATTCTTAAGAAAGTAAAGAATACAGTGAGATTGATTTAATAAATAATCATATAAGATTCTAAATATTTTATTTTATTAATAAATAATAGTTTATATTTATTTTACGAATTTCTCTCTAAAATTAACATGTTATAGGAAATAATTGGTATTAAAATATGTGTTAATTTGCAATCGTTCATTCTTTCTTTCGTAAAAGTACTTAGGTATTTTTTTAAATGTTCAGCAACGTAAAACAAATATAACTAATATACGTATAACCGCATAATTGGATGTATGCGGAGGCCGTAAAAGCTTAAAAGCCTACGATCACAGATTACTGCGGAAATCTACCATTCACAGGGTGTCCGATTTAGTTATAGATGCATAGACGCATAGAACGTTCTATGCGGAACGACACAAGATAAAAGCATTTATTATTATGCCGCTTTTTGTTTATGATTCTTCGCGTATAAATAAAAACGTACTTTTTTCAATTTAAATAATAGTGATTATAGTTTACATTTTAATTTACTTTTTATCCAAGGATGAAGAAAAATACATTTGAATATTTTAATTTAGAAGAAATATAGTCATAATTTAAAAAATTTTATTATTTAAAAATATATATAAAAAATAATCTCGAAAGAACTATTATTGTTATATATTATTTTATTATTTATTAAATATTAAAAATTATTTTTTTCTTTTATCAACAATATAATTTATTTGCTTATCCTTTTATGTTAAAATGAATTTTAACATGAAATCATTCTTGAGATCTATAATACAAATAAATATATTTATAATAATTAAAGGGACAGGTTGGGTCGGGACGAGTTGGGTTCGGTCGGGTCATGTCGAGTTCGGTCCGGTTTTGTAAGTTCCGATTGGGTCTAGTAAGGTCTGGCCTGGTCGGGCCCAGTCTGGTCCGGTTTGGTTGGGTCCAGTCGGGTCTTGTCTGGTCTGGTCGGGTCGGGTCTGGTCCGGTTTGGTCCGGTCGGGCCCGGTCGGGTCTAGACGGGTCTGGTCTGGTCGGGTCGGGTCTGGTCTGGTCTATTTGGGTCGGGTCGGGTTTGGTCGGAGTCGGGTCGGGTCTTGTCTGGTCTGCCCGGGTCGGGTCATTTCGGTCTCGTCCGGTCTGGGTCAGGTCTTATCTGGTCTGCTTGGGTTGGGACCTTTTAATTTCAAACAAAATTTATTAGATAAAGATAATATATTATTTATAATTTTTACTAATTTATGATAATTTATAAAATTAAAATTAATAAATTTAATCATAATTTTTTCTCTTTTATATTTCAATCAATTATTCTTATTGAGAAAAATTAAAATTTAAAATAATATTATTAAAAATAGTTTCAAATACAATAATAAAATTTATCAAACATAATACGAATTGATTATTAAAACAAATATTTTATAATATAAAATTGAATTAATGAGGTGTATTAATTTTTCAAAACTAAATAATATTTTTTGTATAAAAAATTAAGAATCAAAGAATTAAAATTTTATGATTATATTTTATTTATAAAACCTTAACTTTGTTATCATATTCATAAAATTATGTATTATAATTATATTTTATAAAACAATATATAAAAATAGGTAAATATGTTGTGTTATACAATATTATTTTAGATTATAATTTGATATTAGTTTGAAATTTTATTTTTTCACAAAAGTTATAACAAATTTTAAATAAAATTATGATATAAAAATTTATATTTTTTAAATATTAAAAAAATTACTAATCAAATCATTAATACACAAACAAAAGAAAACAAAATAAGTCATTATTTATTTTTCTTATAAATTAAATGAATGTAATCTTTAATCTCTTATAAAATTACGATGAAAATTATAATTTTTAAGAATTATTAAATAAGTTTTTTTTGAAAATATATTAATGTTTGTTAAAATATATAAAAACTAATAAATTGTATTAATTTAAAATTAAATAATATTATAATTTATGAACAAATCTGTCCTAAAGATATCAAAATGATACTCTTGCTGTTTTCAACGTTTTTGATCTCCATCAAGCCTTGGGAAGCACCGCGACGTAGACATAAAGTAAGTTAATACATAGGTTCAGCAAAAAATTAGAAATTAAGTATTTTAAAAGTTTTTAAAGACCTGACTAATCTTATTTTACGTAAAAATAACATATTCCCAAGCAGCCTCATCTTTTTACCATCACGAATCGATGAGAAACTTGAGAACATCGTGATCGTCGGAAGGCGCACAAGGCGATTTTGCGGTTCCCAGCCAGGCGCTAACTGTGATCGATGGGAAGACGGTGATCTGCGGGGTTTTAGAAGTGGACGGCGGTTTTCAAGTAGGTCAACCTCTGCGAGCGAGAGGTTTTAAGCTTACGAGATTGTCGGGTTCGGGATGGGAGGGGATACCGAAGGGGAGTTGGAAAGTGGCCGATTGCAATGTCATTGATGGTAACACACTGCTACGCGAAGATGTACGGCTGTGATGAGTTCAATAGGTGGCCGAGGAAGGTCCGCGGGGCTTCAGTTACTTGTGGAGGGGAAGCGTTAGCTTCGCGAACTTGTGGTGGTTGACCTTTGCTTTTTTTCAAGAAGGTTGCCGTGCATTTGTTGAGGAAAAAGATTTGTGATGTCGGCGGTACTTGGTATAGAGGACCACTGGATCAAAATAGACGACTTTGATCGCGGAGGCTGATTTTGTCGAAATCACGTCCTCCATTGCAGCGCTCCTCTTCTTCCTACCGGAACGTGAACCGGAACCGGAATCGTCATCTGTTTGCTGTCCCATTGATGGATGGACATTGCCGGCATGTATTCGTACGAGTCACAGGTGGATTTAGAGTATTTAAAATGCTCTCTTTCAGTGCTTTCAAACCATACAACTCGACCAACTTCTTCAAAAAACAAAAGAACATTTTTGGCAGGGCAGTTCCAGAGGGATCTTGCGATTTCCTGTTCGGCGTTAAGCGTGGCCGACTGGAAGGCGGCGAACTGCGGGCTTGCATTGGAAGTCGATGGTGGCTCAAGCGAGATTTTAAGCTTATGAGATGGTCTAGTTGATAGCTACGGCTACGTGGCGTCGCACGGCCGTGTTGACATCAAGAGGAGGCCATTGACTGAATGTGGGGCTTCTGTAGCTCGTGCAGGAAGTCATTTTAAGACTTGCATCTCTGCTTCATCAGGTTCTATTTTATTTGCATTCTGAACAGGTTGTCTATGCACTATATTAATAGAATTTTCGATCATTTATTAAAATGTTAGGTCTTTTATTTATTTCCTAGATCTTTGACGAATCAACTGTGATTATGGTTTCTATTGAATTTATTTTCGTATGTTTTAAATTATTTTTTATTTTTACTTCATTATCTCAGTTTTTATATATGAGTGTTTTTTTTGTGTTAACTTTTTTTTCTCCCAAATGTTACTTAAACATCTATTTTTTTTATTATTATTCATATAATAATGAGATTATTTATTATTTATATATTTTAAAATTTAAAGATTATTTATTATATATTTATCTGTTTATAAATATTATTCATATATTTATGATTATTTATTTTAATGCATGGACAGAAGATTTGGGGACGAATAAACTCTTGCTTATTAAAAGAAGAGACGGATGGAGACTGATTTCGTACAGGTATTTTATTTTTTCAATATTTATTTTTTTATTTTAACTAATATAGTTTTTTAATTAGATTAGACTTGTATAAAAAGTATTTTTAAAAAAATAATAATTGATTTTTTAAAATTTTTAAAACTTATTAAAAATATTTAAAATCATAATTTAAAATAATATATATTTAAAATAAATTATCATATAAAAGTAAAGAAAAATTTTATGTTTCATATTTTAAAATTTATAGAATATATTTTCTTATTTTTTATGAATTAAATAATAATTTAATATAAAAGTTTAATAATTAATGATTATATTTTTAAAATAATAAAAAATTTTGTTTATAGAAATTGATTATCTCATAAACTTTATGTGATATATAAATATTTCTAAATTTTAATTAAAGTTGAAATGAATTTTAGTTATTTATGAATGAAACAAAAATATATTTATTTCAAATTAAATTAATTATTATTATGATAAATTTGAAATAAATTAATGAATTATTATTTGTGTATAGTTTTTATAATAAAATAAGAATAAAAAAATTAAATTTTATTTTAAATAGTTAAAAATGTTAAAGGTTATAAATAATGTTGAAATTTAAAAGTTATAAAAATTTGGTGTTATTGATTAATTGTAAAATAAAGATGATGTAAAGATTAAGAGTTAATAAAGGTAAAAGAAATAAATTATGAGATTAAATAATAATGATTATAATTCATTAAATAACGATTAGAATAGTTATTTATTGTTTTTGTTATTTGATTGAATAAAATGAATAAAAAGATTTTAGAAATTTAAAGTTTAGAAAAAAAATTGTTATGTTTTTAATTAGGATTTTATTTTTAATATAAGTTTTGATAAAATATCTATATAAAAAATTAATAAATTTTTCATAAATAAATAGATGTGGTAATGATTCATTTTTATTATAAAAAAATGATTTATAATTTTTATATTTTTATAAATAAATGTTCTAATATTTTGTAAATAAATATTTTTTAAAAAAATTTGACCCGACCCGACCGGAAAAATACCGGACTAGACTGAACCCGACCGGTCCCGACCGGACCCGGCCGAATCCGACCGGACCAGGCCGGATCCGACCGGACCAGGCCGGACCCGACCGGACCCGACCGGACCAGGCCGGACCCGACCGGACCCGACCGGACCAGGCCTGACCCGGCCGGACCCGACCGGACCAGGCCTGACCCGGCCGGACCCGACCGGAACAGGCCTGACCCGGCGGGACCTGGTCAGACTACAACGGAACTGATCGGGCCGGAACGGAGCGGAGCGGACCCGACTGGACCGCAGACTATTTGCAGATTTTCTCCAACGATAGACCGGCCCGGCTGAATCTGACCGGATCCGACCTTACCCGACCGGCACGGAACTGATCAGACCGGAGCCGAGCGGAGCGGACCGGACCGGACTCGAGCGGACCGGACCGGACCCGAGCGGACCGGACCGGACCCGAGCGGACCGGACCGGACCCGACCGTATCGGACCGGATCTTAACCGACCGTACCGTACCTGACCTCACCGCACCAGACGGGCCCGATCGTTACAGACCGTACGCGAACGGGTAAGACCGGACCCGACCATACCAGACCGGAGCTGCGCCCATTTTACGATCTTCTCCAAAGAGAAAGCGGACCCTACCGGAGAAGGCAGGACCCGACCGGCACAGTACGGACCCGACCGGAGCAGACCGGACCATAAAGGACCCGACTGGACCCGATCTGACCCGACCCGATCCAACTGGTACGGACCTCAACCAACCCGACCCGACCCGACCGATAACGGACCGGACCGGACCGGACCCGGCCTGAACTGACGAAATTATTTTTATTTTTTGCTTGTAAAATAAATGATTTTTAAATAAAGGTTTATAGGAATGTTTACTTATATTTTTAGATTAATGTTCAAATATCATATTTTTTTGTTTTAATTTTTAAAAATGTTTAAAGTTATTGAGACTTATTAATTAATAAAAAGTATTTTATTTTGTTTTTGTGAACATTTTTTTTTTAAATAAGATAGTATTTTTTTTAATTTTGTAGATAAAATGAATCTTATTATTTCTATAAAAGTTTTATTAAAGATGTAATAATGTATGTAGTAAATAAGTTTTTTATTATAGATATTTATATGTAAAAGTGCAAAAAATCGATGAAAAAGTAATTTTTAATTAAATTTTTTTAAAGGTAGATATTTAATAATTGATGTTATTTTTTTAAATTTTTATATAATTTTTAATTAAATATAAAATTGAGTAGTGATTATTTTTTAATTAAATTTTTTTAATTTTTTTTAAATAATCTTTTAATGTGCATGTATTTTATAAAATAGAAAATAATGTTATTTTTTAGATATTTTGAAAGTTTATTTAATTACATTAGGTAATCTACATAACTCGGTTCAACCTTATTAGATTAGGATTTAAAATAATTTGATTACGTGAGGTGACTCGATAATATTAAAATAAATTAGATTATTTATGTTCTTTTATAATGTATTATAAACTTTTTAAATTATTATATTAACATTTTTATTTTTTTAATAAATTTTTTGAACTATTAAGTTTTTTATTTTATTTATATTTATGGTATGATTATTATTATAATATTGAAAGTAAATTTTTTTTGTATCATATTTAAATTATTTTAATATTTATTGTTTAATACATGTATTTTGATAATGATGAATATATTTTTTTATTGATAATATTATTTAATCATATTAGGTAAATATGTTTAAATATTAATTTTTAAAATGATATTTTATAATTTGAAAAATTAGTACACATTTAAAAGATATATTTTTTTAAATTAAAATATTTGCTTCATTTTTGTACATAAGAAATATATGTTTATGTGAAATTTATTATGTTTTTTAGGTTTTGGAATTTTTGTGGTGTATAAAATAATAATTTTTTAAATTTTGATTATTGCAGGTAACGATTTAATTAGGGAAGATCTTTAAATGCGAGAGTGGAGAGGTATTTAATTTTTTGTTATTTATGTTATTATATTATTGTTTAAAAATTATTTATGCATTTATTATCACATCATGTGTTTTATTTTTTAAAGATAATATTTTATAGCATTACAGAATGTTAAAATAGGTAAAATAAATTGATTTATAAGAACAAGAACAATAATAATAACAACAATAACAACAAAAACAAGAACAAGAACAAGAACAAGAACAAGAACAACAAGAACAACAAAAATAACAACAACAACAAGAAGAACAAGAACAATAACAATAACAACAACAAGAACAATAACAATAAGAATAAGAACAAGAACAACAAGAACAATAAGAACAACAACACAAGAATGAGGACGACGACGAGGAAGACTAGGACGACCACGACGACGATGACGACCACCACCACCACCACCACCACCACGAGGATGAGACAACGATGACGACCACGACAACGACGATATTATTATGAATATTTAGGTTTTAAAAATAATTATATAATTTTATGAAATTACGAAAACTCAGATAATTGAGGAAATCAACTAAAACTTTATAGATCTGAAAAGATCTATTATAGTTATTAAGTGGTATGATTAGAGATTAGATTTATTTTAAAAGAATAAGTTCATAGGAAATTAGAGATCTTAGGATTAAGGGTGTAGGGGATTGAGGTTTTAGGAATATGGCATAAGGAACTATAGATTAAGGATTAAAAATAAAGATAGATTTTATGAACTTATGGATTAGAGATTAAATGATTTAAGATTAGTGATTTAAGGATTAAAGAAAAAAGATTAAGAATTATATATTAGGGATTAATGATATAGAATAAGGATTTTCGGACTAAGGATTAGGAATTAACGATTAGGGATTAGGCATATAGGAATATAGGAATTAGAATTATAGATTAAAGATTTAGAGAATTAGAGATTATGAATTAATTATTAAAGATTAAATATATAGACATTAGAGATTAGTGATTAAGGATTAGGGATTTAAAGATTTATGAATTAGGCATTAAGGATTAGCGATTAAGGATTAAGGATTACGGATTAGGGATATTAGTGATTAGGGTTTCTGGATTAGGGATTTTAGAGATTTATGGATTAGAGGTTAAGGATTAGTAATTTAGGATTAGTGATTTAAGGATTATGGATTAGAGATTTAGGATTAGGGATTAGGGATCAGAGATTTAAGATTTAGGGATTGGAAATTTAGAGGTTTAGGGATTTGGGGATTAGGGATTACGGACTAGGGATTAGGGATTCGAGATATAGGGATTTAGGTATTTAGGGATTAGAGATTAGAGATTTAGGGATTAAAGATTAGAGATTAGGGATTTAGGGATTCGGAGATTTAGGTATTAGGAATTAGGCATTAGGGATTAGGGATTTAGGGGTTTAAGGATTTAGATATTTAGGGATTAAGGATTAGGGATTATGGTTTAGGGATTAAGGATTAGGGATTAGGGATTAGGGATTTAGGGATTAGGTATTTAGGGATTTAGTGATTTATTGATTTAGGGATTAGGGATTAGGGATTAGGGATTAGGGATTAGGGATTAGGGATTAGGGATTAAGGGATTAAGGGATTAAGGGATTAGGGATTAGGGATTAGGGATTAGGGGATTAGGGATTAGGGATTAGGGATTAGGGATTAGGGATTTAGGGATTAGGGATTAGGGATTAGGGATTAGGGATTAGGGGATTAGGGATTAAGGGATTAAGGGATTAAGGGATTAGGGATTAGGGATTAGGGATTAGGGATTAGGGGATTAGGGGATTAGGGGATTAGGGATTAGGGATTAGGGATTAGGGATTAGGGATTAGGGATTTAGGGATTTAGGGATTTAGGGATTAGGGATTAGGGATTAGGGATTAGGGCTTAGGGGTTACGGGATTAGGGGATTAGGGGATTAGGGGATTAGGGATTAGGGATTAGGGATTAGGGATTAGGGAGGGATTAGGGATTAGGGATTAGGGATTAGGGATTATGGATTTGGGATTAGGGATTAAGGGATTAGGGATTAGGGATTAGGGGTTAAGGGATTAGGGGATTAGGGGATTAGGGGATTAGGGATTAGGGATTAGGGAATAGGGATTAGGGAGGGATTAGGGATTAGGGATTAGGGATTAGGGATTAGGGATTAAGAGATTAGGGATTAGGGATTAGGGATTAGGGATTAAGGGATTAAGGGATTAAGGGATTAAGGGATTAGGGATTAGGGATTAGGGATTAGGGATTAGGGACTAGGGGCTAATCCCTAATCCCTAATCCCTAATCTCGATGGTGGCTCAAGCGAGATTTTAAGCTTATGAGATGGTCTAGTTGATAGCTACGGCTACGTGGCGTCGCACGGCCGTGTTGACATCAAGAGGAGGCCATTGACTGAATGTGGGGCTTCTGTAGCTCGTGCAGGAAGTCATTTTAAGACTTGCATCTCTGCTTCATCAGGTTCTATTTTATTTGCATTCTGAACAGGTTGTCTATGCACTATATTAATAGAATTTTCGATCATTTATTAAAATGTTAGGTCTTTTATTTATTTCCTAGATCTTTGACGAATCAACTGTGATTATGGTTTCTATTGAATTTATTTTCGTATGTTTTAAATTATTTTTTATTTTTACTTCATTATCTCAGTTTTTATATATGAGTGTTTTTTTTGTGTTAACTTTTTTTTCTCCCAAATGTTACTTAAACATCTATTTTTTTTATTATTATTCATATAATAATGAGATTATTTATTATTTATATATTTTAAAATTTAAAGATTATTTATTATATATTTATCTGTTTATAAATATTATTCATATATTTATGATTATTTATTTTAATGCATGGACAGAAGATTTGGGGACGAATAAACTCTTGCTTATTAAAAGAAGAGACGGATGGAGACTGATTTCGTACAGGTATTTTATTTTTTCAATATTTATTTTTTTATTTTAACTAATATAGTTTTTTAATTAGATTAGACTTGTATAAAAAGTATTTTTAAAAAAATAATAATTGATTTTTTAAAATTTTTAAAACTTATTAAAAATATTTAAAATCATAATTTAAAATAATATATATTTAAAATAAATTATCATATAAAAGTAAAGAAAAATTTTATGTTTCATATTTTAAAATTTATAGAATATATTTTCTTATTTTTTATGAATTAAATAATAATTTAATATAAAAGTTTAATAATTAATGATTATATTTTTAAAATAATAAAAAATTTTGTTTATAGAAATTGATTATCTCATAAACTTTATGTGATATATAAATATTTCTAAATTTTAATTAAAGTTGAAATGAATTTTAGTTATTTATGAATGAAACAAAAATATATTTATTTCAAATTAAATTAATTATTATTATGATAAATTTGAAATAAATTAATGAATTATTATTTGTGTATAGTTTTTATAATAAAATAAGAATAAAAAAATTAAATTTTATTTTAAATAGTTAAAAATGTTAAAGGTTATAAATAATGTTGAAATTTAAAAGTTATAAAAATTTGGTGTTATTGATTAATTGTAAAATAAAGATGATGTAAAGATTAAGAGTTAATAAAGGTAAAAGAAATAAATTATGAGATTAAATAATAATGATTATAATTCATTAAATAACGATTAGAATAGTTATTTATTGTTTTTGTTATTTGATTGAATAAAATGAATAAAAAGATTTTAGAAATTTAAAGTTTAGAAAAAAAATTGTTATGTTTTTAATTAGGATTTTATTTTTAATATAAGTTTTGATAAAATATCTATATAAAAAATTAATAAATTTTTCATAAATAAATAGATGTGGTAATGATTCATTTTTATTATAAAAAAATGATTTATAATTTTTATATTTTTATAAATAAATGTTCTAATATTTTGTAAATAAATATTTTTTAAAAAAATTTGACCCGACCCGACCGGAAAAATACCGGACTAGACTGAACCCGACCGGTCCCGACCGGACCCGGCCGAATCCGACCGGACCAGGCCGGATCCGACCGGACCAGGCCGGACCCGACCGGACCCGACCGGACCAGGCCGGACCCGACCGGACCCGACCGGACCAGGCCTGACCCGGCCGGACCCGACCGGACCAGGCCTGACCCGGCCGGACCCGACCGGAACAGGCCTGACCCGGCGGGACCTGGTCAGACTACAACGGAACTGATCGGGCCGGAACGGAGCGGAGCGGACCCGACTGGACCGCAGACTATTTGCAGATTTTCTCCAACGATAGACCGGCCCGGCTGAATCTGACCGGATCCGACCTTACCCGACCGGCACGGAACTGATCAGACCGGAGCCGAGCGGAGCGGACCGGACCGGACTCGAGCGGACCGGACCGGACTCGAGCGGACCGGACCGGACCCGAGCGGACCGGACCGGACCCGACCGTATCGGACCGGATCTTAACCGACCGTACCGTACCTGACCTCACCGCACCAGACGGGCCCGATCGTTACAGACCGTACGCGAACGGGTAAGACCGGACCCGACCATACCAGACCGGAGCTGCGCCCATTTTACGATCTTCTCCAAAGAGAAAGCGGACCCTACCGGAGAAGGCAGGACCCGACCGGCACAGTACGGACCCGACCGGAGCAGACCGGACCATAAAGGACCCGACTGGACCCGATCTGACCCGACCCGATCCAACTGGTACGGACCTCAACCAACCCGACCCGACCCGACCGATAACGGACCGGACCGGACCGGACCCGGCCTGAACTGACGAAATTATTTTTATTTTTTGCTTGTAAAATAAATGATTTTTAAATAAAGGTTTATAGGAATGTTTACTTATATTTTTAGATTAATGTTCAAATATCATATTTTTTTGTTTTAATTTTTAAAAATGTTTAAAGTTATTGAGACTTATTAATTAATAAAAAGTATTTTATTTTGTTTTTGTGAACATTTTTTTTTTAAATAAGATAGTATTTTTTTTAATTTTGTAGATAAAATGAATCTTATTATTTCTATAAAAGTTTTATTAAAGATGTAATAATGTATGTAGTAAATAAGTTTTTTATTATAGATATTTATATGTAAAAGTGCAAAAAATCGATGAAAAAGTAATTTTTAATTAAATTTTTTTAAAGGTAGATATTTAATAATTGATGTTATTTTTTTAAATTTTTATATAATTTTTAATTAAATATAAAATTGAGTAGTGATTATTTTTTAATTAAATTTTTTTAATTTTTTTTAAATAATCTTTTAATGTGCATGTATTTTATAAAATAGAAAATAATGTTATTTTTTAGATATTTTGAAAGTTTATTTAATTACATTAGGTAATCTACATAACTCGGTTCAACCTTATTAGATTAGGATTTAAAATAATTTGATTACGTGAGGTGACTCGATAATATTAAAATAAATTAGATTATTTATGTTCTTTTATAATGTATTATAAACTTTTTAAATTATTATATTAACATTTTTATTTTTTTAATAAATTTTTTGAACTATTAAGTTTTTTATTTTATTTATATTTATGGTATGATTATTATTATAATATTGAAAGTAAATTTTTTTTGTATCATATTTAAATTATTTTAATATTTATTGTTTAATACATGTATTTTGATAATGATGAATATATTTTTTTATTGATAATATTATTTAATCATATTAGGTAAATATGTTTAAATATTAATTTTTAAAATGATATTTTATAATTTGAAAAATTAGTACACATTTAAAAGATATATTTTTTTAAATTAAAATATTTGCTTCATTTTTGTACATAAGAAATATATGTTTATGTGAAATTTATTATGTTTTTTAGGTTTTGGAATTTTTGTGGTGTATAAAATAATAATTTTTTAAATTTTGATTATTGCAGGTAACGATTTAATTAGGGAAGATCTTTAAATGCGAGAGTGGAGAGGTATTTAATTTTTTGTTATTTATGTTATTATATTATTGTTTAAAAATTATTTATGCATTTATTATCACATCATGTGTTTTATTTTTTAAAGATAATATTTTATAGCATTACAGAATGTTAAAATAGGTAAAATAAATTGATTTATAAGAACAAGAACAATAATAATAACAACAATAACAACAAAAACAAGAACAAGAACAAGAACAAGAACAAGAACAACAAGAACAACAAAAATAACAACAACAACAAGAAGAACAAGAACAATAACAATAACAACAACAAGAACAATAACAATAAGAATAAGAACAAGAACAACAAGAACAATAAGAACAACAACACAAGAATGAGGACGACGACGAGGAAGACTAGGACGACCACGACGACGATGACGACCACCACCACCACCACCACCACCACGAGGATGAGACAACGATGACGACCACGACAACGACGATATTATTATGAATATTTAGGTTTTAAAAATAATTATATAATTTTATGAAATTACGAAAACTCAGATAATTGAGGAAATCAACTAAAACTTTATAGATCTGAAAAGATCTATTATAGTTATTAAGTGGTATGATTAGAGATTAGATTTATTTTAAAAGAATAAGTTCATAGGAAATTAGAGATCTTAGGATTAAGGGTGTAGGGGATTGAGGTTTTAGGAATATGGCATAAGGAACTATAGATTAAGGATTAAAAATAAAGATAGATTTTATGAACTTATGGATTAGAGATTAAATGATTTAAGATTAGTGATTTAAGGATTAAAGAAAAAAGATTAAGAATTATATATTAGGGATTAATGATATAGAATAAGGATTTTCGGACTAAGGATTAGGAATTAACGATTAGGGATTAGGCATATAGGAATATAGGAATTAGAATTATAGATTAAAGATTTAGAGAATTAGAGATTATGAATTAATTATTAAAGATTAAATATATAGACATTAGAGATTAGTGATTAAGGATTAGGGATTTAAAGATTTATGAATTAGGCATTAAGGATTAGCGATTAAGGATTAAGGATTACGGATTAGGGATATTAGTGATTAGGGTTTCTGGATTAGGGATTTTAGAGATTTATGGATTAGAGGTTAAGGATTAGTAATTTAGGATTAGTGATTTAAGGATTATGGATTAGAGATTTAGGATTAGGGATTAGGGATCAGAGATTTAAGATTTAGGGATTGGAAATTTAGAGGTTTAGGGATTTGGGGATTAGGGATTACGGACTAGGGATTAGGGATTCGAGATATAGGGATTTAGGTATTTAGGGATTAGAGATTAGAGATTTAGGGATTAAAGATTAGAGATTAGGGATTTAGGGATTCGGAGATTTAGGTATTAGGAATTAGGCATTAGGGATTAGGGATTTAGGGGTTTAAGGATTTAGATATTTAGGGATTAAGGATTAGGGATTATGGTTTAGGGATTAAGGATTAGGGATTAGGGATTAGGGATTTAGGGATTAGGTATTTAGGGATTTAGTGATTTATTGATTTAGGGATTAGGGATTAGGGATTAGGGATTAGGGATTAGGGATTAGGGATTAGGGATTAAGGGATTAAGGGATTAAGGGATTAGGGATTAGGGATTAGGGATTAGGGGATTAGGGATTAGGGATTAGGGATTAGGGATTAGGGATTTAGGGATTAGGGATTAGGGATTAGGGATTAGGGATTAGGGGATTAGGGATTAAGGGATTAAGGGATTAAGGGATTAAGGGATTAGGGATTAGGGATTAGGGATTAGGGATTAGGGGATTAGGGGATTAGGGATTAGGGATTAGGGATTAGGGATTAGGGATTTAGGGATTTAGGGATTTAGGGATTAGGGATTAGGGATTAGGGATTAGGGCTTAGGGGTTACGGGATTAGGGGATTAGGGGATTAGGGGATTAGGGATTAGGGATTAGGGATTAGGGATTAGGGAGGGATTAGGGATTAGGGATTAGGGATTAGGGATTATGGATTTGGGATTAGGGATTAAGGGATTAGGGATTAGGGATTAGGGGTTAAGGGATTAGGGGATTAGGGGATTAGGGGATTAGGGATTAGGGATTAGGGAATAGGGATTAGGGAGGGATTAGGGATTAGGGATTAGGGATTAGGGATTAGGGATTAGGGATTAGGGATTAAGGGATTAAGGGATTAAGGGATTAAGGGATTAGGGATTAGGGATTAGGGATTAGGGATTAGGGATTAGGGATTAGGGATTAGGGATTAGGGATTAGGGATTAGGGATTAGGGATTAGGGATTAGGGATTAGGGATTAGGGATTAGGGATTAGGGATTAGGGATTAGGGATTAGGGATTAGGGATTAGGGATTAGGGATTAGGGATTAGGGATTAGGGATTAGGGATTAGGGATTAGGGATTAGGGATTAGGGATTAGGGATTAGGGATTAGGGATTAGGGATTAGGGATTAGGGATTAGGGATTAGGGATTAGGGATTAGGGATTAGGGATTAGGGATTTAGGGATTTAGGGATTAGGGATTAGGGATTAGGGATTAGGGATTAGGGATTAGGGATTAGGGATTAGGGATTAGGGATTAGGGATTAGGGATTAGGGATTAGGGATTAGGGATTAGGGATTAGGGATTAGGGATTAGGGATTAGGGATTAGGGATTAGGGATTAGGGATTAGGGATTAGGGATTAGGGATTAGGGATTAGGGATTAGGGATTAGGGATTAGGGGATTAGGGATTAGGGATTAGGGATTAGGGATTAGGGATTAGGGATTAGGGATTAGGGATTAGGGATTAGGGATTAGGGATTAGGGATTAGGGATTAGGGATTAGGGATTAGGGATTAGGGATTAGGGATTAGGGATTAGGGATTAGGGATTAGGGATTAGGGATTAGGGATTAGGGATTAGGGATTAGGGATTAGGGATTAGGGATTAGGGATTAGGGATTAGGGATTAGGGATTAGGGATTAGGGATTAGGGATTAGGGATTAGGGATTAGGGATTAGGGATTAGGGATTAGGGATTAGGGATTAGGGATTAGGGATTAGGGATTAGGGATTAGGGATTAGGGATTAGGGATTAGGGATTAGGGATTAGGGATTAGGGATTAGGGATTAGGGATTAGGGATTAGGGATTAGGGATTAGGGATTAGGGATTAGGGATTAGGGATTAGGGATTAGGGATTAGGGATTAGGGATTAGGGATTAGGGATTAGGGATTAGGGATTAGGGATTAGGGATTAGGGATTAGGGATTAGGGATTAGGGATTAGGGATTAGGGATTAGGGATTAGGGATTAGGGATTAGGGATTAGGGATTAGGGATTAGGGATTAGGGATTAGGGATTAGGGATTAGGGATTAGGGATTAGGGATTAGGGATTAGGGATTAGGGATTAGGGATTAGGGATTAGGGATTAGGGATTAGGGATTAGGGATTAGGGATTAGGGATTAGGGATTAGGGATTAGGGATTAGGGATTAGGGATTAGGGATTAGGGATTAGGGATTAGGGATTAGGGATTAGGGATTAGGGATTAGGGATTAGGGATTAGGGATTAGGGATTAGGGATTAGGGATTAGGGATTAGGGATTAGGGATTAGGGATTAGGGATTAGGGATTAGGGATTAGGGATTAGGGATTAGGGATTAGGGATTAGGGATTAGGGATTAGGGATTAGGGATTAGGGATTAGGGATTAGGGATTAGGATTAGGGATTAGGGATTAGGGATTAGGGATTAGGGATTAGGGATTAGGGATTAGGGATTAGGGATTAGGGATTAGGGATTAGGGATTAGGGATTAGGGATTAGGGATTAGGGATTAGGGATTAGGGATTAGGGATTAGGGATTAGGGATTAGGGATTAGGGATTAGGGATTAGGGATTAGGGATTAGGGATTAGGGATTAGGGATTAGGGATTAGGGATTAGGGATTAGGGATTAGGGATTAGGGATTAGGGATTAGGGATTAGGGATTAGGGATTAGGGATTAGGGATTAGGGATTAGGGATTAGGGATTAGGGATTAGGGATTAGGGATTAGGGATTAGGGATTAGGGATTAGGGATTAGGGATTAGGGATTAGGGATTAGGGATTAGGGATTAGGGATTAGGGATTAGGGATTAGGGATTAGGGATTAGGGATTAGGGATTAGGGATTAGGGATTAGGGATTAGGGATTAGGGATTAGGGATTAGGGATTAGGGATTAGGGATTAGGGATTAGGGATTAGGGATTAGGGATTAGGGATTAGGGATTAGGGATTAGGGATTAGGGATTAGGGATTAGGGATTAGGGATTAGGGATTAGGGATTAGGGATTAGGGATTAGGGATTAGGGATTAGGGATTAGGGATTAGGGATTAGGGATTAGGGATTAGGGATTAGGGATTAGGGATTAGGGATTAGGGATTAGGGATTAGGGATTAGGGATTAGGGATTAGGGATTAGGGATTAGGGATTAGGGATTAGGGATTAGGGATTAGGGATTAGGGATTAGGGATTAGGGATTAGGGATTAGGGATTAGGGATTAGGGATTAGGGATTAGGGATTAGGGATTAGGGATTAGGGATTAGGGATTAGGGATTAGGGATTAGGGATTAGGGATTAGGGATTAGGGATTAGGGATTAGGGATTAGGGATTAGGGATTAGGGATTAGGGATTAGGGATTAGGGATTAGGGATTAGGGATTAGGGATTAGGGATTAGGGATTAGGGATTAGGGATTAGGGATTAGGGATTAGGGATTAGGGATTAGGGATTAGGGATTAGGGATTAGGGATTAGGGATTAGGGATTAGGGATTAGGGATTAGGGATTAGGGATTAGGGATTAGGGATTAGGGATTAGGGATTAGGGATTAGGGATTAGGGATTAGGGATTAGGGATTAGGGATTAGGGATTAGGGATTAGGGATTAGGGATTAGGGATTAGGGATTAGGGATTAGGGATTAGGGATTAGGGATTAGGGATTAGGGATTAGGGATTAGGGATTAGGGATTAGGGATTAGGGATTAGGGATTAGGGATTAGGGATTAGGGATTAGGGATTAGGGATTAGGGATTAGGGATTAGGGATTAGGGATTAGGGATTAGGGATTAGGGATTAGGGATTAGGGATTAGGGATTAGGGATTAGGGATTAGGGATTAGGGATTAGGGATTAGGGATTAGGGATTAGGGATTAGGGATTAGGGATTAGGGATTAGGGATTAGGGATTAGGGATTAGGGATTAGGGATTAGGGATTAGGGATTAGGGATTAGGGATTAGGGATTAGGGATTAGGGATTAGGGATTAGGGATTAGGGATTAGGGATTAGGGATTAGGGATTAGGGATTAGGGATTAGGGATTAGGGATTAGGGATTAGGGATTAGGGATTAGGGATTAGGGATTAGGGATTAGGGATTAGGGATTAGGGATTAGGGATTAGGGATTAGGGATTAGGGATTAGGGATTAGGGATTAGGGATTAGGGATTAGGGATTAGGGATTAGGGATTAGGGATTAGGGATTAGGGATTAGGGATTAGGGATTAGGGATTAGGGATTAGGGATTAGGGATTAGGGATTAGGGATTAGGGATTAGGGATTAGGGATTAGGGATTAGGGATTAGGGATTAGGGATTAGGGATTAGGGATTAGGGATTAGGGATTAGGGATTAGGGATTAGGGATTAGGGATTAGGGATTAGGGATTAGGGATTAGGGATTAGGGATTAGGGATTAGGGATTAGGGATTAGGGATTAGGGATTAGGGATTAGGGATTAGGGATTAGGGATTAGGGATTAGGGATTAGGGATTAGGGATTAGGGATTAGGGATTAGGGATTAGGGATTAGGGATTAGGGATTAGGGATTAGGGATTAGGGATTAGGGATTAGGGATTAGGGATTAGGGATTAGGGATTAGGGATTAGGGATTAGGGATTAGGGATTAGGGATTAGGGATTAGGGATTAGGGATTAGGGATTAGGGATTAGGGATTAGGGATTAGGGATTAGGGATTAGGGATTAGGGATTAGGGATTAGGGATTAGGGATTAGGGATTAGGGATTAGGGATTAGGGATTAGGGATTAGGGATTAGGGATTAGGGATTAGGGATTAGGGATTAGGGATTAGGGATTAGGGATTAGGGATTAGGGATTAGGATTAGGGATTAGGGATTAGGGATTAGGGATTAGGGATTAGGGATTAGGGATTAGGGATTAGGGATTAGGGATTAGGGATTAGGGATTAGGGATTAGGGATTAGGGATTAGGGATTAGGGATTAGGGATTAGGGATTAGGGATTAGGGATTAGGGATTAGGGATTAGGGATTAGGGATTAGGGATTAGGGATTAGGGATTAGGGATTAGGGATTAGGGATTAGGGATTAGGGATTAGGGATTAGGGATTAGGGATTAGGGATTAGGGATTAGGGATTAGGGATTAGGGATTAGGGATTAGGGATTAGGGATTAGGGATTAGGGATTAGGGATTAGGGATTAGGGATTAGGGATTAGGGATTAGGGATTAGGGATTAGGGATTAGGGATTAGGGATTAGGGATTAGGGATTAGGGATTAGGGATTAGGGATTAGGGATTAGGGATTAGGGATTAGGGATTAGGGATTAGGGATTAGGGATTAGGGATTAGGGATTAGGGATTAGGGATTAGGGATTAGGGATTAGGGATTAGGGATTAGGGATTAGGGATTAGGGATTAGGGATTAGGGATTAGGGATTAGGGATTAGGGATTAGGGATTAGGGATTAGGGATTAGGGATTAGGGATTAGGGATTAGGGATTAGGGATTAGGGATTAGGGATTAGGGATTAGGGATTAGGGATTAGGGATTAGGGATTAGGGATTAGGGATTAGGGATTAGGGATTAGGGATTAGGGATTAGGGATTAGGGATTAGGGATTAGGGATTAGGGATTAGGGATTAGGGATTAGGGATTAGGGATTAGGGATTAGGGATTAGGGATTAGGGATTAGGGATTAGGGATTAGGGATTAGGGATTAGGGATTAGGGATTAGGGATTAGGGATTAGGGATTAGGGATTAGGGATTAGGGATTAGGGATTAGGGATTAGGGATTAGGGATTAGGGATTAGGGATTAGGGATTAGGGATTAGGGATTAGGGATTAGGGATTAGGGATTAGGGATTAGGGATTAGGGATTAGGGATTAGGGATTAGGGATTAGGGATTAGGGATTAGGGATTAGGGATTAGGGATTAGGGATTAGGGATTAGGGATTAGGGATTAGGGATTAGGGATTAGGGATTAGGGATTAGGGATTAGGGATTAGGGATTAGGGATTAGGGATTAGGGATTAGGGATTAGGGATTAGGGATTAGGGATTAGGGATTAGGGATTAGGGATTAGGGATTAGGGATTAGGGATTAGGGATTAGGGATTAGGGATTAGGGATTAGGGATTAGGGATTAGGGATTAGGGATTAGGGATTAGGGATTAGGGATTAGGGATTAGGGATTAGGGATTAGGGATTAGGGATTAGGGATTAGGGATTAGGGATTAGGGATTAGGGATTAGGGATTAGGGATTAGGGATTAGGGATTAGGGATTAGGGATTAGGGATTAGGGATTAGGGATTAGGGATTAGGGATTAGGGATTAGGGATTAGGGATTAGGGATTAGGGATTAGGGATTAGGGATTAGGGATTAGGGATTAGGGATTAGGGATTAGGGATTAGGGATTAGGGATTAGGGATTAGGGATTAGGGATTAGGGATTAGGGATTAGGGATTAGGGATTAGGGATTAGGGATTAGGGATTAGGGATTAGGGATTAGGGATTAGGGATTAGGGATTAGGGATTAGGGATTAGGGATTAGGGATTAGGGATTAGGGATTAGGGATTAGGGATTAGGGATTAGGGATTAGGGATTAGGGATTAGGGATTAGGGATTAGGGATTAGGGATTAGGGATTAGGGATTAGGGATTAGGGATTAGGGATTAGGGATTAGGGATTAGGGATTAGGGATTAGGGATTAGGGATTAGGGATTAGGGATTAGGGATTAGGGATTAGGGATTAGGGATTAGGGATTAGGGATTAGGGATTAGGGATTAGGGATTAGGGATTAGGGATTAGGGATTAGGGATTAGGGATTAGGGATTAGGGATTAGGGATTAGGGATTAGGGATTAGGGATTAGGGATTAGGGATTAGGGATTAGGGATTAGGGATTAGGGATTAGGGATTAGGGATTAGGGATTAGGGATTAGGGATTAGGGATTAGGGATTAGGGATTAGGGATTAGGGATTAGGGATTAGGGATTAGGGATTAGGGATTAGGGATTAGGGATTAGGGATTAGGGATTAGGGATTAGGGATTAGGGATTAGGGATTAGGGATTAGGGATTAGGGATTAGGGATTAGGGATTAGGGATTAGGGATTAGGGATTAGGGATTAGGGATTAGGGATTAGGGATTAGGGATTAGGGATTAGGGATTAGGGATTAGGGATTAGGGATTAGGGATTAGGGATTAGGGATTAGGGATTAGGGATTAGGGATTAGGGATTAGGGATTAGGGATTAGGGATTAGGGATTAGGGATTAGGGATTAGGGATTAGGGATTAGGGATTAGGGATTAGGGATTAGGGATTAGGGATTAGGGATTAGGGATTAGGGATTAGGGATTAGGGATTAGGGATTAGGGATTAGGGATTAGGGATTAGGGATTAGGGATTAGGGATTAGGGATTAGGGATTAGGGATTAGGGATTAGGGATTAGGGATTAGGGATTAGGGATTAGGGATTAGGGATTAGGGATTAGGGATTAGGGATTAGGGATTAGGGATTAGGGATTAGGGATTAGGGATTAGGGATTAGGGATTAGGGATTAGGGATTAGGGATTAGGGATTAGGGATTAGGGATTAGGGATTAGGGATTAGGGATTAGGGATTAGGGATTAGGGATTAGGGATTAGGGATTAGGGATTAGGGATTAGGGATTAGGGATTAGGGATTAGGGATTAGGGATTAGGGATTAGGGATTAGGGATTAGGGATTAGGGATTAGGGATTAGGGATTAGGGATTAGGGATTAGGGATTAGGGATTAGGGATTAGGGATTAGGGATTAGGGATTAGGGATTAGGGATTAGGGATTAGGGATTAGGGATTAGGGATTAGGGATTAGGGATTAGGGATTAGGGATTAGGGATTAGGGATTAGGGATTAGGGATTAGGGATTAGGGATTAGGGATTAGGGATTAGGGATTAGGGATTAGGGATTAGGGATTAGGGATTAGGGATTAGGGATTAGGGATTAGGGATTAGGGATTAGGGATTAGGGATTAGGGATTAGGGATTAGGGATTAGGGATTAGGGATTAGGGATTAGGGATTAGGGATTAGGGATTAGGGATTAGGGATTAGGGATTAGGGATTAGGGATTAGGGATTAGGGATTAGGGATTAGGGATTAGGGATTAGGGATTAGGGATTAGGGATTAGGGATTAGGGATTAGGGATTAGGGATTAGGGATTAGGGATTAGGGATTAGGGATTAGGGATTAGGGATTAGGGATTAGGGATTAGGGATTAGGGATTAGGGATTAGGGATTAGGGATTAGGGATTAGGGATTAGGGATTAGGGATTAGGGATTAGGGATTAGGGATTAGGGATTAGGGATTAGGGATTAGGGATTAGGGATTAGGGATTAGGGATTAGGGATTAGGGATTAGGGATTAGGGATTAGGGATTAGGGATTAGGGATTAGGGATTAGGGATTAGGGATTAGGGATTAGGGATTAGGGATTAGGGATTAGGGATTAGGGATTAGGGATTAGGGATTAGGGATTAGGGATTAGGGATTAGGGATTAGGGATTAGGGATTAGGGATTAGGGATTAGGGATTAGGGATTAGGGATTAGGGATTAGGGATTAGGGATTAGGGATTAGGGATTAGGGATTAGGGATTAGGGATTAGGGATTAGGGATTAGGGATTAGGGATTAGGGATTAGGGATTAGGGATTAGGGATTAGGGATTAGGGATTAGGGATTAGGGATTAGGGATTAGGGATTAGGGATTAGGGATTAGGGATTAGGGATTAGGGATTAGGGATTAGGGATTAGGGATTAGGGATTAGGGATTAGGGATTAGGGATTAGGGATTAGGGATTAGGGATTAGGGATTAGGGATTAGGGATTAGGGATTAGGGATTAGGGATTAGGGATTAGGGATTAGGGATTAGGGATTAGGGATTAGGGATTAGGGATTAGGGATTAGGGATTAGGGATTAGGGATTAGGGATTAGGGATTAGGGATTAGGGATTAGGGATTAGGGATTAGGGATTAGGGATTAGGGATTAGGGATTAGGGATTAGGGATTAGGGATTAGGGATTAGGGATTAGGGATTAGGGATTAGGGATTAGGGATTAGGGATTAGGGATTAGGGATTAGGGATTAGGGATTAGGGATTAGGGATTAGGGATTAGGGATTAGGGATTAGGGATTAGGGATTAGGGATTAGGGATTAGGGATTAGGGATTAGGGATTAGGGATTAGGGATTAGGGATTAGGGATTAGGGATTAGGGATTAGGGATTAGGGATTAGGGATTAGGGATTAGGGATTAGGGATTAGGGATTAGGGATTAGGGATTAGGGATTAGGGATTAGGGATTAGGGATTAGGGATTAGGGATTAGGGATTAGGGATTAGGGATTAGGGATTAGGGATTAGGGATTAGGGATTAGGGATTAGGGATTAGGGATTAGGGATTAGGGATTAGGGATTAGGGATTAGGGATTAGGGATTAGGGATTAGGGATTAGGGATTAGGGATTAGGGATTAGGGATTAGGGATTAGGGATTAGGGATTAGGGATTAGGGATTAGGGATTAGGGATTAGGGATTAGGGATTAGGGATTAGGGATTAGGGATTAGGGATTAGGGATTAGGGATTAGGGATTAGGGATTAGGGATTAGGGATTAGGGATTAGGGATTAGGGATTAGGGATTAGGGATTAGGGATTAGGGATTAGGGATTAGGGATTAGGGATTAGGGATTAGGGATTAGGGATTAGGGATTAGGGATTAGGGATTAGGGATTAGGGATTAGGGATTAGGGATTAGGGATTAGGGATTAGGGATTAGGGATTAGGGATTAGGGATTAGGGATTAGGGATTAGGGATTAGGGATTAGGGATTAGGGATTAGGGATTAGGGATTAGGGATTAGGGATTAGGGATTAGGGATTAGGGATTAGGGATTAGGGATTAGGGATTAGGGATTAGGGATTAGGGATTAGGGATTAGGGATTAGGGATTA